>OW285240.1:139369830-139692103 GCA_935421215.2 Melolontha melolontha | reverse complement strand
CATCTCTCACAGCTGTACATCTTCGGGGCATACTCATAATGCAATTATTAATGTGTTCTTGTGACACTCTTCTCCAACACAGCGGTAAAATTTCCCGCAAGTGTTGCACGTTAACTGGGGGTGGATTATGTTCGTTGAGCTGTTCTTGAAGTATGTCCCAAATGTGCTCAATTGGATTCGAGGCGGGAGACGTTGGTGGTAAAGGTAGATGGTTAATATGGAGGTCATTTATTGCTTGCATTACAATTTGTGCACGATGAGGTCTTGCATTATCATCAATAAAAACCATGTTTTCATCCACAGCCTCACGAAAGTCGGCCACATATTGCTGAATAATGTCATCTCTGTATATGTGTCCATTGACATTGTTTTCAAAGAGATGGAGGTTCGTACATCCATTCAAACTAATTCCCGCCCACACCATGATACCACCGCCGCCAAAAGGCACCACAGCTTCTGTAAACTCGCGTCTATAACGGTCTCCTCGAGTTCTCTAGACCCTTACTCTACGATTATCACTAAATAAGCAGAATCTGGATTCATCGGTGTATAAACCATGCTCCCATTGAAAATTTTCTGCTAGTCGTTGGTTAACCCAAGTTCTTCTAGCCATTGTATTGGCATTAGTTAATTTTGGGCGTCTCACAGGCCTGCAGCTATGAAGATCCATTTCCCTCAGACGGTTTCTGATGGTTTGATCCGAAACTCTAACTCCAGTGGCGGCACGTAACTGTGTTTGCAACCATACAGCACTTCTAAACGGATTCATCCTCGTCTGAATTCGTATGTAGCGGTCTTGTCTCTGATTTGTTTTCCTTTCAGATCCACTACCGGGTCTACTCCTTGCAGAACCTGCCTGTTGGAATCTTGTTAGAGCCCTACTAACAACACTTGGAGCCACATTAAAAACTGCGGCAATTTCTGCTCCAGATTGCCCTCGCTGATGCAATAACGCAATTAAATCAAAAGTTTCTTTATTTAAATGACGTCTTGGCATCGTGAAAATGTGAAATGACGTTTAAAATGAATAATACTTGTTAAAAAATGCGATTTTTATAATTTTGTATTCTAAATTAATTTAAGGTTAAAATACAAGATTCAATATTTTATCACACAGAAAAGACATTTACCAAATAAAATGTCCACAAACGACTGTGGGCCTTCTAATTTATCTATAGTTTGAGAAAATACGTTAAATTTAATCAAATTAATTAGATCTGTTAAAAAAACATCTAATTCCCTATTCATTTTTGAGTATTTTATTATTAAAATATTCCTTGCAAAAAAATACTTTAAAATTATATGCTACACTATATGGCTTAAATAGCTTTTACGCTAGGGTTGGGTCATGGATGTCGATGTGTTGAAAACATCGATGAATCGATCATAAAATATCGATGTTTTAAAATCAATGCCTTCTCATCCAAATATCGATAATATCGGTGTTTTGATGAAAACATCAGTTCATATTTTCAATTCTTTACAAATGCAAGAAGTATATTTTGATTTGCAGTATTTTTAAGTTAGTATTACATGATATAATTCATAATTTATTTGTTTTTTATTATTTGTTATTATTTATACTGCTCTATTCTCCTAAGTTTTAAATAAAATATATAAATGATTAAAGACCATTTAAAAGACGCGAAAAAATTTTTTTATAAGTAATAACAACAACAATAATAATAATCATTAATGTTTTTATTGCAATAAAAGTTACAGATATAAATATTAGATTGTAAGTTGTATAAATAGCAAATTATAAGTTCGACTTCTATAACTGTATTGCAACCCCAAGGCGAAATTCAAGGTGGTATAGCCTAACCAGTTGCTCTTACGCCTAACCTAGAATAATAAATTGAATAAACTAAAATCACTGCTAATATTGCAAAAATTTCTAAAATTAAAAATATGAAAAAATTACTAATTACTAATGCTACTAAATATAACCTATCTTAATTTCTTATTCAATAACAATAATCATTACCGCTCTTTAATAATGAGCATGATAATATCTTACATGAAAATAGCAGTAGGCGATATATCACAGTATAATAGGACTCGATAATATCGATACATCGATTTCTTTGAACATCGATATTCATTTTTATCGATGCTAAATATCAATAACATCCATGTTTTCCAACGATGTCATAACTCTACGTTACGCTATTGAATTTAGAATTATGTCAATTTATACGCGTCCGGTATAATTTTGAAATGTAAAAAAAATTGTTTAATAATAAATAAAATTACTAAATACGCAGTAAATATGAATAATATGCCATTAAAAGGGTCTTAAGAATTTTTAACATTTTTAAATTTGATTTATTTGTAAATAATACAATTTAAAACGGAATTAAACAATTCTTGATATATAGGAAGTGTAACGGTTTGCATTTCGCTTTTACAAAGATATGTATTTATATCGAAATTATACAAAATAATTCTTATATTTTGCTTAGAGATAAAAGTTATTTAATCGATATATTGATATTATAAAATATACTAATGCAACAAAATAACAATTAATATTAATATTTATTATTTGGTTACAGTTAATTTAGCCAAGACAGTAAACCAACTGGGCCATTCGTACACGTCCATGACATCAGAGGTGAACGGTAATCCATATTTATGGATTACCCACAAACGTGGAGCATACCACGATGACTACTACATCAATAATGCACGCATCTTACTGAACCAGTCGAATTTTAAAGCAAAAAATGCCAGACGCACTGAGGACCAGGTAAGATTTAAATAAAATTTTAATATGCTACCATTTAAATCAGCGATGTACATACCGCGGCCCGCGGGCCGCCTGCGGCCCACTGTCGATATTTATGCAGCCCGCCAACGAATTTTAAAAATTGTTCGAAAAACTACAAAAGTAGGTAAAAATCCATTCAAATCAATATTTCTAAACTTTTTATTTTATTCTAACTTTTGTAATTGTTAGTAAGATATGTATCTTTAAGTACCTACTACTTTCTTGTTCAGGTTTATTACGTAGGACAGGTGTGCTCCTCGTCGTTCCAAGCATATTGTTACGAGCATAGAAATCTGTCGAACCAACTAGATTACTCGAAGATTCGCGAAACACGTCGGTATTATCCCCGAACAATGTGGTAGGTTCTCGAGGTTAGCTAACTCGTATAAATACAACGCATCGCCCGCTATCGGGGCAGTTAAATTTTAACTACGGACAAGCGAACGTTATATTGTTTGAATTGTAATCTGTGAAGAAAAAATATTTCGTCGTTCGAACTTGGCATCTACCTACGTAACAATATAATATCAATTTTGATATGGATAAACCAGGCCCCAGTAAAAAACGTAGTCGTAAGGTTGAAGATAAAAATCGACAGTTTCAAGATATTTGGACCGAAAAATACTTTTTATTTCAACGCATAACAAAAGTGTCTGTTTAATATGCAAGAGTAGTGTTTCTATTCCAAAAGAAAATAAAGTGAAAAGGCATTATGAAACCCACCATCATACTTTTACCAAATTAACCGGCGAAAATCGAACGCAAAAAATTTCCATTTTACAAAGGGAACTAATAGGCCAGCAAGCTATGTTTACAAAACCAATTCAAGATGCTGAAACGGCTACTGAAGTTAGCTTTGAAATATCTCGAATAATAGCGAAAACTTGTCGGCCTTTTAAAGATGGTGAGTTTGTTAAGCAGTGTTTAGATATCGCCGCAAAAAAAATGTGTCCGAAAGATGCAAAGAGATTCAAAAAAAATTCAAATAAATCGGATGACTGCTCAAAGAAGACTTACCACATTAGCAGCTAATATAGAAGAGCAATTAGCTACGAAATCGAAAAGTTTTGAGTATTTTTCTATAGCACTCGACGAATCTACAGATATAAGTCCACTGCTCAACTCTTAATATTTTTACCATGTGCAACGCAAAATTTTGAAGTGAGTGAAGAACTGATAGGTATGAGTTCTTTGACAAGTCAAACCAAGGGGAGAGACATGCTCAAAGCTCTTCTGGAAAAATGTTCTATAATGGATTTGGATTTAACGAAATTATCTGGAATTACGACTGACGGAGCACCTTCAATGGTTGGAAGTAAATCTGGGATAATAATTATGTTAAAAGAGTATTTACAAACTAAAAACATAGATACCAAGGAATTAATTCAGTTTCATTGCATTATACATCAAGAGGCCCTCTGTTCAAAATTATTGGGATTTGAAAATGTGATGAAAGTTGTAGTACCTACTGTAAACTTTATAAAATCACGTGGTCTCAATCACCGACAATTCACACAATTTCTCGAGGATATTGAAAGCGAATATGGTGATCTCCTGTTTTACACTGAAGTAAGGTGGCTAGTCGTGGGTTGTCACTACAGCGGTTTCTTAACTTGATTGAAGAAATCAAAATATTTCTGGCGGAAAATAAAAAGGCCGTCTCCGAACTCGACAACCCTGATTGGCTGTGTGACTTAGCGTTTCTTGTAGACATCACAAATCTCATGAATGTCTTAAATACGCGACTCCGAGGCAAAGATCAATTGATTTCGCAGTTATACTCTCATGTTTCGTCCTTTCAATGCAAATTGAGTCTTTTCAGGAAAGCCAATATGGTGATCTACTGTTTTACACTGAAGTAAGGTGGCTAAGTCGTGGGTTGTCACTAGAGCGGTTTCTTAACTTGATTGAAGAAATCAAAATATTTCTGGCGGAAAAGAAAAAGGACGTCTCCGAACTCGACAACCCTGATTGGCTGTGTGACTTAGCGTTTCTTGTAGACATCACAAATCACTTGAATGTCTTAAATACGCGACTCCAAAGCAAAGATCAATTGATTTCGCAGTTATACTCTCATGTTTCGTCCTTCCAATGCAAATTGAGTCTTTTCAGGACACAAATCAATTCAGCCAATTAAAGCCATTTTCCGAACTATAAAAAAAAATATGGAGAAATTCAATAAAACTGATGTCAATTTCGCTTATGTAGAAAAAATTGATATTTTAATACAAGCTTTTCATGATCGTTTTCTAGACTTCAAAAAAGTTAAACCTCTATTAGACATTTTCAGCAATCCTTTCAACATTTCACCCGAAAATGCGCCGGAATCAATACAGCTGGATTTGATAGACATGCAAAATTATGATAATTTACGAAACAAGTTTAATGAAGGTAATTTACTCAACTTTTACCGTTGCGTTGGCAAAACCGCTTATAAAGAGTTGCGAATAAGTGCATTGGAATGCGCAAGCTTATTTGGATCGACGTATATTTGTGAGCAAACGTTATCAGTGATGAAACTTAACAAAACAAAAAATCAAAACCGTCTGGCAAATGAAAATCTGGAAGCAATTTTACATGTGGCGACAAGTAATATGGAGCCAAACATAAACAAAATTGTCAGGTCAATGCAATGTCATGCATCAAAATAATAAAACATGAAATATTACATTTTAATCATTAGATTACATTACGATTACATAATTACAACAAACATTATTGAATGTTCTTTTATTTTTATCATTTGTAGTAATTCATACTATTTATAAATAAAAATATTTGTGTTAATAAGTATTCTTTGTAGTGGCCCGTCCTTGGCTTATAATTTTCCCGAGTGGCCCCTGTTCTCTATAAGTCTGTGCATCCCTGATTTAAATACACGTTACCAATATGATTTTTAAATAAGAAACTATTAAATTACATGAATTTCTTAAATGACAGTTACATCTAAATGACAGACGGCTTTAGAAAATTGCAAGGTTAGAAAATTGTAAAGTTAATTCTTCCTGCCATGAATAAATAAAATTCCGTGTTATCGATGATACTAATGACATTAACATTTGACAATTCAGAACGGCGCGGCTAAGTTACGACATACCAAAAAATTTTATCTCCAAGTCTGAGGCTGTTTTTTTTTTGGACGCACGATATAATCTTTATGATCCTAGTTTCCTCTATCGAAAGACCGGTACCGTCAAACTATAATTCCTATATGAAATGTAAATATCCCAATATAATTCAAATGGAAAATATATAATATTATAACTGCACCTATTTGACTTTAAAAATTAAATATTCATATGTTTCATATATAATTAACTTAATAACATGCAAAATTCATAAAACCTGTAGTTAAATAAAACATAATTTTCTGTTTTGATCAGCTAATGTAAATAAATGTATGTTAATCTAATCAAATATATAATATGAATTTTAGGGAGAGAGAAGCATATAGTTTCATGTGAAATCATTCATAACGACAGTTCGGCCATAACTGGGTGTGTTTAAATAATGATAAAAATCCAATTTCATTTAGTTGATGTTGGAAATCCATTTTCATTTTGCGAATTACAAACCAATTTATTATTTACGGAAGAATAAATCATAGATATTTAAACGAAGCTGATTATATTCTCTGTAGTGCTTTAAAAATTTAATTAAATGCAGATTTAATTAAATTTCAAATTTCTTTATTCTCTAAAGAATATTATTCAGGAATTCAAGTGGAAAATAACACGCTCATTTTTTTTACATTTTTATTTTATTTTGGAATTATATACGGGGTGTGTTAATTTAATTCAAAGAATTATTGCGTATTATACGCCGTTCACTATTCGAAGAGCTGCACGTCATCAACAGAATTTTCGAAATCACCAACATAAAAACAATAAACGAAGTTTATATAATATTATATCAACATCACTGCAAATACATATTTATGTTGGTGCGAATGTTCGTAAGAAGGCCAAGGGGCCTTATAGATTTGCAATTTGCTGTCATGGAGAACAGACACTGACGTCCCAAGAGCGGTAGTAAGAGGTTCTTCACTCCGAAATATTTTTTCTTGATCGTCTCCAAGTAGGGTCTCTGGGACCAGGCTAGTTCTGTGTCGTCGATCGTGATAAAATCACTGAGTGGTGAGAGTTTTCTTGTGAATCTAATGGTGATTCATTTATTTTCAGTCTCCATTTCCAGACTCAGTTCTCTATTTTATCGATGGCTCGCTGGAGATCACAAAAGATTATGTCGTCTCTTTTATCTGTGGTGTAAGTTGCTGTGTCAACAACGTAGTTCACCATTTCGACACCCACCTCCCTCAGCATGTCTGCAACATGAAAAGAAACAACTTCGGAACCAAAAGGGACCCCTGTGGGATCATGGCCAGAAGCGGTCACCCTTCCGACAAAACTCATCCGCTCTTTATCCGAAAGGACCTTCCATGCAAGTACGATACAATCAGATTGACCAGATTGCAGTTCATCCCCATTTTAACTAACTTATACAGGGTGTCCAGAAACTCTCCTGACAAACGAAGACCGGAGTTTCCTCAGATAATTTTAAGACAATTAAACCCAAATTCACCTAGTCCGAAAATGCTTCCTAAGGGAGCTAGAGTTCTTTGAAGATGGCGCCTTGTATTTTTTTTTTAATTACTCCAGAACGCTTCTATTTAGAAAAACAAAAACTGGTATGCTTATTTATCCTCCAGAGATGAATCGATTCCATCAATTGCGAATTTCTAGTACCGGTCATAGGCGTCCGTTTTGGGTAGGTCAACGGTTATTTTAAGGCATAACTTTTTTGTCTTTAACTTTTAAGCATTTGTGACACTAGATTATTAAAATAGTTAGCTCTGAACTGCCAACAGAAGTAAAACCTACGTTTTTCATTGTCAAATTGTTATCAGTTCGCGAAGTTTATCTTTTCATTTTTTACTTTGTGTTATTCAAACACAACGATTTCAATTTAAAAGAAATGGTTTTTACTAATGAGGAATACGCCGATATGCATTTAGTTTATGGCGAAATGAGGTGTAACGCTCGAGCGGCGCAACGTAGATACGCTGAAAAATTTCCCAATCGTCAGCATCCCACTCACTCAACATTTACAGCTCTTCATCAACGATTAAGAGAAACAGGTTCAGTGGTCCCAAAAAATAATGAAACAGGGAGACATAATGATGTAACAGCAGAACATGAAGATGTTATTTTAATGGAAGTTGAGGAAAATCCAGAAATTAGCGTTCGAAGACTATCTGCCATGTACCCCACAATTTCAAAATCTTCCGTAGGAAATATCTTACACAAAGAAAATTTATATCCTTTTCATTTTACAAAGGTGCAAGCATTGCTAGAAGGAGATTTTCCTACTCGCGTAGAATTCGCTAGATGGTTACAAAATCAGAAAAATCAAGATGAAGATTTCTTCAGGAACATTTTGTTTGGTGACGAAGCTACATTCTCAAAAAATGGAATTTTTAATGTACATAATGCACATTATTATTCGTACGTTGGTGACAATCCCCACGTTGTTCAAGAATTTAAGCATCAGCATAGGTTTAGCATAAACGTCTGGATAGGAGTAGTTGACGATTATCTACTTGGACCTGTGGAATTACCTGCTCGTTTAAATGGTGCTGATTACTTACATTTCCTGCAAAATATTTTACCGGATTTGTTAGATGAGGTGCGTTTAAATATTCGGCAAGACTTATGGTTTCTACAGGACGGCTGTCCAGCCCACTTTAGCAGGAATGTACGAGACTTTCTAGATAATAACTACGAAGACCATTGGATTGGAAGAGGCGGTCCAGTTGCTTGGCCAGCAAGGTCGCCGGATTTGAATCCTTGCGATTATTGTGTTTGGGGATACATAAAAGCATTTGTTTATTCCGTTCCGTTCCTGGCTAAGGATACAAGATGCTTGCCACGAATTTAGAAATAACTTTGGAATTTTTGCAAGAATTCGGCGTTCTCTAAGCAAAAGGGTAAACTTAAGCATAGAGACTAATGGTCATCCCATCGAGCAACTTTTGTAACAATCTACCTTTGATACTTGTTCTTTTTTTGTTAGTTTCGTTCCATTGTAATAAATAATTTGTTTTTAATTTATTAAATGAATTTTCATCAATGCCTTGATAGTCCAAGCCAACTTTGTCGCTAAAAATAAGTAGTACATAATAAATTGAACTTTAATGAAGAAAAAACGAAAAATTTACAAATCGATTTTTCTATAAAACGGTGTATCCTACCGACTTAAAGTTAGAGTACATTTTAGTACTGGAATACCTGAAAATTTAATAATCTAGTGTCACAAATGCTTAAAAGTTAAAGACAAAAAAGTTATGCCTTAAAATAACCGTTGACCTACCCAAAACGGACGCCTATGACCGGTACTAGAAATTCGCAATTGATGGAATCGATTCATCTCTGGAGGATAAATAAGCATACCAGTTTTTGTTTTTCTAAATAGAAGCGTTCTGGAGTAATTTAAAAAAAAAATACAAGGCGCCATCTTCAAAGAACTCTAGCTCCCTTAGGAAGCATTTTCGGACTAGGTGAATTTGGGTTTAATTGTCTTAAAATTATCAGAGGAATCTCCGGTCTTCGTTTGTCAGGAGAGTTTCTGGACACCCTGTATATTAGGCCTCTGTGCCTGACCGAGTCAAATGCCGCCACCAATTCTAAGAAGACCGAGTCGGCACTGTGTCTCCGCTCGAATCCATCCGAGCCCTGTATATTAGGCCTCTGTGCCTGACCGAGTCAAATGCCGCCACCAATTCTAAGAAGACCGAGTCGGCACTGTGTCTCCGCTCGAATCCATCCGTTATGGCCTTCGTCAAGTGAAAAAGTTGAAAGTGGCAAGAAGATTCTCGGAAGCCAAATTGTTCATGGGAATTGACAAAATTATCGCTTCGATTGACTTGAGAGAGGGATAAAAAGAGACTGATGGATCTGTAGCTTTACAGGAAGAGTGAACCCCAGGTGTTAGAAAAGATTTTCAGATATAACAAAGCGATGAATAAAATCATATTTTTTTTTGTATGTTAAGCCATCTGGCTTCGAGTTAATTGACTACACAATTATAAGTATTTCTTTCTCTCCTAGAAGCGGCTTAGATGTTGTGAGAAAGTGCTTTTACCGGCTGATCTTTCTTGTCCGTCAGCTGTTGCGAGATATCTCTTGTCTGTTGACGGTATAAGACTATGCTTATTTTACAGGAACGAATCCAAAGACGTCATTACATAACTGCACTGAGCAGATCGTTAGATCGAAACACATGTGGTAAAATACGTCGTGTATGTCCATATATACATATATATATATATATATATATATATATATATATATATATATATTGTAGTGGTACAACCAGCTCAGGTATTCCAGCACCTATAATGGAAAGTACGGGTACACAATCAATATAAACACCTGTATAAACAATAAATTGGTGGACGGAATTTGTGAAATTAACATCGAAATGTTAATAAATTAATACGACGATAACTTTAAAATTCATCATTATCTTATTTTGATTTAAACTAACTTTTTATATTTTAATTTCATTTTTTCATAATTCAAATTATACGCGCGAAACAACAGGTATTTAATTTATCAACATCAGGTTTATATCGACGCTAGTTAACCACGCCCACCAATTCAAAATTATATGAACCCCGCTAAAGCAAACTTTACGGTAGAAAACATTACTAAATTTATATTCAAATCATATTTTAGGTTAATGTAAAATATTAAATTAATTTTCCCCTTATGTTAAAATCAAAACATTGTATAAACTCACATTTTAAATTGATGTAATTAAACTAAAATTACGAGATTATTTCGATATAGAAATAAGGCTTTGGAATAAAAAATAAAACGCGATCGGCGTGATCTGATATAAAACTTTGAACATAAATGGCCGTTTTTGAGTGTACTTCCTTAATATAAATTTTTATAACATCTTTAAAGTGAAAATCTCCTACCAAGTGTTGAATCATTCGATAACCAAATTAAAGGCCCACCTTTTGAAGAAAAAATCTCAAGAATACCTCAACGCAAACGTGAGATATCGTCCTAAGCATCATTTGAAGCAGAGAGCAGGGCAAGCCAACGATTTACACCACTCAACTCGACGAACTCCGCCAAAGACGGTGAACGAGGCCGTGCTTCCTGGTCTGCCGAATGTCCACATATTGAGAAGTATATCAGATCTAGGAGATCAACATCAGGTTCACCTACAACGTTTATTCCAAATTATTTAATTTTAAAAGTTATAATAGCTCATGCTAATCGCTACAAATTATTATTTCATGTATCAAATTCAATTTTAAAGTAAGCATCAATTTAAAGCGTTGAATTTTACAGATATTTAGCTACAAATAAGTTTATACTCACCAAAATAATATAAGATATAAGAACTATTAAATATTTGTTTATTTTATCTCGTACACATAACCTTATCACCATTTCCCACATGTGCACTTATTAATTTCAATTTTTGTCACATCTTGCATAATTTATATAATATTAAATACAGTTTCCTATTTTTATCTTTCAATTTTGTTGTTACAGTTTTCTTATTTATTGATATTAAATTTTTATTTATTTATCTAATTCAATCTTTTATTTGTGAAGTGTGATTGTTGTGTTTGAGTGGAGAATACACTGATTGGTTTGTAGCTGCAAATAATACACCTGACCGACCGTGAACCCTGAGATTATTAAAAATTAACTTTTACACTCAAGCTCTACCGCAATTAGCTAGTTATATTAAAAAGGGACAGATAGCGTTGATTCGACTAAGGATATTTGTATATTGGCGCCCACATTTTAAATTTAAAATCATTAACCTTTCACTCTTTTAGATTTTCAATTTTTATAATTAATTCATATACTATATTCTTAGTCAAATCCTACTCAGCGCATGGATTGGCACGTTACAATATATATATATATATATATATATATATATATATATATATATATATAGTATTTTCGTGACCTTGGTATGATAAGGTAAACTTAATTAGTCGGCGATTAAAGGTCTGGTTATTACTTCAAAGTGTATATATTTAAAATAATCCTACATGTTTCGGCAATGATGCCTTTGTCAAGGATATAAAAAATATAAATGACAGAATATAAATGTCAAGTCATTTATATTCTGTCATTTATATTTTTTATATCCTTGACAAAGGCATCATTGCCGAAACATGTAGGATTATTTTAAATATATACACTTTGAAGTAATAACCAGACCTTTAATCGTCGACTAATTAAGTTTACCTTATATATATATATATATATATATATATATATATATATGTTTTTAACATATTTGTATTAATTAGTATTAACACATACTTGATGTGTTCATGCTGTAATTTTTTTTGTATGAGTATTCGTGTTTTAAGTACCTGTTTCCGAGAGTAATTACAAATGATAAAACTTGATGTTTCCAACTATTGCGCAATTTGTACACTACCAACTTTGAGAAATTTATTGAAACTACTTATAACCAATACAATTGTACCAAAGAAGTTTGAGAACATCAATACGTTAAGCAGGTATTACGCGTTTGTTACAAATGAAACCGAGATGCATTACACGCATCTATATCTGTACACATGGACATACACCTCGTAGTTTCCAACGTTTATTTCAGCCAAAGACACGTATTTCTGTCTCAATAGACTTCGTCAGTTTGGTTGGGGAAGTAAAGTTTCATGGATCGCCTCACAAGTATCGCAAATTTGATGACACCAGATAATGTATCCAGCGTCTCTTTTGTCCGTCAGATGGCACTAGATTATCTGGTGCCACCTGATAGAATAGCGCGTGCTTTTCGCAGTCGAAACTATGACCATTTCATCCCAGACACGCTGTGAAATGCTTCTCAAGCTGACTGTCTATACAAATTTTAGTAAAGCGTTCTATCGCATGGATTACCATTTTCTGTTTTGCAAGCTGAAGGCTTATGATGTTTATCAAACTCTCTTAACTTAGTTTTTTACTTATTCAACCATATTCAAATGATGGGCATAGATTCCAGTATATCGGATTTTATTTCAGTGGCTTCCGAAGTACTTCAGGATAGACGTACCACGTATAGACTCCAGTCTATACGTGGACGCCAGTCTATACGTGGACGCCTTGTAAAGTAGTTGTTGCGTAAGCGGTGTTCTAGCTTTACTGTGCCCCATGTGCGACACCTTGATTAGTGGTTTTACCTACTGATGATGACAACTTAGTTGTCGAAATACGTATTTAGGATACGATTAATAATTGTGGTAAGGGGTTATATACCCTTTTTTTAAGTTTTTACTTCAGGATAGTCATTTAGGTTCTATTTTATTTCTTCTCTTTATAAATTTTGTTAAAGATCACGTCGATTTTTGTAAATTTCTTCTGCACCAAGCTTCAAACAGATCAATCTGCGTAGCTACCTTCACCTGGTGTAAAGAAAATAACATGTTAGTTAACATTAAAAAATGCAAGGTCCAAGCCTTTGGTAAGAAGAGGATAAATATCTGCCATGAACAGACTTGAAAGTGTGGTTAGAAAACCAAGGGTTCAATACTATTGGGGAGCTGATAACCTGTATGCAAGATTACCGAAGAACCCAGGCCGAAACACAGTATAAAGAGTGTATAGAGAAGCTGATTCCCTGTTACGATAAATGCCAATAATGTCGGTAGCGACTACATTAAGAAATAGTTCTGATATACCGGGTGTTCTTGAAAAATAAAGACAACGTATTGCAGTGGAATGTGTTTTAATTGCTTATTAATTTTTTTATTCACACTACAACTTATGCTTCCGGCTGTTCAGTCTAGTAGATTCCTTGAACTCACTTCT
This sequence comes from Melolontha melolontha, assembly GCA_935421215.2. Taxonomy (NCBI): domain Eukaryota; kingdom Metazoa; phylum Arthropoda; class Insecta; order Coleoptera; family Scarabaeidae; genus Melolontha; species Melolontha melolontha. The sequence goes on along the minus strand of OW285240.1, from coordinate 139,678,471 downwards.
CACGGGTCGCTCTTCTCAGATGGGGCCAGGTTATGTTAGAAGTAAAACAATAAATGTTAATAAAAGACTCAGTTAACTAATTTACAATTTTTAATACACAAAAGAAAAAAAAAAATCCCTTTACCTAATGTATAGGGAGCTAAAGCCAAATTAACAGTAGCATTAGGAGGAAAGACTCTTTATGAATATGACTCGCATAAAGAGAAAAACCCCCTGTGACTCTCGAACAAACATAAAATTAATAAATAATTGAGAAATTTGTCAAGTTTGACCTCTACTTTAACCCCTACAATTTCAAATGTCAATAACTACAAAGTTATTGAAACCGCGTAATAGTCTTACAGTCATGCGCAAATAAAACACGACAAAAATCAACCCACAACTAAAAAAAAATCCAACCTGAATTTAAAACGTTCTAGAATATTATCTTGAAGAAAAACTCCACTAAAAAAGAAACATGACAATTTTCTCTAATACTCTAATACTCCTCTCTAATACTACTTTAAATATCAAAATTATCACAAATAATACATAACATTAATTATAAAAAAATAATCGTAGCATCAATTATATAAATTAAATATTTTTTTATCAAACTTACATCGATCCAAGTACTGATAACACAAAAACTACATGAGAGATATCATACTTTATTTAAATCACAACGAGATCACCAACTCTCGTAAAAATCGAAATAACATTACATGCACATTTATAAATGCATAAACAAAATTAAAAACCCGATTTTACTTAAAACAGAGAATAAAAAATGAACTTCTTATCCTCTACAACCCGTCACTTTGGAAGTCTTGATATCTCTAACAAAATTTACCGCGAAAAATTCCTACATCTAATTCAATAGTACCACAACTGTCCGCAACCATACGTTTAAACTAATAAACATACAGCGTCAGTCAAAAATATAATTACAAATATAATAAATATTAATAAAATTCAAATGTTGTACATAATTTAAATCTTCCATCTTTTTCTCTCTCTCTGGATAGAAAAATCCACTACAGTATGTTATTGTATAGAATATGAATCCAAAGTAAATAAAAAAATAATAATAAAGATATTTATAAAATATTTGTCTCGCCACTGCATCTCAAGACAGTTCATGACATAAAGAATAGGGGTAGCGTTAAATAGCGAAACAGTTGTTCCCCAGATTCGGTCACAGTTTCGATCGTTACATGTGTACATGGGTACTTTCGATGTGATTTACATTTACGTATTTCGGATTAAAGAAAACAGATAGATTGTTACGATGGTTGCAGACGTGAAATACCCTGTAGAGCACACATATTATTTTTTTTATAATTCACTTGTGTACAAAATATAGAAATTAATTTTTCACAGCTCACATTTCGTACGCAAATATATTGAGGTTATTAAACCTATATCATTCAACGTTATCTTGTATACAAAAAAGGTTTAAGTATATCAATACGTTAAGCACGTATTACGCATTTGTTATAAATGAAACAGACATGTAAAATACACATCTGTAACTGTAAACATGGACAACACACCTCGTATTTTCCAGCTTTTTACTTCTGCTTAAGACATATGTTTCTGCTATTACTATTAAGTGCCATCAGTTAAGCTAGTGAAGTAATTTAAAAGCTTAAATCGCCTATAAGGTATAGCAAATTTCGTCCTATCACGTAGCACCATATAATATAGTGACATCTGACGGACGAAAGAGACTATGCCGAAATATAGGACGAAATTTGCTTTACCTTATAGGCGATTTAAGCTTTTAAATTACTTCACTAGCTTAACTGATGACGCTTAATAGTAATAGCAGAAACATATGTCTTAAGCAGAAGTAAAAAGCTGGAAAATACGAGGTGTGTTGTCCATGTTTACAGTTACAGATGTGTATTTTACATGTCTGTTTCATTTCTTATCTTGTAGTTTTTATAACATCGACAGTTCTTCTTTAAATTACAATGGATTTCAATGTTTCACATCTGCCAGGCGTCCCGTGACGGCAATTTTTTTTTTCTTTCAAGGACAGCCTAGATGCGTAACTCTTGTGTATATTAAAACTTTTTTGTTGCCTTTATTTGTTTTTGTCAGCCACCAGAACTTTGAAGTTTGAAAGTCTCTGGACTATATGTATCGTACTAAAAGATTAGTATAGGAAATAAATTTTAAAAAAATTATTATTAAAATTGTATTTTCTTCCCTAACACAGAATTCTAAACCTATATAGAAATGTCTATACAGGTTTATTGAATTGAAAATTACATATAGGATTACTGTGTAGCTATAGATGGAAATGTATTTCCACAATTCTAAACACAGTTAACAGCCTTTTATTAATTATGGAAAGCGTTAATAATTTCCACCGCTTGATCTTCGCAGTGCAAAGGGGCCACCGCCATTTCTGGTACGTCATTATTTGAAATTCACGATCTTAGATGTGTATGTTTATAATTTGAATGGATCAAAGAGCAATATACCCGTCGTCGGTATCGAACAATGAATATCTTAACAGACGTAACCGAGTTATAAAATACACGTTCGCCGTGCCGATGCGTCTGGGGTTCCCTAAGGGTACCCCGTTACGGAGGATCCACCCACGACCTTATTGTAAATACCCGTTCGGGAGCGATTTGTCGGGTCGAATTTGTATTCCAATTGATGCCGTGTACATATTTAGTCAAATGTCAACGCCATTCGATAATAATTGTGTTACATAAATGAGAGGTAATCCAGGAGGGGCCTATTGATTAATTCAAATGCCTCAAATTTTAACATTTTGTATTTCTGAATTGTATAGACTTCAAAAGAGTCTTAATACTCGTACTCAATCAAATACGGTATTGAATAAAATGAAAGTTTTAATTGAGACAAATTCAAAAAGTAATTTTAGAAATGCGAACGAATATTACTTAATATACAGGGTGATTTATACAAGGCGGGAAAAAATTAAAATTCATGATCGAGATTGGATTCTAAGCAAAAAATGCGAAGTAACGTTTCTTCCTATCGGCCTTTATTTTGGAGATATTGCGGTTCAAACTTATGAAAGACATTAATTTCAAGTTTGAACCTTGATATCTCCAAAACAAAAGGCGGTAAGAAAAAAAGTTATTTCGCATTTTTTGCTTAAAATTCAAGATCGAACACGAATTTTCATTTTTTGCCTCCTGATATAAATCACCCTGTATATTTTATGTAACAACAGGTGTTCCGCTAGATTCAATAGTAAATAGTGCTACGATAATAATTAATAATACAGACTTTTTCTGAATCTTGTTTTATATTTGCTGTTACAATCTACATTTTGATCTGCATATTCGAAACTTATTTGGGCTACGAAATCGGCATCAGTTTAATCGAGGGCATAAAATATACTGTTCAAAAGAATTAGCCAATATTTATTATTTTGATTAAAAAAGGTTGGAAATATTAAAATAAATGGCGTTTTAATGATAAGAATACTTAAATGACTTATTTGACTAAGTATAGGCAAAAATAAAGATTGTCGCTTAGTTTCATTTTAACTTTTATAAGCATTTTGAGAAAATAAATATATTTGTGTGGGAATAAGTATAGTAAATTACAGCCTTAACAGTAGTATAATTTTGGTAATTGTTATAAAAAATTTAAATTACTAAGGCGTATGATCTCCTCGGGCGACCAACATGGCCTGATATCGTGCTGGCATGGAGTGAACCAAATTATCAAACAATTCTTGGGGAATGTTGGCTCGCTCTTCTCTAACAGCAATTGGAAGTTCTGAAGTTCGTGAGGCAATACATTTTCCTAATGCATCCCAGGCATGTTCGATAAGATTACAGTCCGGCAAATCGGCTGGTCAGTCCATTCTATCGATTCCTACTTCTTCAAATCAATTGTTAACACTGTTTGCTCGATGTGGACGAGAATTAACATCTAAATCATCATCTAAATGAATTGATCTCTCACAGTTCCATCAAAGTGTCTCAGTATCTCATCCAAATACCTTTAAGCACTAAATGAACGATTCTAAATAAAATACAGTTCGATATGGCCTCCAATACTTATTCCGGCCCACACCATCGCACCGCCACCGTTACACCGAAACCTTTCCCGGACAAATTGAGGGATATTTTGTATTCCTGGGTCATGCCAAATCAAACCACGTCTATTATCTGGGTGCACACTGAATCTTGACTCGTCACTAAACAAAACTCGGCGAAAAATTTGCCGGTGTTACTTTAAGTCCTTTTTTCCAATTTTTGACATTTTGAAGACATATCCGCTAATTCTTTTGAGCAGTTTAGATAAATAGGGATGAAATATTAATCTAGCTTGTATAGTTCCACAAATTATTGAGTCTATAATGTCATTTGTAAAATCTAATATATAAAAATGAATGTGTGTCAGTGGTTCCGTATAAACTCCTTACCGTTCATCCCATTGCGATGAAACTTCAAGGTCAAATGACAGAACGAGATGTCAACAATTTAATAAATGCGCTTCTGCAGCGACGTTGTCACGGAGAGACCGTCGTCACGAAATAACATAACGGGCTTCCAATTTAATAAGTGTGCTTTGACGTTGTAACGAAGAGACAGAACAAGCTGGTGAATACTTATTAAAAAGACTAACCTCACTACGAGCCTACGGTGCAAATTTCGAAGAACTTTTGGTAGATGCCAGTTCGATAGGGTGAACTTCTCGAAGTAGTTATGAAAAAGGCGTAAATATCAACATTCGTGCAGGTTTCATTAACTGGCAACCAGGCGGAGAACATGCCGGACGCTATAACGCACCGACTACTGATGAATGAAATTATTATTCATGGACGCATTGAGACGTTTCAAGGTGTCGCTGAAATACCTCGATCCGACGATGCCTTACAGTATCCAATATTTTTTTGAGAAGGACAAAATGGATACCATTTCTAAATGTAAACATGTTTACCACCCAATAGTAAGGGCCGATCAGATAGATCACATACTTTTACTACAATATTCGTGTAAATTCTCGCATATAAAAGACACTGTAAAATAATATTAACATTTCTGTATTTATGTATGCCGATGTTAGTTTGTGCTCTAGTAAGTGCCTGACGAAGCAAGTGCGTTGGCAAAACAATTATCGTTTTACGAACAAATATTAATAAAGTGAAGATTTTAACTATGAGTTATATGTCTATTTTAAGTAATGGCAAGTAAAGGCCAAATCAATTCAATGAAGTTAATATTATAAGAAGGTTAATTTCGGCTTATTTTCACATCTTTTACATCAGAATTAACCAAGCCAATTTTGTTGCTTTCTGAAAGGGCAGTGTCCAGTTGCTATGCCGGTGGTAATCTCAATTCCTTTTTGTGTTACTTCTAATTATGTTAGCTGAGAACTTAAAATCGAGCTTTCGTATTGGTGTGCTTGTATGGAATTGACCAGTTAACCTCCATTTCTTTTTATGTTTCCTTTCCAGCCATGATCAGACCACTCTTTTATAAATAATAGAAAAAATCATTACTGTAATTATTCCGGCATAAATACAAGGTGAATTGATAAGAAAAGACGCAATTAATTACCTTACATTTTTTTTCTATTTTCTGGCTTTAATATATTATCGCTAATATATCTTTAAATTTCCTTTTTGATTATAATAAAAATCACTTTTTACGACTTTAACCGCTTGACTTGGTAGTCGTATTACATAAAAGCTTTAATGCGAATAATGCACAGGAATCCGTCATCCCAAAAGTTTTAATATTCTTTCGCGGTCGGAGGAACGAAGAAGGAGCAACGTCGAATAATTCCCCATTATAGGTGGACATTTATAGAGGTCTGTCGGGGTGAAACTCTACTGGGGGAAAAGCCAAAACTACCATCCATTAACTACGAAAAGAGATTGCTTTTTATTGGTCCTTGCGGATATACAAAAACATTCATTTCTTTTTTGCTTGTGCGTTTGATAATTTGTAGAATGTTCCCCTATTAAAACTTTATGCATAGTTAAATTAATCTCTATCGTGGTTTACTATTATAACGGTATGGAAAAAATAGCTTTTTAATAAAAAAAAAAATGTTTTATTGTTCAACTCAGTCTATACAAAAAAGGGATATTTATCAATACGTTTTTGCCGTATTACGCAGTTGTTATATAATGAAACAGATATGCAAAATACATATCCGTCACTGTAAACATGAACAAACACCTCGTATTTTTAGCATTTACTTCTGTTCAATACATATGTTTCAGCCATCTAGGCCTCATCGGTTGAACTAGTGAAGCAATGTGTATACAAATTAATACAGATCTGTTAAACAACGGATCTGTATCTGTATCTACATTTACGCTAAAATCGTCTCCAAGCTATAACCAGTTTCGTTCTATCAGGCGACACCAATTTAATCAGTGACATCTGACGGAAGAAAGCGACTAGGCCAGAAAAGGCGATCTTCCGCTCGAATAGCAAGGCTATTACGAAAAAAATCGGAAAAATACGTATATTAGTGCTGTCCATTAACACGCGCCAGATGGCAGTAAAGATACAAAAAAGGGATATTTATCAATACGTTTTTGCCGTATTACGCAGTTGTTATATAATGAAACAGATATGCAAAATACATATCCGTCACTGTAAACATGGACAAACACCTCGTATTTTTAGCATTTACTTCTGTTCAATACATATGTTTCAGCCATCTAGGCCTCATCGGTTGAACTAGTGAAGCAATGTGTATACAAATTAATACAGATCTGTTAAACAACGGATCTGTATCTGTATCTACATTTACGCTAAAATCGTCTCCAAGCTATAACCAGTTTCGTTCTATTAGGCGACACCAATTTAATCAGTGACATCTGACGGAAGAAAGCGACTAGGCCAGAAAAGGCGATCTTCCGCTCGAATAGCAAGGCTATTACGAAAAAAAGCGGAAAAATACGTATATTAGTGATGTCCATTAACACGCGCCAGATGGCGGTAAATATACAAAAAAGGGATATTTATCAATACGTTTTTGCCGTATTACGCAGTTGTTATATAATGAAACAGATATGCAAAATACATATCCGTCACTGTAAACATGGACAAACACCTCGTATTTTTAGCATTTACTTCTGTTCAATACATATGTTTCAGCCATCTAGGCCTCATCGGTTGAACTAGTGAAGCAATGTGTATACAAATTAATACAGATCTGTTAAACAACGGATCTGTATCTGTATCTACATTTACGCTAAAATCGTCTCCAAGCTATAACCAGTTTCGTTCTATCAGGCGACACCAATTTAATCAGTGACATCTGACGGAAGAAAGCGACTAGGCCAGAAAAGGCGATCTTCCGCTCGAATAGCAAGGCTATTACGAAAAAAATCGGAAAAATACGTATATTAGTGCTGTCCATTAACACGCGCCAGATGGCGGTAAATATACAAAAAAGGGATATTTATCAATACGTTTTTGCCGTATTACGCAGTTGTTATATAATGAAACAGATATGCAAAATACATATCCGTCACTGTAAACATGGACAAACACATCGTATTTTTAGTATTTACTTCTGTTCAATACATATGTTTCAGCCATCTAGGCCTCATCGGTTGAACTAGTGAAGCAATGTGTATACAAATTAATACAAATCTGTTAAACAACGGATCTGTATCTGTATCTACATTTACGCTAAAATCGTCTCCAAGCTATAACCAGTTTCGTTCTATCAGGCGACACCAATTTAATCAGTGACATCTGACGGAAGAAAGCGACTAGGCCAGAAAAGGCGATCTTCCGCTCGAATAGCAAGGCTATTACGAAAAAAAGCGGAAAAATACGTATATTAGTGCTGTCCATTAACACGCGCCAGATGGCGGTAAATATACAAAAAAGGGATATTTACCAATACGTTTTTGCCGTATTACGCAGTTGTTATATAATGAAACAGATATGCAAAATACATATCCGTCACTGTAAACATGGACAAACACCTCGTATTTTTAGCATTTACTTCTGTTCAATACATATGTTTCAGCCATCTAGGCCTCATCGGTTGAACTAATGAAGCAATGTGTATACAAATTAATACAGATCTGTTAAACAACGGATCTGTATCTGTATCTACATTTACGCTAAAATCGTCTCCAAGCTATAACCAGCTTCGTTCTATCAGGCGACACCAATTTAATCAGTGACATCTGACGTATTGATAAATTGATACGTATTGATAAATTGATAAATATCCCTTTTTTGTATATTTACCGCGCGTGTTAATGGACAGCACTAATATACGTATTTTTCCGCTTTTTTTCGTAATAGCGTTGCTATTCGAGCGGAAGATCGCCTTTTCTGGCCTAGTCGCTTTCTTCCGTCAGATGTCACTGATTAAATTGGTGTCGCCTGATAGAACGAAACTGGTTATAGCTTGGAGACGATTTTAGCGTAAATGTAGATACAGATACAGATCCGTTGTTTAACAGATCTGTATTAATTTGTATACACATTGCTTCACTAGTTCAACCGATGAGGCCTAGATGGCTGAAACATATGTATTGAACAGAAGTAAATGCTAAAAATACGAGGTGTTTGTCCATGTTTACAGTGACGGATATGTATTTTGCATATCTGTTTCATTATATAACAACTCAGTCTACTTTGAAGATATATAGATTTGATACAGCAAATTTCAGAGAATTTATTTTTCACCGTTAAGACTTAAAGCAAATTTCACCAATGGACACGATGGTCTTTCCAGGTTTCTCATCAGAGATTTCGGTTTTGCTTATGGGTTCCATCGTCTACTAAATTCGAAACAAAATTATATCAATGTCTACATTTCCAGATATATATAAAATTAGCAGAATTACACCTGCATATAAAAACGTAAACAGGTTTAAGGACAATGTTAAGAATATGAGCACAAAAAATTTTTGAAAAAGAATCAGTGGAAACTTAAGAAGACCACAAAAGGAACAACTTTGCCTTATAAACTTATAGTGGGAAACGTACTGTTAAGCTATAAAGAAAAAATAAAACTTATTAACTAACCTTATGTTTTGTATAGCCTGAAATTGCAAGTTATTCAAATGGCAATTCTGTGACAAAACGACATACAAAAATATATGTATTTCACAAAATTTTATATTATTTAAACAAAATGACGACTGATATAATAAATATGCGTGAAAGTGGCGTTTAAGTTATACAACAATACATGTAAATAATACAATTTTTCGAAATTTGGTTTATTATACTTGTGTCAAAAATATACAATACACAAGGTTAGTTAATAATTTTTATTTTTTTTTTGTTGCTACAACAGTAAGTTTCCCGCTATGACTTTGTAAGGCGAAGTTGTTCGTTTTGAGGTCGTCTAAAGGTTTCACTAGTTTTTCTTCAACAATTTTTGGTGCACGTATTCTTAACATTACCCCAGGTTTAACATTCTAACCAACAGACAATCAACATTTTATATAATTTTGCCAACGTTTTTGAGTATTTAGTTTATCAACAGACCTACACGGATTGCAAACTTTCATTTGTGCCACAACAACATGGATTTATTACACGACTCTACAAAAAAATTTTCGTTCTTTGTCCTAAAGTTTATTTTATGATTTTTCGGTTAATTATGCACAAAAACGAAAAGAAAATAGCTTTTTTTTGTTATAAAGTTTGCTTTTGTGATAGTTATAGTAATAATACTCATTTTTGATTTTTTTAATAAATTTTAATTAATTTTAATACATTCAAAAATACCGCGCGATCAGAGTGGGGTTTTTACGTTCACATAGTGCCGGTAGATGGCACTCGAGTGATAAACAACGATTAGGTGTTTTGTACAAGTCTAGAAAAACTTAAAATGTCGTCGCGAAAGTGTAAATATGATGTTGATGCATTTTGTAATATATGTGGTCAATTTATTAAAGTTCGAGACATAAAATATGAACTAAAGACATCTGACGTTCTCTGTGAAACCTACGAAGCGTATTTTGACTGTCCTGTTCGGCATCAAGACAAGCCATGGGCTCCACATGTTGCTTGTAGTTATTGTAAAAGATGTTTGGAAGGTAAGCAATTTTTAATTAAGCGGTGAATCAAATATAATAGACATATTAATTTTTATTTCTACATTTTAGCTTGGTATCGAGGTGAGAAGAGGTCCATGAAATTTGCAAATACCAAGGATCTGACGACAACCAAAAGACCACGTCAATGACTGCTACTTTTGCATTGTGAATCCTTGTAAAAGACGTAGAGGTGAAAATGCAAAACCTATCGAATATCCTGACCTTGAATCTTCTTCTGCTTCAATTGCACACGACCTGACACGACCAGTACCTGAACCACGGAAAAAATTGTCGCAGAAAAGTAGCTCATCTCTTAGTTCTAATAAAAGTAATTCCGATAAGGAGTTTCCACTTACACCAGAACAACCAAAATACCATCTTATTACTACAGAAGATTTTAACGACTTGATAAGAGATTTAAATTTCCCAAAAAATAAAGCAGAGCTTTTGGGCTCTCGCTTAAAACAGTGGAATTTGCTTATCAAGGCCAATACAATGAAAACCTGATGGGAGATTATATTTGGGGTTTATTGAGAGACAGCACTTATGAACATAAAAGAAAAAGTAAAAGCGCGTGCACTTTTAAATTATTTTCCACTTGTTTGTAAGTTATTTTGATAGTAAAACTTAATAAAAATAATAAACATATTTATTTGAATGGTTTCATCTTCAATTAAAAATTAAAACCACAGATTTTGAAAAATATCGTTCAATCGGTCTCCTAAAGACAAAAGCAAACTTTTTCATGTCATATATTTTTTTTCGTCTAATTACGACCAAATATCGAAATTTTATGCTTTAAAGTCAAAGTCAAATTTTGTGTTGACCCGTGTTATTGGCAAATTCATTATTGACAAACTTGGCTGAAATCACGCAATTTATTAATGAAACATTGGATGCTCGTTGTCAGGTTGACGTGATACGTGAAATTGAAATATTAATGAAAATATCAATAAAAATGCCAATATCAATAAAAATAATTTAGGTACTATGTTAGGCAATAGCAAAGATAAAATTTCAAATTTAGAAAAATCCGATGTATTCCAAATTAACTGCAAAGACTATGATGCTACCTATATCGGACAAATTACTAGAAACATAAATATTAGATTAGAAGAACATAAAAAGTCAATTATTCAAGGAATAAAAAATACGGGATTTGCAGAACATTGTATAAACAATCTTCACTTTCTCGATATGGAGAGCTGCAAGCTATTATATAATAATAAAATTATATGAAATAAATGTCAAAAATTGTACTTTTTGTAAATATTAGAAATCAAAAAAGCAAATTCTAGGAAACGAAAGCTAACAAACACGCAAATTGAATGTTTAAATACACCCATAATAAACACTGTCATTATAGTATATTAGAGAACTAGTGTCATAAGACGATGTTTTGTTGTACGAGGCCAAGTTTGGAAAACGAGCCGAAGGCGAGTTTTCCAAAGGACGAGGACAACAAAACGTCTTATGAAACGAGTTTTCTATACTATTTTTTCTATTTCGCATTTCCATAACTTTTAAAATTTGTATTTTTCATAGTTTGCAATTTGTATAAAATAAGTGACATTTACTTTTTTGAAATGTAAACGTTGGTCAAACTGATAATCCTTATTTTTAAATAGCGAATGTCATTTAAAATTTATTATTATTCTAATTTAAACAGAAACTATAATTATATTTTTATATTGAGTTTTGTGCTTCATTATTACCTTGTTTAAGTACTAAAATATAATAATAAATAGTCGTTATTCTACATTCATGTATTATCTTTTGTATTCTGATAGGTACATAACCTATATAAAGCAGCGTGTCAAATATTATTCCAAATTGAACAGGAAACCAACACTGAATAATGAAAGGTTGCGTCTCGAAATAAGGTTCATTTCGAGCCGCGAATGCGTATCAAAATGAGATCATTGTGTGTGCGAAATAGAAAAAATTATAATTAAGGCTAATCCTCATCCATTCATATGTAAATATTAGAAGTTGATCCCTTAATTTAATTCAGTGAACTCTTTGTTAGAATAAAAATACATATAATAAGCAACTGTTTTTAATTTACCTAAGTTAATTAAATAATATTAATAAGAAAATCAAATCAAGACTGAAAAATAGAAACTAAAAATAAATTTCGTCAATTCTCGTTAATTTAATACAATTTTGTATCAGGATATATCCAACAAACTTAACTGCCAAACCCTGTATATATATATATTCAGCTTGTACACTACTGATCTCTAATAAAACGTTCTGGAAATAATGTAGCAACTTTTTGCAAATCTCTTTTCTATCATGCATCTTCCTTTTCATTACAGGTACTGCACAAAATCGACGAAGTACTTATACCAGTTACTTCACCCAAATCGTCTGCCAATCAACTCTCCAATCCCACCGCCTGGGATTTCATCGACAAATTCGAATCACTCAACTTCAAGACTTATCGTACAAGGTGAGTAATATACTTCAGGTCCTTGACCTATTCACTAGAAATAATCCGACAAGTAATGATTTCAATAGAGGATTAGAAAAGAATGAATTCCTTTATTCTTTATCTGCAAATAAATGTTAAATATGTCCACTAAGTTTGAACTTTCTTCTTTCATTTCTGTTTGATTTTTTTATAGAATATTTCGTCAAAGAATTGAACAAATGAGGAAGCAACAAATTTTCACAGTCGACGGTCCGCATACATTCTTTATCGCAATCGACGAGGGATTTAAGGTTAGTTATCCATATAAAATTTATTAAGTCGCCTCTCAATTAACGAATCGTATTTTAGGGAAATAATATTCAGTGGTTATTTCCTTCAAATTAAAATCTTTAAAATGCTTTTGAACATCTTAAGGATAATATTATCCATGTTTGATAGAGATGTCGATTTTCACTACTATTATGTAATCGTTACTATTCTTTACACAAACTTTGAATAATCGTTGAATGTATTCGTTACTTTGCTTAATTTTGATTATTTTCATTGTTTTCATTGGCTGTGTTCATCAGAACTATGATACAAATAAACAGTTCCGTGTACATGTTGGAATTGGGCCAACAATCTCTTTCCGCATGTCACCAAAAACAAAACAAGTGGTCAGCAATATAACCTATTTTTTCTTTTGAATGTAGGTTATATTAGTTAAAATTTAAAAATGAATTTCGTATTGAATGATGATTTATTAAATTTGCATTTAGCAGTACATGTATAAATGAATTGGCCCAACCTCTAGAAGATGATTTAAACTTATTTATATTGGTTTAAAAGTAGATTTGTGGATTTCTCCGTCAATTGAAATTTTAAAATACCTAAAATAATGAATGATTTATTTGTTTATGTATTGAATATTATGTACAATTTGGTCATTAATCTTGATCAGCCTCAGTGTTGCTGGTTAGATCGTTGATTTGCTTTGTTACATGCGCCATTTTTATTTTGAGCAACTTGTGCTGAAACGCAGCGAACTTTGGAGCGAAATATTTTAACGCTACAAAGATGGCGACCGCTTCCTAAACATGTTGAAATAAATCACGAAAATAACTGCTGTTCACCGGAATTTTCTGGAACAGTTCCATCTGGTGAACGCGCAGCGATTGTTTTCATTGTTTTGATTGTTTCGATTGTTTTGTTTTCACTATTTTCATTATTTTTACTATTTTGATTATTTTCACTATTTTCATTATTTTGTTTTCATTATTTTCACTATTTTCATTATTTTCACTATTTTCACTATTTTCACTATTTTCACTATTTTCACTATTTTCACAATTTTTATTATAATTATTTCCATTATTTTCATTATTTTTACTATTCTCATTATTTTCACTATTTCCACCATTTTCACTATTTTCACTATTTTCATTATTTTCACTATTTTCATTATTTTCACTATTTTCACTATTTTCACTATTTTCACTATTTTCACTATTTTCACTATTTTCATTATTTTCACTATATTCATTATTTTCATTATTTTTATTATAATTACTTTCATTATTTTTACTATTCTCATTATTTTCACTATTTTCATTATTTTCATTATTTTCACATTTTGACTATTTTCACTATTTTCGTTATCTTCATTATTTTCACTATTTTCACCATTTTCATTATTTTCACTATTTTCACTATCTTCATTACTTTCACTATTTTCATTATTTTCACTATTTTCATTATATTCACTATTTTCACTATTTTCATTATTTTCACTATTTTCACTATTTTCATTATTTTCACTATTTTCACTATTTTCACTATTTTTATTATAATTATCTCCATTATTTTCATTATTTTTACTATTCTCATTATTTTCACTATTTTCACCATTTTCACTATTTTCACTATTTTCATTACTTTCACTATTTTCATTATTTTCACTATTTTCACTATTTTTATTATTTTCACTATTTTCACTATTTTCATTATTTTCACTATATTCACTATTTTCACTATTTTTATTATAATTATTTTCATTATTTTTACTATTCTCATTATTTTCACTATTTTCATTATTTTCACTATTTTCATTTTCACTATTTTCACAATATTTATTATTATAATTATTTTCATTATTTTCACTATTTTACTATTTTCACTACTATCATTATCATTATTTTCACAATTTTCATTATTTTCAGTATTTTCATTATTTTCACAATTTTCATTATTTTTACTATTTTCACTATTTTCATTAATTTAAAAATAATCGCTGCTGAAGATGATCAACTTATTTGATATTTCATTAGTTATAATAAATTAAATTTGCTGCACATTCTATATGTCTGAAGTTTATAATGCCGCAAGTAAATTGGATTGCGAAATTCTTTGTTTTTATTTGATATGTTTAAATTTAATGAGTATGCTAAAGAGTATAGATAATCAATTAATATGATATCTTGTACCCGTAGATTTATACTGTATACATATAATACTTATGTACGAACGTAGCGATATGTACACAAGTAACCATGTGCGAATGTAGCAAATGTATACTGCGCGACATATAATGCCCTAGTTGCGTAAACGGGACAAATATATTCATACTGTCACTTAGACTTAGGTTATACATACACCTCTTACTTAAATCAAATTTAATAAGTAAAATAAGACACGTCAAATTTGATAAGCCCAGCTTACATTGATAATATGTTAGTGTATGTGTATTCTATATCGGACAGTGCACCAAAAATAATCAAATATGAATATAACGATATGTACCTAAAGTAACAAATACGAAAGTAACGCTTACATTTTCAAATAGGTAATCGTTACTTACTGCTCGTGCAATAAATACTAATGTACGGAATAGTTACTTTTTCGACATCATAACATTTGAATATGATCAATTTTATGATCGTGTTTAATATTTTACTACTATCAATACCTCAACATTCACATTCTGTTTCGTTTAATAAAAATAAATTTTATTTAATAATATTTAATCGTTAATCAATGGAGCAATTTTTTCTTTTCCAGGATTCCAAAGCAGAATCTATAGACGGTAGAGTCATTGATGGGCATGTAATACCGAAAAGAGCGCTTTTCACATCGCCAACAGAAAAAGACTACATGTTTGAAACATTAGCCACAGGTGATAACGTCAAAGTTTTTATAACATTCTCCCAAGATCCAGAAAGCAAGTCAAAAACTAGTAAGTGAAATTCTTCTATCTCCAAATTCATGAAAATCTACTTAAGTAAACGGCATTACGTACACTACGTTTTTACAGTTTACATTAAAAGTCACACGATTCTCAGCGAAGGAAATATCACCAAAGGCGTCGTGATGGCTGCCATCAAAGAAGCCAACATCCCCGTCAAAAACGGAGTTATCCATTTGATCCACAAACCCCTAATCATTGTGGATCACTCCGTTAGGCAATTCTTAGAAGTGAGTTAGTTTTTGAGTTCGTCTTTATTTAAAAAAAGGTCTTGTAATATATATATATATATACCGGGTGCGGCAATAGTGTGTCGGCGGAGCTTAGCATGAAAACTAATAAAGTTGTAACAATGAAATTTTACGTACACATGTAGTATGCTACAGTGCATTTTCTAATTTTATTTATATATTTACAGGGTGTTCCAAATTTCCGCAACCACTTTCAATTTTTTTTTTTAAATAGATTGCTATACTTTCTTGTTATTATGATGATAGCCACCCAAATTATCTTTGCAATGATATATGACAATGTGCACTTACAACTGTTAGTTTTGGTTTTATTGCAAATTTTGTTAAAATCTTGACAGTTGCAGCGTCTAACATTTTAAGTCTTAGCCTGAAAATGGGTGCAGTGCCTCACGTAACTTTTTTGTTACCAATTTATGGACTAACACGTTATATGTTTTGAGGGTGAACAACGTGACAACATATACAGAGTGTTAAATATGTCGTGCCAAAGTTATCGCAGTTTAAAGGCTATTTTCTCTTTTTTTTTAAATTGAACTTATAATTTTTTTATTAGTCAGCAAATTCCTTGTAAAATTGCCGTTAAAATGGTACCAATAACATAGTACTTATTTCTAGTATTTTCGAAGTTATAACCCTTTAATGGGATATACCCATGTTTATAATATTCAATATGCGGTGCATCTAATAGTTGGTTGGCCATGAAATGATATCAAACAAAGTAACTTTTACAAACAACTGTTTCTTAATTCTTTATTATTAGTTTTAGAATTACATTTTGTAATTTTTCAATAATAAAACAAAATTAATTTAAAATGTGTTCAAATATATTTCCATTCTGCTCTACACATGCTCTTAATCGCCTCTGCATCGACAGACTTACATTTTGAGCCATGTTGTTTTCACTTACTTGAAGAAAAGCGTTTCTGATTCGTTGCTGCATGTTCTCTGCCGTTGTAGGAGGTGTAGGCCACAGAAAAAAATCACAAGGGGTTAGATCTGGTGACAGCGGTGGCCAGTTTATAAAGCTTCCTCTCCCAATCCACCTATTGGTGAATACCCTATCTAAATGTGTTCTTGCAGCAGCACCGTAATGTGCGGTGCACCATCATGTTGGTACCACAATCTCCTTATGACGTTATCTGGTAGGTCTTCTAACAGCAATGGTAAATTATTTTGTAGGAAATTTGTGTAGATTTCACAATTTAAAGTATTATTAAAAAAGAATGGACCTACAATAGTGTTTCCTATGATGCCTCCCCAGGTGTTAACACTCCATTTTTGTTGGTATCAAATGGGTTGCACAAAATGAGGGTTTCTAGTGTCATAATAATGAGAATTTTTTCTATTTGTTATTCCACAATTAGCAAATGTTGCTTCATCTGTGAAAAGCACATGATCTAGAAAAGTTAGATCTTGTCGTAATTGGAAAAGTAGCCATTCACAGTAAACAAGTCTCCTTTCAAAATCCGTTTGTAATAAGCCTTGATGATTTTGAATTTTGTAAGGGTGAAATTTATGTTTTTTTAAAGTCCTTCTTACAGCAGTGACTTCTATCCCGTGTTCTTTCAAAATTATCCTTGTAGATACGCGCGGATTTTCCACAGCGGACTGGACGACTGTCACTTCATTATCTTCTGTAACAATAGACTTAGTTCTTTCATGTTTGACATAATTCACTGAACCCGTCCGAAGAAACCTTGTCAACAAATTTTCAAACGTCTTAATATCTGGTGCTCTTCGGTGAGGATACTCCATAGCATATGTTCTTGATGCTAAAAGTGGATTTCTATTGCTAGCGCCAAGAACAAATACCATCTCCATTAGCTCCTCCTTCGAAAAATGCATTCTAAAGAAACACAACTATAAACTATTACGGCATGGAAATAAAAAATAATGACAACAAAACGATATAACTGACAACAAGATAACAACTAATAACGAACAAACAGAAATTGATAATTAACTAGCCGAACTTAAATTATAACA
Source organism: Melolontha melolontha (assembly GCA_935421215.2). Classification (NCBI taxonomy): domain Eukaryota; kingdom Metazoa; phylum Arthropoda; class Insecta; order Coleoptera; family Scarabaeidae; genus Melolontha; species Melolontha melolontha. Next base: position 139,660,553 of record OW285240.1, on the reverse strand, counting down.
ATTAAACGCGATTATAGTAAAGAGAAACTATTGAAAAACACTTTATATGGAAATTTTAAGTAGATATTTGACGTTTGGTTACACAGCAATTTTTGCTTAATATCATTTCATGGCCAACCACCCAACTATTAGATGCAGCACCGCATATTGAATATTATAAACATAGGTATATCCCATTAAAGGGTTATAACTTCGAAAATACTAAAAATAAGTACTATGTTATTGGTACCATTTTAACGGCAATTTTACAAGGAATTTGCTGACTAATAAAAAAATTATAGGTTCAATTTAAAAAAAAAGAGAAAATAGCCTTTAAACTTCGATAACTTTGGCACGACATATTTAACACTCTGTATATGTTGTCACGTTGTTCACCCTCAAAACATATAACGTGTTAGTCCATAAATTGGTAACAAAAAAGTTACGTGAGGCACTGCACCCATTTTCAGGCCAAGACTTAAAATGTTAGACGCTGCAACTGACAAGATTTTAACAAAATTTGCAATAAAACCAAAACTAACAGTTGTAAGTGCACATTGTCATATATCATTGCAAAGATAATTTGGGTGGCTATCATCATAATAACAAGAAAGTATAGCAATCTATTTAAAAAAAAAAAAATTGAAAGTGGTTGCGGAAATTTGGAACACCCTGTAAATATATAAATACAATTAGAAAATGCACTGTAGCATACTACATGTGTACGTAAAATTTCATTGTTACAACTTTATTAGTTTTCATGCTAAGCTCCGCCGACACACTATTGCCGCACCCGGTATACAAAAATGAGGGGTTGTTTGATATTTTTTAAATAAACGCGATGCTATGATATTTAAAAAAACGAATTTCGATGAAATTGGTTTTATTTTGATAATCAACGAACATATATTTTCATATTAATTATAATAAATGTATCATCATATTATGTAATAATGTAAATAAATCATTTTCTTAAGAAAAATTCATATCAATAGCCTTATCAAAAAAAATATTTTTATAAGATAAAAACTAAACATGTATAATGTATATAGATCATCAAAACACGTAATTTTTTAAAATTTATATAAATGTTTATAAATCTTAAATTTACCAATGTATTATAGCTGTTATTTCTGGCGCTTTATTCCTCTAGATCAGTGGTTTCCATTCTTATTTAAACGGGACCGACTTCTAACAAGAATTTTACCTCTCACCATACTCAATTTGTTTCAGAATTAGTATCACAAGAGAATGAGAATAAATTGAAAATAATTTGACAGATCTTCGAAAACTTGTTGCCGGGGAATGCACACGAAAGCCCGTAGGGCTCGAGTGGCTATTTCTGAATGGTAAGTTTAAGAAAGAAACTGGAGAATTATTTTCTAATTAATTCGCATTCTCAAATGGTATTCGAAACATTATTTTTTAATGTGTAAATAAAAAATACAGTTTTAAAAAAATATTTCTTTCAATTGAACAGTTTATAACTCATTATAAACTAAAGAAACGAACTTCTAGTGTAATATAATTAAAGAGTGTTAAAGTTTTTGATGTGAAATACACAATTATTGTAAATATTTTGTGAGTGAGTGGTGGATTTTACAACATTGTTCTGTTCTGTTGTGTTTAAAATATAACTTCCCTCTTTCTTAGGTTATTAATAAAATTTGAATGATTTTCATTATTCAACTGCTGGTATGGTTTGAATTAGATGAGCTGTCGCCGGTAATTTTTGTTATTTCCTGTTCGTTAACACCTGATTTCGCAAGATGAGACAAGTGCACTTGACCTTGAAGAATTGAAGAATGGTTCGTAATTTTAATCACTTCGGCATTATATTCACCATCATCTGCATATTTTTATACCATCCTGAAAAATGCGGTTTATCCCAAGCAATGTTCACTGTTAAGAAAAGCCTTTCACTTTTAATATGTTCGTTCCTCTTTCTTAGCAATTTCTTGAGCAATCGGACATGACAAATGTCAAGCTTTTCAGTATTTGGTATTAACCATTTACTATTAGTAACTTTTGTGTGTTTCTCTTGCGCTGTTTTAGAGAAATCCGGATTATACTCTACTCTTCCAGTAGTCAAACCAGCATTTTATGTTCCTTCTTGAAAATAATGCTCTAAACATTGATTTTCTTGCCCTAGCTCATATGAATGTAATAAAAATTTTTTTGCAAACCAAGGTGTATCTCCTAACCGTAGCGTTTTATCATTTCCATGATTCGTTCTTTAGTTAAAATTACAGAATTATTTATGCGTCCTTTCTTCTAGCTTCTTTTGTAATATTTTACGTATTTCTGGCTTCTCCCGCGGATTTAAATTCGATATCATTAAAAGGGTCTAATTTTCTATTAAATTTGATGTAGTTATAACTCTTGCATTAATTTGGCGGTTTTATTCCACATTGTTTTAATAACGGCTTGTTTATAATCGTCTCCACCCGAATTGTATTTCATGGTAATACGCGATTTGTGTGCAGAGGCACTGTCTTGCAAGAACAACACTTTCGCTACCATGCCACGTCTTGTTTCCTTAATTTTCTCTCTGAGTTTGGTTAGTAATTTAAAATCCCTGGTGATGGTCTGACCCTTTTTTAGGTAATTTATCATAATTATCCCAAAAAAAGTGAAGCAAGGGCTTTTCCTGCGGAATTTTGAACTCAAAACTTCTTAGGTCCTGGAGAACCATGATGATTCCACTCCATCGATTGCTGTTTTGTTTCTGGGCCGTAAAATGGATCCATGTTACATCCATTGTCACAAGACGGTTCAACAAATCTGGATCTCCTTCGAAACGGGCACAGATTGACCGTGATGTTTTTATTGTCGCTCGTTTGTGTTCGGCGCTCAAACATTTAAAAATCCATTTTGCAAAAATTTTTTTCGACTTGAACTATATAATGAACGCGTTTATATGAAATCTTTAAATACCTCAGCTATACCGTATGTGTTAAATATCATTAGGCATAGAAAATCAACGTATGACTACATACAATGTATACGTACATGAGAAAGCCAGTCCAATGCCAGCGAAGACCGCGACGACTGACGATTGTCTCCGATACCGATTGACTGGAAATTTTACATTCAGTCTAGCTGTGGCCGTTACAGTTTGAAAGCGTACAATAAAATTAATGTATAATGGCTCTTTATACATCCACTGAAAAGCTTCAGTTAGTAAAATGGTTTTATGCTGGCAAGTCTGCAATGGAGTGCATGAATTTGTTTGCGCTTACTTTTGCAGACCGTTCTGTACCTTGCAGACAAACAATTTATAATATTATGAATAAACTTGAGACTTGTTTCTGTCTCAATAACTGTACGAAATGCAAACCAAGAGAGGTATCACCACAAACAATTAAGGAAAGAGAACGGCGGGATGTATTAATTTGTAGTATTGTGGAAATTGATAACACGAGATCTACTAGAAGTGCTGCCGAGGAATTGGGTACAAGTAACACAACTATTTCACGTATTTGGAAACGTAATCGTTTAAAATGTTTCAAATATTCGAAAACTCAAGAAATATTTCCCGAGGACAATTTCCGGAGAATGGAGTTTTATCAAGACGTTATGGAAAAGATACATTGAGATGAAAATTTCGTTAAAAATATTCTCTTCACGGATGAATCAACTTTTACATTACACGGAAAGCACAATCCCTCTGTTCTTCGATATTGGGCTTCGGAAAAACAACACCGGCATTTTGCAAATCGCACTCAGTATCCTCAAAAACTAAACGTTTGGGCAGGTATTTTAGGTGACCATTCTATAGGCCCCTATTTTATTGATGGTATATTAAATGCCGACAAGTATCTCGAATTATTGAAAAATCAAATACTTCCCGCCATTCTAAACCTTGGAATAAATCAGGAAATCGTTTCGTTTCAACATAATGGCTGCCCAGCACATAATGCAGTGAGGGTAAAGGAATTTCTAGAAAATACTTTTCCTGACCGTCTTATTACTGGAACAGGAAACATTAAATGGCCCCCGCGATCTCCTGATCTATCTCCAAGTGATTTCTTTTTGTGGGGATATCTAAAAAATATTGTTTATACTCATGAAGCTGGTAGAGCAGAAAATAAAGTTACCTTGAGAGAAAAAATAACGGAGGCTGCGAATTCATTAACTGCCGACATGTTAGCAAATATAAGAACTAATTTCTACGACCGCCTAGGACAATGTCTTGCTGTGCAAGGAGGAATTTTTGAGCCTCTTGTATAATTTATTATAATTTTTAGAATCCTTTTTTATTTATTTTATTAGGATTATTCTTTAATTTTATTAGAATTACGCTTTTGTTTATGTGACGCACCGCAGCTTAAAAATTTCCTGCATCTACTGAAAGAAATAAGAAAATCAAATTCCTTGCAATTCGTAAATGTTATTTTAAAACGCATTACAAGTACCTATGTCGATGGTCAAATGATTACTGCTAACTTGTATTTGCGAAACAATCGGAGCCAATCATTGCCGACCGTCGCGGTCTTCGCCGGCATTAGATCGGCTTTTCCATATACATAACATCGTATGTACTCATACGTATTCCCTATGCCTAATGATATTTGACACATGCGGTATGTTTCAGCCCAATTCAACAGACTGATAATATAATGTCACGAACTGCGTCAATATTTTCGGTGGTAGACACCGAAATCGCTCTTCCAAGTCGCTTCTCATCTTCAACGGAAAGTTTTCCTCTTTTAAATGACGCAATCCATTTTTGACAGTCGCGTGTGATGGGTATTGATCGCCAAGTATGCTAAGCATATATTCGCAAATTTCCTTACCACTTAACCTCTTCAAATACAAGTATTTAATAATCCCTCGATACTCCAACTTATCGATTTTCACATTTGCATTCGACATGGTTTCAAAATTTACTGTACGGCAATATTTCAACTTCTTGACGTAAGATTTTACAGTGATACTTTTAAAAGGTCATTATTTCTTGCCATTATAACAAGATTTTGTTTTGTTTAAGGAAAATGACTTAGGCTAACTAGATATCAATACCTCCTCGTGGAATCGTTGTTGCATCTAATTATCGTGTTTTGATTTTATTTCATAAGCTGTTACAGGGCCCCTAGATTTTAGTTGTATAAATTATCGATGTGAAAGAGGTTTTCTGAAATTTCCTGCTATTTTCTTTTTGATATGTTGCCAAAATAATAGCGCGAAGATTATTCTCCAAAATTTATTGTCATACCTTGTATATGAATTCATGAAATAAAATTTAGAAACCAATTATTGTATTACAAACTGTTTGTAATATAATTTCATCTGAGGAAGACACTGCATGTCGAAACAATTGTTGCGGTATTTTACCAATAAAGTGGAAATTAAGTGAAATTGTTTTTTCAATTTTATTTCATCAACAGTATGAATTTCTATCGAGTGAAAGTTACTCCGATTCAAAATTGTATCTAAATTTTATATTTTGATAATATTAATATAACAAATGACATATATAACTAATATAACCATTCTATTCTCGTTATAATTTACACGTTTCTTGAACATTATTAATACATTTTTCTTTTTTCCACCGGTATTTTTGCGGAACGCACTTCAGTTTAAGGTAAAAAGGACAAATAAATACAATCACCACTACCTACTTGCAACACCACTACTAACAAATTAAAATTTCGAAACTCGCGTAATAAAGTAACGACAATACTAAGCATATTCAGCATTTGTAACTCAATTAATATACATAATTCACAGCTTTAATCGTTCTCTTTAACGAAACACAAAAACACCGATTCAACAGCATTATGCCGCTAAACTTTACATCGCAATAAAAGAGCACTTCATCATGTGATACTGTACACGTTTAACACCAGGAAGAACGCAATCTGTACACGCTAAGTTCAGTTAGGAGTTCCGTATATACAAACTGCAGTATTTACACAATAACACTTTCTCAAGTTTTGCATGAGTTTTGGGGTTAATTTATAAGGAACACAATGAACACCAAGAATAGATACGTACTTGGAATATTCAAAACTGTTTTGTCTTATAGTTACAATGTCTTTAACTTTTGACTTTTATGAACCTTCCTGTATACATATATTATAACTGTATATATGTACATAAATTCTAATTAAGCATGATTTTGCATGAAAATAGTGTAGTAGCTTTACATTACTTAATAAACGTGATAGTGTTGGGTAATTTTGCACTGTGTTATGTGTTGTTAGAGTTTGCAAACTTACACACATACATTGTACGTAATTTATTAAATTTATTAAGTTTACTATGTAATATATGTATGTACATATATTCTTTAATTGGATTAAAAATGTTAAAATGTTAATTTCTAATTGGATTTGTTAACTTGATGACTATACTCAATGTAATACTTTTAATAAAATATGGAAATGATTTCTACACTATGTGACAAAAAAAAACAAATCGCTCAGTAACAGTATGTATATTATATACATACAGCTCATTACCGAGGCGCTAGCCGAGGCAGTGAAACGTGTGCGAGCCAATTAATATGCTTATTATATATTATTTCTTCTCAAGCGTTTAATTAGAATATTTCTTTGAGATTTTATAAATCATTTTTATACAAAATAATACAAATTTGTTTTTATACAGATTTGTATTATTTTGTATCAAAGCTTGATGTGAATTGTCGCATCGACATGCAATTTGTTTTTGCTATACTACGCCACCTGGCGACGAGTTAATGGACTCACAGTAATAGGCGTATTTTTTCTTTTCCTGTAATAGCTAAGCTATTCGAGAAGAAACAGTTTACACCGGCGTGGTCGGTTTTGTCCGTCAGATGGCATAAGGTTATCTGATGTCTTCGGATAGGACAAAACTTGCTACATGACCGCAAGTGTACCTACAGTCGTTTGTCTTCGTAAACCTATCATTGACAAAGTGGTTACACAGAAACGCATGCGTCTGGTAGTTGAAGCAAACGCTGGTAAATACGTACTGTGTGTCCATGCATATACAGATACAAATTTGTTTTTATACAGATTTGTATTATTTTGTATCAAAGCTTGATGTGAATTGTCGCATCGACATGCAATTTGTTTTTGAAATCATTTTTAGATTAGACTCAGATGACAGTTTACAGATTTAATTCTCTCTATTAATGATAATGTTGGCGATTGATGTTTCAACTCAAATATCTGTCGAAATGAATTTACGATACATACCAGGAAGAATACATAGAGAGAGACACTTCCCATGTTATTTAAATGCATTTTTTTTCAACTTCGCCGTACAATAATAAGTGAAGACGGCAGACTATGTGCCCCACACTGTTAAATTTAATAATACACATAAGGTGTATTAGATAAAAATGTAGATTTTACAAAATTAGGGCAACTTTTTACCAATACTGAAGATCCATTGTACAGATACAAAGAGCACTTTAACTATGCAAATATAACATCTCTCAACGTCGAACAATCCTTCTCAGTATATAAACATATTATTATTAAATTTGACAGTGTGGGCACATAGTCTGCCGTCTTTAAATTAATAACGACAAAACTTCCGCCTGATAAAAATGAATTCTTTCAATCTATGATTGTGAATAGTATAATATCGAAATTATTATACGCCTGATAAAAATATATAACCATATTTTGCGTCGACAATAATAAATGATTAAATTTTCATTGGAAAATTTGTCCCCTTTATATAGAGAATTTAATAAGAAGTTGTCGCTCTACGTCATCGTATACATTCTACTACGAGGTATGATCAAGAAATACGGTGAAAAATTTTATTACGAATAAAGTAATAATAATAATTATAATTGTTGCCACATCTAATTTACCATTTGTAAAATATCCCATTGATTTTCATTCAAATTCCTGTAAACATGAACATCACGTGTAAGATAATTCAAATGTTTGACAGTTTGAAATTTCATGGCCACCTTAATCTTAAAATGTGTTCTTCGTGAATTAAAGCATAATATCAAAAACCTGTGTCAACTTGGTTGAAATCAGAAAAAAAAATTCTTTTTAGCGGTGCCAAAATCCGACATAGTGCCCTTAAGAAAGTTGATGATGACCAGATAGAACTGAAACGTCATATGGAAATTTCGAGTTTACCAATAGATAGTATATTAAAAGTGGCCTCGAGAAGAGTTTTTTAAAAAATCTCCAACGTCATTTGACACAGGTCCATTTTCTCTTCGGATTCATAATGAGATCCCCATGATCAAGGTAGAAAATAAATCAACCTGTAGAATGTTAAATTCATACATATTTTGAACCAAACTGCATACATACGCACAAACGGAATATTATATATAAGGAACATACGAATACTGAGATCTCGGGAATCGCTGACAAAAGTATATTAATATACATAGCATTTACTACAAATAAATGTGACGATGGGGTTATATAAATAAAGTCAAGATGCGATAATAAATGCTGAACGCAAAATAATGTAAACAAAATTAAATTATTCAATGTTCCAGTTACTTATTAAATACGACCACAAAAATGACAAACTAGTAACTACTGACGTGATTATATTATTAAATTTATAACAAATAATAAAAGATTTACAAAGTTATAAATATTAAAAACAAATTATTGTTGATGGAATAAACGGCTTTAATGAAATAAAGACGTAATTCACTAGTTATTTAGTATGTGGGCATGTGTCAATATGGAATAACGCCATGGGAAACCTTCTAATAGCGTCTAAACGGTTACAACAAGAATCCAGACGGCCTTCGATTCCCACTGTTTTACTTAAATCTTCCAAACAATACGTAGATCTTTGCGGTTGTCAAATTCACTGGCAACTAACAACAATAGCTAACAAACAAAATTCTATAGTTGTTTAAGGGCCGAAGTCACAAATCCGGTAATATCCGGTACTAAAATCTAGCTTGAAGTGTAACTAAATGATCCACGTGGGCAGGTAATTACTAGATAAATTTTACAATACACAAACTAAAAGCAGCTACACTGTCACACTTCTGTCTTACGATAGTTTAACGGTAAGTCTCTAAAGGACGCTATCTCCAAGCGTACCCATACAAAATCGGAAAGAGGAAAACGATTACTTAATGCATACCTGCACCAGTTCACGATGTGCACAATACGGCCCTGATCTTGGGACACTTCGACACAAAATGTACATTACTAAGATGTTTTTATCATTTTAAACGTAACAATTTCGGGAAGACTTTTTTCGAAAGGGTCTTCAACTTCTCTGCTGTGGCCATCTCAATGCCGGGAATGGTGTCAAAAAGGTTTTCCTTCGAGCATGATTTTTATTTCTGCGACCCAGAAGTCGTATGGTAACAAAATTCGGAGAATGAAGTGAATGTCGACAGATTAGGAACCTTTTTTCGACCAAAAAATCGCGAATCAGAAGCATAGTATGGCATCTCGCGTTGTCGTAATGATGGGGGAAAACACTGGTTCATTTTTCTGGTTTCTTTCTCCAAACAACTTTTCGCAAATTCATTTATTCGTCGTATCAATCGTAAGCTGACCGCCACGGAGTGGGAAGCCAATCCTTTTTGCGAACTTCTGCTCTCAATTTTTGTTTTTCTGACGGGAAATATGAAGCGATGTGGATTAGATTTGCTCAAACGTAGACACCGCTTTAAACGACACTGTTCACATAGTTCCAAAATGGTTACGCCCCACCCTATTATAGATGGCATAGCTGGCATCGGTCCACCTGATATAAGACGGCAGGCTACCTTGGAACAGAAGAGAAAGAAACAAATGACAGACACAAGACATCGTCTACACAACCACGTTCCGTCCAGATGAAGATTGAAATCCAGAAAATGTTTCATAAAAATGGAGGGAATAATAAGAAACTTTACACCTGCATCACGGCGCGTAGAACTGTGGAAGAACAAAACACTGAATAACCCATTTGAACTGCAGGAGGAACTTGCTCCTGGACACAATCTAGAGGGCGGCGGAACGGTGTTACTCACTGTCGTGTAAACTTTAGGAGACGAAATTTCCAAGTGGAGAGCGACCTGGGAAAATGCGGAAATGCCCAAACCGACTAACACTTATTGTCTTGCCCTGGCCTTGTCGAAGGCTGCCCAGTTGATGACCTATACTTTGACAAAGCTATAGTGACGGCTAAACATTGGTAGGTTATGTATATGGTTTTGACGATGTTTAGACAGAGAAATGTATGAATGATAGTTAGTTAAACATCTTTTACATACTTTCTTATGTTATTTGAAAATCATGGCTTTATGCAGCGGTCCAATGCGACAAACTCATTCATAAGAAGTTGGATCAAAATTTTCTGTTACTTTAAACTGTGGAAGAAAAAATTAAAAGCATTCCAATTTTGTTGCGACACATCGTGTTCTAAACAAATTCGAAAGTTCGAACACTATTGGACAATGCAAGAAAGATAAATAACTTCTTTAAATTTATTTCCTAAACTAAAATATATATGAATACGAACTCTAAAGGAATAAATTACCCATAGGCATTACACATTTGCTACTTACGATACATCTAATCGAAATAACTTCGTAGCTCAAACTGAAACACAAAACAATCCCAGCTTGGGAAATGTACGCTCCACAACTCCCTTTAAAACATTACTGCAATCAATTGTGTTCCTACGTAAAGGAAATTCCTCAAACCATTACTCATTCCGAATACCTTGAGGGCGTTTCGATAATTATTGAACTGTAACGGTCCACGTCAAATCGAGAATTTCGTTTTTCGAATTGAATATTCTCGGTTGAAATGTTACGTAAAAGATAAATTTAATAAAATTGTTCGAGAATGTAGTCATCAGTTAACAAATTTTAATACAAAAAAATGTAATAAATATTTAGATGTTATCTAAATAACAGGTAAGGTATCGCTAGAAATGTTGTAGAATGTGTATAGTTTATTTATAAAAGTAAGCTTAACTAGTTAATTTACTTTGTTCTTTAACAAGAATTGAAACAACATTGAAATATCTTTATTTTTAACTTCTTTTAATTTAGAAAGAAAGTTGCCAGAATTAAGTAGTTTGGTAGCAAATTTGTAGTTTTCTTTCAAATACGTACAGTCGGCGCCCCAGAAATCGGGACATTGAAGTTGTGTTGTAATTATAGCTGTTACTAAGCACTGATAAACTTGATAAGTAATATATACAACGATTATAAAAAATATGGTTGCGTTTAAATTTTGTAACCTTGAAGAACTCGAAGATGTACTTTTACAAGAATGGGGAAATCTTTCACAAGACTACTTTTGAGACCTCATACGCAGCATGCCAAGGAGGATGGAAGCTGTAATTCAAGCCAGTGGTGGATATACCAGATACTAGTGCCATTTTAAACCAGTATTTATTATTTTGTAATTTTGAATAAGGTGTTCTTTTGTTATTTTCTGCATTATATGAGTTGAATAGTGTTAATTATCTTTCATGTTTTTTCATGACCTAACATTTATAAGTAGAATAGATTAGATATTCAGAAATGACATTTTATGGAAAAAAGTTGGTGTTGCGATAATAATTTTGCGGAGTGTATTACATTTGCCACAATATTCGGATCTAGATTTTCCCAATGCTGTAAAGTTATCACGAAGTTCGCCATAATTCCTCGGAAGACAATTATTTTTATTCATTTTCTTCACCAATAACCCACAAATACTTTCAACAGGGTTTAGATCTGTACTCCTGGAGGAACATCTTAAAACACTAATATCGTTATTTGATAACCAAGTACGTACCACATTGGCAGTATAAATTGGAAAATTATCGTCTAGGAAAGTGAAGTTTCGATATAATTGTTGTACCGACGATTATATTCTCCAAAATGTCAACGTAAATTGGACAGTTAATTGTTCCCCAATATCCCAACAAATTCCAGGACCCATAGAACTGATCCGCGCCCACATATTAACTCAAAAAAAACCGCTTCTGCGTACTTCATGCACATATCATCTTCTCTTCACTGGTCGATAAATCTAACACGACCACAATGACACGATTGAAACATCTTTTCGTCACTAAACACGACAGTATTCCAAAATGCAGCATCTCTATTAATAAATTCGTTTGCAAATTCCAACCTTTGTTGCCTGTTTTACCACTTTTGTGGGATTTGGTTCATACAGTAGATTGTTGCTTGGTTTCCAGCTCATACGCATATATCCATGTTTCCGTCACCTGTGACGATGTTGTATACGAATTTTGCGGTTCCTACGTCGAATTCTTGCTCATCTCTTTACACCAATTGACACGAGCTGCTTTCTGTGCTTCGGTCAAGTTATGTGGAATCCATCTGGAACATAAATTTTTAACAAATAAATGTTCATGTAAAATCGAATGAATTGCAGTCTGCGTTATGCCAAGAGATGCCTCTATCTCTGTAAGTCACATGTCGATCGTGTTCTATCATTTTCCGTATAGCATCGATGTTTTTTGGAATCACAACAGTTTTTGGTCGATTTTTACGTGATTCATTACTCACTGAGGCACGACCATGACGAAATTCTGCAAACCAATTGCAAACTGTCTTCTCTGATGGTGCTTCATTACCAAAAGTTAACCGAAGTGGTATAATGCGTTCTTATGGAGTTACGCCTTTTGTATACTCATAAAAAAGTCCAAACCTTCACGAGAAATCTCCATTATTTTACAAATTCACTGTCTTAAAACTGTCATTTTCAACAAACTACTGAGTCAATTTCTAAGCTATCAAGAATTTCTCATTGACAAATGCCAAACTTTAAGAATATAGCGATTACTAGAGCAAACCAATTTCCGTGCGCGCCATGAGCGCCGGTATGCGAGTGTAATTGGTAATATATTAGAATATGCGATAGAATAGGGAAGCAACATGAGCTTGTTGCCGATATAAGTATAGAAGTATTCTGTCAGAAATAATTAAATATACATTTGGTTTTCTGCTATTAAAGTAATATGCATAAACACACGAAAAATAAGAATAGTACATATTATAGCAGCGTTGTATGTACCTATAAATAAAATGGAAAATGTATAAAATCAGTGATTGTGTGCACGACAGAGGATTTAAAAAAACACTTACCGTTTTAAGCGTCTTCCAAGGATTGACAAACTGGAGAAACTCGATTGTATATTTTCAACATCAGGTGCGATTCTAAGGTTATTTCTGAAAAACATGTCCGCCGTGAGGAAAAAATATGTTTATATTCGGAAAACGAGCGTTCTACATCTAGTGATGATATATTCGCATAATCAAAATACTTTTTTAAGCAACTTAACGCATCTGTAGACGTGCCCTCACAAATACGTGTTAAGGTGTCAAAATCTGCCTTTCTGTCTAAAACACTTTCAAATTTAATTAGAACACTTTCACTTTTTGCGTCTTCTACAGCACGCAATTGTGCGTGAACATCTTTAACGATTTGCAGTGATTCCTCTAACGACAGCGACAAATTTTCTAATTTTGTTATTGCTTCTTCTAGTCCCAAGTAATTCTCACGAATACTTTGTAAATCCATTTTAATCTAGGCATCTTGAAATTTTTTCTGGCTTGAATTGATAGCTGCACTTTGCTTGGATCGAATGATAAAACCACGTCCTTAATTTTTTCAAAATGTTCATGATAGTAAAACCCCGCCCGTAACCATGTACCCCAACGTATCAGAATCGGCTGTGGTGGCTCAGGGGTATGGGGACACAATTCGTGAAATTTTATGCGTTTTGGAGATTTCAGGAATACTGCCTTTGTACTCGATATTAAAGCATCTACCTCTGGATAACATCTACGAACCTATTCTGCCACAAGGTGTAAAGCATGGAGTTTACAAGTAATATGTAACAAGTTAAGACAATATGTTCTAAGAGGCCAGCCTACAGAACACATGGTTGCGGCACCATCGGTCATAAACATTAATACTTGGTCTTTCGAAAGTTTAAATTTTTCCAAAGTATCTACTAGCAATAGAAATTTTTTCGGCATTACATTGTTCTAGTCGTCTGAATGCTAATAGAATTGAAGACGTTGGTTGATGTGGTTCCATATTACGCGCCATCACATTAACTACAGATTGTTTTTTGCTGTCAGTTTTTTCGTCCACACATAACCACAGTTTTTTATTTTTCAGTTCGGCTTCGACTTTATTTTCAACCTGTTTACGCACCGATGGTAAATTCCTTCGTAACGTTGTCGTGCTCGGTAATGTTTGATTCGCGTATTTATTCCAAAATGAAATAAATGAATCATTACTTAACACGGTAAACGGCAGTGTACACACAGTCATAGTTACACATAGTTCATGTATAAGCTATTGTCGATTAATTTTCTTCTAATAATTCTTCTAATAATTCTTTACAATGTGTTTTTTTTTACCAACACATTAGATATGTATTGCACACTAAACATTTAGTTTTCGAGCCATCGTATATTAAGTCCGGGAAATACATAATAAACTTATTCACTTCGTCTGGCAACGGTCGTTTTCTCGATTTATGTGTCGGCGACATTTTATTACGTATGCTTACACTTGCATGCAGTCTAAGCAAGTACCAAACACATACTGAATGCTTTTTATTAGTTCTGATGCAATACAATCATCCTCACAGCGGCGCACTTGGCGCGCACGGAAATTGGTCTGCTCTAGTGATTACATATATCAAAAGCACCATCTAGTGGTCGATTGTAAAAATATAAAAGGTGTGCCTCGTATTGCTTAGAACAGACAGGCACCAGGTTGGTGTTAGTCTTAGAGTGCCAAAAATTATTCGCATAGTTTGTTTTAACTAAATGTCTACGAGCTGTTAGTGCCTACTGTTGAAGAAAGCAATGCCTCTATAATTACTACACAAAAGTTTTATCTCCTTGCTTAAATAACAAAATTTGTTCTCACGTTCCATAATATATCCTTTGTTCTATAAATGGATTTAATCTTTCGCACACGTCAATTTCTATATGCTTTTCGCAAATTCAATTCGAAATAAAATTAGAAGTTGAAATGAAGATATTTTATTGTTTATGAAACAGTTAAAATATGTAAACAATAACGTCAAAATTTGCCCGCTCTTTTATTGCTGCTTGACTAATATAAAAGCTGGCATGTTTCATGTGTATGTGACATTTCCACTCGTCTGCTCGTTTTGCGGCAAAACATCTCCCCACCGAACGACAAAAATAAAACAAAACCCAAGAAAATACAAACGAGTCAAAACGAGGAGACGTCTGAATAATGCACGAATCCGTTTCATTTTTCGAATGCATCACGCGAACACCACAAAAAACGTTCTTACAGGAGAAAGAAGACGGCCCTTTGAGCCGATTCTATCAGGAGATTTTGGATTCGGGCGATGTCGGCAACGAGTTCATGCAAACAATACAGAGGGCCCGTGCCGTGACGCTTTTCGCTCCGAGGAACGCCGCCTGGGACGACGGCAATTTGAAGAATCTTCTCAGGGACAAGGCGAAATTTCGCGAACTGCTGAACATGCACCTGGTGGTCGATGAGAAGCTCTACATGGACAAGATTAGAGAGAACAATATAAAACAAGTAATGTAACCTGTTTATATAATTTTATCCCCAGATAAAATATTTCATTTACGAAAACTACCCTTGTTCCCTTTCATGAAAATTACCTGTGGTGCATGAAATCATTGTTTGGGTCAAACACGTAAGCTGACTAATGTGCATTTTTTTGTATTTCTTTGGAATTTATGGTTTATTTACTTTAATCATTTTTAGACACACTACCCTGATTTTTAATGTATAATTGCTTTCTTTGTTGTCGGTTTCAAAAACAATTTCGAAAATTTGAAATTTAAGGATTATATCTTACCCATTATTGCTGCTTCGCAAGCATTATAATCAAAAAAGAAAAAACCGCAAAATATCCTACATCAGGGAATTTAGAAAATACATTACCGACCTCATATTGTTCAGAAAAAAAACATTTTTCTGAAAATATATCTTTAATTATTGCTTTAACACATTTAGGACCATTATTAGACAAATCAAGGAAAACGCAAATTCTTTAAGGAATAAACTTTTATTTAGGTATTTATAAACATCCTTTAAAGTAAAAACAAAAGACAAACCATTGATTCTTATATTTTTTTTGCGTTGCGTTAACGCAACAATGAGAGTTTATGCACAAAGAAATATTACAATTATTAATTATGGTAGTCTTGGAAGCAGTGTGAATGTAATGGAACTCCACATTTATTACACATAAATACGGTTGTACTTTTGCATACTCTACAACGTCTCCTCCAATTTTCACGATTTCTTCCAATCAGGTGAACCACATTATCTGACCGTGCACTGGATGATAGAGACGCACTGGAACCACGTCCTCGAACAGATTGTGTTTTACATTTGTAAGCACTAATGAGGCTTCGTACAAGTTCAGACCTAAAATCCAGCTGCGAAATAGGTTTCTCTGTGTATACAAGTCTGTGCAGTTTCCAAGCATTCACCACAGTAGAATCTAACATATTTATAAATAACGGCCACCACTATTTTTTTCCACGAATATTTATTCGGTAATTTGCAACTGCGTTATCGTGTAGATCAACGCCTCCCATATATTTGTTATATTTAGCAATCATATTTGGTTGTGGTATAGTCTTTTTTTTCTCTACGATTGTACCGCTTCACAAACACATTAGGCAGTGCAGACTCACAATTGGTTGTTACTGTAACCACAGAATTGTCATTCCAATGGACCACGCTTATTTCATTTACGTGATCGTAACGAGAATCCATTGTACCACGAGGTTTTTTTTCTATAGACTTACAAGTCCCTGAAGGGCATTTCAGCATTCTGTTCTCACGTACAGTTCCAGTAGCAAAGTATCCTTGACGTTTCAGATGAACTAATAGCTTGTAACTCGTACAAAAGCTATCAAAATATACCTTATGAGTCGACTTATTTTCTAATACGTTCAAAAGATTGATGACCACTGTTTCACCTAAACCAAATTCTCTTTTGGCATTTTCACCAGTTTTTCCAGCATAAGGTATAAATTGATATAAATACCCATCGCTAGATGCCAGATACCTCATTTTGAACCCGAAACGTACCGGCTTCCCTTTCAAAAACATTTTCGTTGAATGGCGACCGAAGTAAGGTAACATTTGCTCATCAATTGATAAGTGATGTCTAAAAAATCCATATTTCAAGAAATTGCTGTTCAAGAAATCAACCAGCAGTCTTACTTTCGAAAATTTGTCTGCCTTGTCTAATTGATTGTTATCTGCAAGATGAATGTTCTGCTTTATGTCGAGAAATCTGTTTCGAGACATCGCATTTTTCACAAATTGAACACCTTTATCTTCATCATATGACCAGTAAAGTTTTACCTGTGGAAGAGTGTAATACCCACTCAAAATCAATATTCCCAAAAAAATTTCTAGATCATTTTATCTAAGGCGAATTGAGTACGGTTATTATCTCTCGCATATTTTATGGAGTTTTAAATAATAAGCTGGCCAACATTTTTATCAAACATTTGCATAAAAAATCAAGCACAGACTTTTCTCAACAATATTCTGTACATTCCCTTCCTAATTTGACGTAGCATCTTCCTCGTAGTCAACGGGCGTTTTACACCAAATAATGTCTTCAATTCTCGCCGTTTTGCTTGGTGTAGATAAAGCTGCCTCATGATGTATACCATCCTCTATCTCAATTTCGTTATTCGGACACACTATCTCAAAAGTTCCCGCTATATCTACATGCAAATTTTGTACTCCACCTATAACTTTTATCATCAATGTCCTCCTCGTCCGTTATATCATCGACGTCGGGTGGTATATAACAAACATCAATTTCCTCATTCAGACCAAGATCTTCAACAATTGCCTCAAGTTCTTTCAAAGTCAACGGTCTGGTAGGATCATCGCGATATTTCACGTGACTCTAAAATAATTTTATTATCAACATCAACGACCAACACATACTTCAGAAATTGTTGTACTTACCATTGTATAATATTTCTGTAATCCTCAAGATAACACTATTATGAAGTCGAACTTCTTCAACTTCTCTATCCCACAGCGTAAATGAACTGAATAAACTCGCATCACACAACGGATACCCAATAAACTTCCCCCAGACGTGAAAAAGCATGTTCAGACAGGAATATTACTCATGACTACAATTACACCATTTGTCCCAATGTTGCGTTTTCGCAACACTATGTTTCAAATCCGTTTGAGAAATATTTCCGGAAAAAAGGGGATTGATTTTACATGTTACATGTAACAGATTGCCACTCTCTTCTTTAAGAGATCGGCCTAAGGAAAGCATGTTAGCGGTACCGTCACTCACAAACATTAAAAGTTGGTTTGTTGAAACTTGAAATTTATTCAATGCGCTCAACACCACTTTTAAAATTTCATCGCTAGTACATTTTGCAACTCTTTTGGAAGAAAGTAAGAAAGAGAATGACGGTTAAAATTCTTCCATTGTACGTACCATCACATTCACCACAGAATATTTTTGCCGATCGGTTGTTTCGTCCACACATGACCACAATTTTTTATCTTTCAATTCAGCTTTAATTCTTCTTTCAACATAGTCACGAGCAGATAGCATAACGTTCCTTATCGATGTCCGACTTGGTAATGTATAATCTAAATACTTGCTCCAGAAGGAGACGAATGCTTTTTGGTTTAGTAAAGTGAACGGTAGATTACATAGAATAAACCAAACACTTATATTAAATGTTAATTGTTCGCTATATCGTTTGCCACGGATTGCAAAACAGTATTTTATACTTTTTAGGTGGCGTTCTCACTTCCACCTGCTGGTACACGTCAAATAGTCGTCGCACCTTACACATTTAATTCTATCGTGATATAATACTGAACAAGTGTGCTTTGATACGGACGCTTGAGTTTCCGTGCCGCGCGTTTCTTCCCTTTACGTTGCTCTCGGCACTGCATTGAAAATTTCCCCTCTTTGCCAAGTCTAGTCGTGAGCTTCCACTTGCCTTCTAAAACTAAGGACATAAGCATATTCAAACCTGGATACTCCAGCCTTGAAGAACTTAATTGGAGAAACAACTTTTACACCAAATCGTTTTAACTCTTGTTTAACCCTCTCATGGGGTAAACAAGGAGAAACATTTGAAAGTATAATTCTCCTTGCGGGAGATACTAACTTACGCTCACTGTTCAAAATGATACCACTGTGATTATTCATAAATTCTTCCACTATCTCCTTCGATGACAGGTATAAAAATACCCTGCCATTAGAAATACGAGATGCAAAAATTACCTAATATAGCGTCTACACTGTACATATAGTCGTTTTAACTGGATTTTCTACCGATTCGAACACAATGGCTTGTTCTCTTTCTGGAAACCTAGAATTTCTACGACTTTCTTTTAAAGCGTTCGCAAAAATTTTACAAACAGCTTCAGAGACGGTGCGATTATTTGGTGGAACGCCTCCCTCAACGGAAATGTCCGACCTTTGTGACAAAACTTCTGTCATATTTATACTTTAGCAGAAATCTACAATCACTTATTAACTGCCTCCTAGTATATCTCGACTGGCACTTAACATAACCATATCTCCCCCCATGCATGTCATGCGTGAGAAACCCTGCTATCACTTTTGCCTGGAACTTTTTTTTTCTTAGTACACTACAGCAATTGAAATCAAAATTAAATGTTAAGTAATTAAATCAACTTTACATTGACTTATTCGGCAAAGTAGTTGCACCTGGATTTAGTCCATCCTAAGCTCGTTACTGTTAACATTTGCAGTTATTAAATTCACTGTTACCAAAAGGATATTTGCGCAATTTGTATCACCGAGAGAAAACACTTGTTAACTCTGTCAATGTCCAACACGAACTCTTTTTCTTCACAGTTTTTAATAAGAACAAAATACATTTTTCCTGAAAATTTTACTGAAATACAGGGTGGCCCAAAATGACCGAAGGGGTTTGAGTTCATTATAACTTCTTATTTAAGACATAATTATTAAATTTTTTTTATTTTAAATACAGTATATTAATGGAGAATATTTTTAATTTAATTATGAAAAATTATATCTCGCAATGACCGAAGGGGTTTGAGTTCATTATAACTTCTTATTTAAGACATAATTATTAATTTTTTTTAATTTTAAATACAGTATATTAATGGAGAATATTTTTAAAAACATTATATCTCGCAATGGATCGTTGATTTGAGAAATAAAGGTCAACGATTTTGGCACGTTGTTCAATTGTGTACTGTTCCATTTTAAATTCCCCAAGTCTTCTTTACAAAATACTGAAAACAAAAAAAAAATTATAATAAAAATGTTATAAGGAATTAAAACCCCTTCGGTCATTTTGGGCCACTTGTACATTAAGGTTTACTAAATGTTTATTTATGCAAGTCAGTATATTAGTATTTTTAAATTAAGCAGTGATTTACAGTATACATATATTCGTATTAAGATATTTATCATTTTGACAAAATATATATTCATATATTGGGTGTGTATAAATTGTCGCAAAAGCTACACGCAGCGACGATCTTCGTTTGGTTCTGAATAAAAAATCTTAATGTTAAAATGTCGTATCATGCTTCGTTTGTTTTCACGGGGTTCTTGAAGTTCAGACTTTTAGTGCGTAACTAACCTTTGCTCTTCGATATCTGTTAATAGAAATAGATGCAATTTAGTTTAAAGAAAAAATTTTTACTAGTATTATTTCGTAAACGTTTTCTTTTTTATTTAAAAGCTTGTTTTAAACATTTATTCATTAACGTACTTCCACAAAAAACACATTTGGCAACGTTGTAGACAATAAGTTTGTATTTCAAAGTGAGTTCAATCAAAATCATTACTGTCAAAT
Source organism: Melolontha melolontha (assembly GCA_935421215.2). Taxonomy (NCBI): domain Eukaryota; kingdom Metazoa; phylum Arthropoda; class Insecta; order Coleoptera; family Scarabaeidae; genus Melolontha; species Melolontha melolontha. The sequence goes on along the minus strand of OW285240.1, from coordinate 139,639,756 downwards.
TTTGACATTTACGAATTTACGAAGCATGATACGATATTTTAACATTAAGATTTTTTATTCAAAACCGAACGAAGAATGTCGCTACGTGTAGCTTTTGCGACAATTTATACACACCTTGTATATACATTAAAAGATCGGAACTGACTAACCAATAGCTAAAATTTAATATTATTATTAAATCAACTTTTAAATAACCAAGGGTGTTCTGTTCCGATAATATTTGTTTAATTATCGATTTGCCAAAAAGCGCTTTCAAAAATAAATCGCTTTTCTCGAGTGCTTTTCGCGAAGCGCGAAAATGCATGCCAAAAAGCAGCAATTTGAAGTCTAGCAAGAAACAATACAAAGAAAATCTTATGCATAAAAGATCCTTTCATTACATTCCCTTAAATGTAACAGATTTTCTTTCGGATTGAGTTTAGACTTTAAACGTTCAAAATTACTCGCGCGATATCTCTCCCGGTTCCATTAGTTTCTGTAACAAAAGAAAGCAATTTCACCTCCCGATACTCAAATTCGTTGCATGGAAGAATGCATACACTATAACTACATCGCTCCCAAAACAAAAAGCCAAAGAAACAAAAGACGTTACCGACTATCATCTCATTTTATAAAACAATCGAGATGCATACGAACTATTACACTTGCATTTGTTTTACTCAGAGAAGAGCTTCTTTTACATAAATCTTTTATTTTTCCTTTTTTAATTCCAACAAACAACAAAACTCTAGTGCTTTCACAGATCAGCTTTTTGTGTGTGTTAGACCGTCTGTAGTTTAGCTAGAGGGAGGCATTCTATGTATAGGTTTATCAGGCGGCGACACTGAACAAGAAGAAGAACTTGTACTTCAACGTGGCCGTGTTCAAGGACAATAGAACGCTGACTGTAGAGGGTGGTGGTGTCAACGCTACCGTCGTTCAACCGGACATAGCAGCGACTAATGGGGTTATTCATATTATCGACAGGGTTTTGGGTGTTCCTTACACGACCGTCTTGGACAAACTTCGTTCTGATCCGATGTTAAAGTAAGTAAATATAAATTTTAACTGATCGAACCGAAAAATAAACCCACAAAAGCCCATTATAAAAATCTCCTTATTTACATTATATACAGGTCGTTTGCAAAAAAAAAATGGAGTTTGTGCTAATGTTAGGTAGAAATGGGAAACCCGAAGTGGCCAAAATCTCAATAAATGCATAAAAATTTATACATGAAATTCCGGTAAATATTTTATTATATAGAGTGTTACTATTTTATAGATTCACTAAATGCAGGGCTTTTTACATGAAATTTCATTAAAATATTCTAGGGCTTGAAAAAATTTTACTATATAGAGTTTCACTATAAACAGTGTCGACGGCAAAATTCTAAGTAAACAATATGTAGCAGACAGCTGACATAGTTAGGTTATGTCGCTAAATCGCCGAAATTTCAGTCGTTTGTAAATGACTTTTCTTCAATTTTAGCCAGCCAATCAGAGATAATTTTTGTGATCACAAGCTGATCACGCAGTTCTTGTATTTTTTCTGTTGGGCGGATAGAGTATAAAGAAATAAATTTATTGATAAAACCTATCTGAATAGTTATTTACGAACCAAGTGCGTGAAATCATATTTCGCCAATGAGTGACCAGTTTAAACCGCGAGCCGTAGGCGAGCGCTTTATGGACACGAATTCGCGAAATGTTTCACGCACGAAGTTTGTACAATATTTTTTGTACGAGAACTATAATAATAATACATATTGTTAAATACGTTATCGTTTATGACACACTACTATCTCTTGTTTTTTATTTAAAAAATTTGAGTTGGCAGTATTGATTATTTGAAGTGACATTTAATTTAAAATTATCAAATTTAAAAAATTCCATACAAAATAAAAACCTCACCAACAACATGAATTCTGATAATGAAATGCAATGTACACCGCCTGAAATTCGCGAAGCTGCCAATATTGCAGTGGATAATTTATTACCCATAAAATCAAAAAACATATACAAAAGCACTTATACTAAATTCGTAGCTTGGGCTAGATCTAAAAATATACAAAAATACTCCGAAAATTGTTTATTAGTTTATTTTCAAAATTTACAATCAAATAAATCATTATGGTCCACTTATTCTATGTTAAAATCATGCTTAATAATATATGATAATACGAATATATCTAAATATGCAAAACTCATAGCGTATTTAAAACAGATAACGAAGCAACATCAGCCTAAAAAATCAGCAATATTAACCGAAGAACAAATTACTAAATTTATTGTTGAAGCACCAAATTCTTTGCTCCTACTAATGAAGGTAAAGTCATTTCCATATATTTAAATTCCATACAACACCATATGTATTTATAGGCTGTATTAATATTGGGTATTTCTGGAGCGTGTCAACGTGAAGAACTTTGCAAAATGTCATTGCAAGACATAGAATTTAAATGGAATTTAATTATCGTAACAATTCCAGAAACTAAAACAGGTAACAGCCGTACATTTTAAGCCTGAATGGATTGCATTAATTCGGCAATATACAAATTTAAGACCGGACAGCCAGCAGCGATTCTTTTTAACATATCGCAATGGCAAGTGTGTTTGTTCACCTGTTGGTCTTAATACAATTGGCAAAATTCCAATGCGAATAGCTGAGTACCTTCAGCTTGATAGCGCAAGTAACTTCACAGGTCACTGTTTTCGAAGGAGTTCAGCGACATTGTTGGCAAACCAAGGAGGTGACTTGCTTTATTAAAAGGCATGGTGGATGGAAATCATCTACGGTTGCAGAAGGATATATCGAAAATTCTCTGCATAGTAGAATTCAATTAGCTAAAACAATGACCCCGTTAGAGATATCGACTCCGCCTGCTACTTGTTCGACATCTGAAATACAAGATATATGTAATAATACAATCAACGTTACTCTACCTTCGCAATCAAGATCAATTCAAACAAACCAGTTAATCCCTGGGGTATCAATCTCTGGTTGTCAAAATTGCCCAATCAAAATTTTTAATAATTGTTCCGTTTCAATTTCTGAAAAGAATGAATAATGGTCATTTATATAATATTTGTTGCTGTTCTGACATTGAATTACATACCTTCCAAATATAACAATTTCTATTGCATTTCTTCTTATTTTCATAGAAAAACAACGAACTGGGTAGCATATTATTAAGGTTAGAGATTTATGATTTTAAAATGTCACTAAATTAATCAAGTTCCAGGAAGTACCAACTTTACTTTTACGCACTCGTGTTTAAAGTGACTTTTTACGCACCCAAATCGAATCGTGAAATGACAGGTTTTGATAAGCGAGTACAAAAAAGTATTTAAAATTGACGCTTTCCTACTGAAGGTTCATTATAAACCTCGATATTATTTGTATTAAATCCAACACGCTTGTTTTTATATTAACTTCAATTTTCAGTGGCACCTACCATTTGGGCGCAAACTGCGGCTTTAACCGTCAACTTAACGACACTACCAAGAAATTTACCTTCTTTGTTCCACGAGATAGAGCCTGGCAACAAGCTAGAACGATAATGCCTTCAGCTATCAAGAAACTTTTCATGCTTGACTACTGTTACTTTGTAAGTATAATCATTTTATCAGAATAATTGAAACATACATGAGTAGGTAAACCCCACCAGTTTTGTGTAATACAAAGGTATTTTTAATAATATAAAATATTATTAAAAATCTGGTGTGAAGAACACAAATACAGGTTCACTATTATAACCTACTCATGTATGTTTCAATTATTCTGATACATTACACATGCGGTTAGTCCGTAGTATGAGTGAAGACACAAACAAAATACAGTGTCTAGAGAGATTGGCTGTGCCACCTTTGGAAGGGCGTCGTTACTTCACATTGGTTATGTGGGCGGGGCGAAGTACTTCGGCTGTCTGACAACAGGCAGCGCTGAATTTACTTCTACGCTCGGTCTGGATAATTTCTGTGATGTGGCGATGTGGTTCTTTTTTGTGAATGTGTCTGAAGATATCCTTTCTCCAGCAGGGGCGTACCGATGAGCCTGTAGAAAGGCGAAATACGTATCTACGTCTCTGGGGAGGGATATGTTCGGACACGTTCACAAAAATATTAATAGTGAACCTGTACTTGTGTTCTTCACACCAGATTTTTAATAATATTTTATATTATTAAAAATACCTTTGTATTATAATCATTTTAACTTTTTTATGATTTAATTTCGTGGCAATCATCAATTTGTCTTATAAAATTGATAACCTCGTGTAGAATTCATTTAATATTGTGACAAGAGTAAAAGTAATCATCCTGACTTAGTTTTGAAACAATTGAAGCTCGTTTATGATCCAGTGTAAACACTGTGTACACACCGAGAAATAACCTTTTTTGTAATTGCAATTTTTGCAGGCCAATCAGGTCTTGGAAAAGCACTTGATAGTTAGTGACACCTTCCTAACCATGGAAAAAATTAAAGCTTTAGCTAATGACACATCAGTCACGCTCGGAAAGGAGAGCTATACCAACAAGAGAGAAGTAGAACTCAATACGGTTAGAGATACTTTGAAAATAGCAGTCGAGGAAAAAGCCAACAGTTGTAAGTATATGTTTTGAGCCCATCCTGCATGTATGTATTTAGCGCATTTTTATTTTATCCCTTTCGTTAAGTGAACTCATGTTTATTTACTGCTGAAAAAAATACTACCCTAGGTAATTAAAATAAACCAAAAAGAAAAAATTTTAGTAAGTAAATTAAAAACTCCCAGACATTCCAATGATTATTTGCTTAAATAATAAGACAGCTAAGACAGTTAGAAAGATTTAACTTAACGACCATGAAAGTTTAAAAATTGCGTGGTATATTCTTTTATTGCTTTGGTTTTAAAATACTTAGGTTGCACAAGTCTTTGGAAAATTACTGGTAGAATAAAAACAAAGAAATATTACAAACAATTTCTTCGTCAAGACATTCCGTAAGACTTGCCATAACCTGTAGGGTTGCTAGCAATAGTTTTGACATAAATTTGACGTAAGGCAAGACCTAAAATTAAAACACTTGAATTACAATTAACGATTTTTTTAAATTTTTCCATATATTCACCTTCAACATTGTAATATTACACCAGTTTTATAATCATCAGCACTACGATAATGACAATACTACTATGCTTCTGCCAATAACATCCTATTCTTAAACAGAGGAGGAATCATTCAGACAGTCTTCTTTAGTCTTTTTTTTCTATTATTTTCACAATTTTCCAATTTAAAATTTCTGCATTTTTCGGAAATTCTGGCATAATTTTCATATCTTAGCAATTTCTTCCATTATTTTCAAAATTTTCCAAATCCAAAATTTCTGCATTTTCCGGAAATTCTCGCATAATTTGCATACTTGATTTCAAATATTTCTAATTTCATATTTCCTCATTTTTCGGAAATTCTCGCATAATTTTCATATTTTAGCGAATTTTTTCTCCATTATTTTCGAAATTTTCCAAATCCAAAATTTCTGCATTTTTTCGGAAATTCTCGCATAATTTTCATATTTTAGTGATTTGATCCCATTATTTTCAAATTTTGTTGTTTCCATATTTTCCAGTTTTTCTGAAACTTTCAGTAATTTTCGCACAATTTTAATATTTTAGCAATTTTCTCCATTATTTTCAAGATTTTCCAATTCCAGACGACCTATCCTACACTACCGGATGCGTTTTAACACGCTGAATCGGCAGGTCCAAACTGGAAGGCACTCCGATGCCTACTTCTTGAGTTATGCCAAGAAATCCGTAAATTTCGAAATCGAAAATTCCAATTTTGCAAAAATTTTAACAAAACCTTAAGTTAGATTTTGAGTAGAAATTCGAGATTGAAAATGTTTCAAAATCGCGAAAATTTCGCCGAAATATGACATTCAATTTTGGTCCATCTCTGTATCTTGGAAACGAGAAACCAAATCACGAATTTTCAAAAGGGCTAGATTCAGTTTTGAGACATAATCTTGAATCGCAATACATCCTGTTTTTCCCGAAAAATTCGGCTGATTTGTGATGATAATAGATAAGTTATAGGCGTTCTAACTCAAAATTCCATATGATTTAACATAGAAGTCCAGATTTATTTTTGATTGCCTTCACTACCTACCTCACATAACGTCAGCCAATGGCTCTGCGGAGGGGCATAACAAGATTACTCGTATGAGTTATGTTAAATCTGGTGCTCGAGAAAGCGGAAGGTACATACACTTCACCTTATGAGACTTTTGGAATGGATGAATTCATATTTTGTATTCTCTTGAAAAAGGCGTATACAGCCGAAACATGTAGAGTTTTTTAAATACATATATTTTGAAGTAATATACAGACCTTTAATCGCCTACTGATTAGGTTTACCATATCATACCAAGGTCACGAAGTTATTATATTTATATATATATATATATATATATATATATAGGGTGTAATTAAAATGAGGAGACAAACTATGGTAGTGAACTCTCCACACAAAAACATGAAAAAAAGTTAATATCAACATATGTCCGCAAACGCACTGTTCATGAGATAGAACGAAGAACATAGTTACATTCTTTTATTACAAAATATATAATCTCATTGTATATGAAGGTATTGTAAAAAGTGTTATCTACAATAAATGTTCGAAGTGTCCTCCTTCTGATTCAATGCACGCATGGACGCACCGCTTCATTGGCTGTTGCACCCTTTCATAGGCCCCTGGGAGGTTGCGAACAGATTCACAAGCAACAGAAATGGGTTCACGTAGCATTTCTGCGTTATTAATTAGAACCGCATACACTAAAGTTTTCGAGTGCCCCCGTAGATAAAAATACAATTGATTGAGGTCGAGAGATTTTGGACGCCATGCAACTGGTCCATCTATTTGGGTAGGTGCTATTAAGTACAGCATGAACAGGTAGAGCGAAATATGCAGAACCTCCATCGTGCATGTACCACATATTAATTCTTACTTCTAAAGGAACATTTTCTAATAGGTCTGGAAGAATATCTTCCAAAAAATGTCTGTACACTTTGCCCGTAAGACGTGGTAATACATACGAATCATTCAAGGCATCGCCAACAATACCAGCCCAAAACATTGATTTGGAATCGTTGCTGATGTATAATTTGAAGTGTAGCATGTGGGCTTTCATCTGCCCACATATGCTGATTGTGTAAATTTGTGATGCCCTCTCTGCGGAAAGTTGGCTCATCGGTAAATAACACTGACCTGATCAACATTACACTGTTGCTGTAGCAGCAGTTTGCTGAAGAAACCATCTACAGAAATTTTCTCGCTGAGGGTAATCAACTGGAGAAGGACTTTGTACTCGTAGTAAATGATAAGGATGAAGAAGTTGGTTATGAATTGTCCTCCAAGCAGTCATGTGATCTATATTTAACATTCCCGCTCACTGTCTATCAGTTCTCCAACTTCCCCTTAATCTTCCTCTCTTTCGCTTTTCTGAAGTTATCCACTCTAACAATTTTCTTGGCCATCTCGTCTAAATCATTATTTTTCTACATCTGTCGTCAATAATATCCCTCTCGATGTTCAGTCTCCTTAGTTCTTATTCTTTGAAGTCTCTATATTCGATAGCTCTTCTTAAAAAATCCATTTCTGTACCCAGCAGCTTCCTTCTGTTAGTTTTACTCAAATCCCATACTTCTGAACCATATGTTGAAATACTCTTAACGATTGAACTGTAAATACCAAGTTTGATGTCTCGTCTAATGTTTCTTTCCAAAAGTACGGAATTAAGTGCTCCAATAGTTTTCCTACCTTTTGTAATTCTTTCCTGGATCTCGTCTTTGCTGTTTCCTTGCTTATTGAAAATTACTCCTAGATATTTAGCTTTGTCAACCCTTTTTATTCTTCCATTTTCTAAAGGTAGGTTGTTGTTTTTATCACAGCCCATAATAAAGGTATGCACATTGGCTCAGATTAATTGTAAGGCCTGCTGGTGTATACTCTTCATTCAAGTTTCTAACCATATAACTCAAATGTTGCTCGTCTTCTGCGATTACCACCTGATCAAAAGAGTGTATAGGTTATCACCCATTTAGAGACCCATGTTCTTATATTTGTGGTATCCAGCCTTTTAGAGATTGATCTAGGTATATTTTAAATAAAATAGGAGACAGACAACATTTTTGTGTTAGTCCCTTTGTTGTGTTGAAGGATTCAATTTTGTTCCAACTTTGATTGCAGCATAATTTTGTTTGTAATATTTTCGAACGGCCCGAATGAATGTTGGTCTAATGTCAAGCTTTTCCACTGCTTTCCGTAAACGTGATACTGGGACACTGTCATAAGCTTTTTCAAGATTACTAAAAGGTATACGTGTTTCTCGATTTCGCTGAGTTAACTTTTCCAATGCTATTTTCAGAGTAAAAAGTTGGCCGGCATATATCTCTCCGTCTGGAATCCCTCTTGTTCCTCCGGTTGCTGATCTTCAATGTTTTCTTCAATTAGGTTTCTAAGAATCCGGAAATATATTCTTCCTATTGTTGGGATGACTGTTATAACCCGGTAATTCTTGGGATTGTCTTTTGCACATTCTTATGGATGGTTGATACATAGTGTGAAAAACTTGTCTTTTGGATTCGGTTAAATAAAACTATATTAATAATAAAATACACCAATCACTTAATAACTGTAACAATAATAACATTTATTTACATTCACATTTATACAGTAAATAATAAAAATAAATTAAAACACTTGGCTTGTTTCACTATGAGATTTATTTAAATTCTCTAACAATTGTTTCGGCTGTTATGCCATTCTCAAAGAGATCTATAAATCTAACTTAAAGACTATCGCACTTGTGCTTATATGTTGTCTGTTCTTGTGTGTACTGGGGGTGGTACTATATTGTGTATTACGGTGTCTATAAAGGGTGTATTGGCATATTCTATCTGTGTGTTGGTGATTAATAGATTTTGTTTTTTCGCTATTTTTATTTCTAATATTTCTAGGAGGTCCAATCTCTTGCTTTTTGTGATATTGTGTATTAAGTCGCAGTTATCTATATCGGGGAAGTGGTTGAGTTCTATACAGTGTTCGGCAAAGCCTGTGTTTTTCTCACTATATAAAATTGACTTTTTGTGTTCTTTAACTCTGTTTTTAATGGCTCGTCCACTTTGGCCGATATAGATAGCTTCACAGTCTTTACATTTTAATTTATAAACACCTGATTGGTCCATTTTATCTCTTTTATCTTTGTTGTTGCTAATCATTGTTCCCAAATTTGTTTTATTTACCCAGCTTATTTTGATATCTAATCCTTTTACTATTCTGTTTATTTTATTAGTGAGTTGTGGTATGTATGTAATTTTGTGCCATCTTTGTATATTTTCTGTTATTTTCGGGTATAGGTATTTGTTCTTATTATTTTGTATTTCTTTACGTTTTAACAGTTTATCTACGATTTTAGGATCATATCCATTATTTCTTGCGATTAATTTAATTGTGTTTATTTCTGTATTAAAATCTGTCTTGTTTAATGGTGTGTTTGTGGCTCTATGTATATAACTATTGAATGTTGACATTTTTATTTTCATCGATTGTTTAGCGTTTGCATGTAATATGTTGTCTGTAAAAGTGGGTTTTCTGTAGATTTCGAATGTAACAGACAACATATTACATGCAAACGCTAAACAATCGATGAAAATAAAAATGTCAACATTCAATAGTTATATACATAGAGCCACAAACACACCATTAAACAAGACAGATTTTAATACAGAAATAAACACAATTAAATTAATCGCAAGAAATAATGGATATGACCCTAAAATCGTAGATAAACTGTTAAAACGTAAAGAAATACAAAATAATAAGAACAAATACCTATACCCGAAAATAACAGAAAATATACAAAGATGGCACAAAATTACATACATACCACAACTCACTAATAAAATAAACAGAATAGTAAAAGGATTAGATATCAAAATAAGCTGGGTAAATAAAACAAATTTGGGAACAATGATTAGCAACAACAAAGATAAAAGAGATAAAATGGACCAATCAGGTGTTTATAAATTAAAATGTAATGACTGTGAAGCTATCTATATCGGCCAAAGTGGACGAGCCATTAAAAACAGAGTTAAAGAACACAAAAAGTCAATTTTATATAGTGAGAAAAACACAGGCTTTGCCGAACACTGTATAGAACTCAACCACTTCCCCGATATAGATAACTGCGACTTAATACACAATATCACAAAAAGCAAGAGATTGGACCTCCTAGAAATATTAGAAATAAAAATAGCGAAAAAACAAAATCTATTAATCACCAACACACAGATAGAATATGCCAATACACCCTTTATAGACACCGTAATACACAATATAGTACCACCCCCACTACACACAAGAACAGACAACATATAAGAACAAGTGCGATAGTCTTTAAGTTAGATTTATAGATCTCTTTGAGAATGGCATAACAGCCGAAACAATTGTTAGAGAATTTAAATAAATCTCATAGTGAAACAAGCCAAGTGTTTTAATTTATTTTTATTATTTACTGTATGAAGTTAAAATGTTTCACCAAGAAGTATCTGCAACAACAGCCGAGAATATTCACATTTATATAACAATGTTTGTATATTTAGTTCACATTAACAAGGCAGCGACTGCTGCTCGAATGTCTTGAATCCCGTTCAAACGCTATATATATATATACTGCAAGGCGTTCGAGAATATTCCGGATTTCATTACAGGCTCTAGAACGTCCGGGAGACTGATGACGCGGTCGGCGGGTGACATCATCGCCAAATCTTCCCCTGGCGTAGAGTCGGATGACTTACATCACAATAGGAAGTTCTTAATTCAGTTGGTGTTGCTTCGCAATTTAGGCATCTTTCAAATAAAGGTTTTCTTATTTATCAGCTTTTTAGATCCATATTTTATTAAGTCCGGGTGTATCCTTCCAGGTCCCGGAGATTTTCAATTTTTTTTTTAATTTTGTGTCTTTTACGAGTTGTTGTACTTGTTTTATATGAAGATCTATATGAGTTAGATTACGTATTTGGTATTGTTCCCCCAGAAATTGAACGCGTTCTTCTTCCGAAAAGTCTTTGAAGTGATAAACCCAGTATTTTTTTGTTATGCTGCCCCGGTTAAATCCCGGTTTGTTTGATGCTTTTATCGATTTTATGGTCTTGAAAGCTTCTAAATTTCAACTTCCTCCTATTTGTTGCTCTATTTACTCGCAATTTTTCTCCCAAGATTTATTCTTTTTCTTAATGACTTCGTTTTTCCCCTGTCTGTTTGCCCTTCTGTATTTTTCTCTTGTCATATCGTCGTTCCTTTGAAGAGCTGTGTATCTAAATAGCTTAAATAATCTCATAATTTATCATATAGCAACCGGCCAAAATAAAAGAAATTTAAAATTATGAAGGCATATCTGTATGTTGGAGCACATATGAATTATTATTCTTTTCTAACATCGACATAACCGATATCTCTTCTCTCTAGAGAATCACGTTTGTTAGAATAGCCGGCAACCAACGGCTCCTTTGAGAAAACGAATACGACGCTGTCGGACCGTTTCAGTTCTATTTTTATTTTAAATGAAAATTCGATAAGACGACGTCAAACTTCCCAGTAAGTGTGTGAGTTTCTCTTCGGATAACCTCTGAGAATTTGCCACGGATTCATACCTCCATTCAACCCGACTATCGGAGATGTATTGAATATGTAATATATAAAATATTGCCCTGTTGCGAAAAATAAATGTTCTGTGATGTATAAAAATATGGAAAGTATAAAATATATATGATACTACATCAACTTGTCTAAAAAAGACAATTTCCTTCTGAACTTTTGTCTTTAAATATTTTTAATAGATTTACAAAGGCGATATGCCGCATATGTCAAATATCATTACTTAGGCATAGGGAATACGTATGAGTACATACGATGTATATGTATATGGAAAAGCCGATCCAATGCCGGCGAAGACCGCGACGGCCGGCAACGATTGTCTCCGATTGTTTCGCAAATACAAGTTAGCAGTAATCATTTGATCATCGACATAGGTAGTTGTAATGCGTTCTAAAATAACATTTACGAATTGCAAGGGATTTGCTTTTCTTATTTCTTTCAGCAGATGCAGGAAATTTTTAAGCTGCGGTGCGTCGCATAAACAAAAGCGTAATTCTTATAAAATTAAAGAATAATCCTAATAAAATAAATAAAAAAAGATTCTAAAAATTATAATAAATTATGCAAGAGGTTCAAAAATTCCTCCTTGCACAGCAAGACATTGTCCTAGGCGGTCGTAGAAATTAGCTCTTACATTTGCTAACATGTCGGCAGTTAATGAATTCGCAGCCTCAGTTATTTTTTATCTCAAGGCAACTAGATTTTCTGCTCTACCAGCTTCATGAGTATAAACAATATTTTTTAGATATCCCCAGAAAAAGAAATCATTTGGAGATAGATCAGGAGATCGCGGGGGCCATTTAATGTTTCCTGTTCCAGTAATAAGACGCTCAGGAAAAGTATTTCCTAGAAATTCCTTTACCCTCACTGCCTTATGTGCTGGACAGCCATCATGTTGAAACCAAACGATTTCCTGATTTATTCCAATGTTTTGAATGGCGGGAAGTATTTGATTTTTCAATAATTCGAGATACTTGTCGGCATTTAATATACAATCAATTAAATAGGGGCCTATAGAATGGTCACCTAAAATACCTGCCCAAACGTTTAGTTTTTCAGAATACTGAGTGCGATTTGCAAAATGCCGGTGTTGATTTTCCGAAACCCAATATCGAAGAACCGAGAGATTGTGCTTTTTTGTAATGGAAAAGTTGATTCATCGGTGAAGAGAATATTTTTAACGAAATTTTCATCTCGATGTATCTTTTCCAAAACGTCTTGTCAAAACTCCATTCTCCGGAAATTGTCCACGGGAAATATTTCTTGAGTTTTCGAATATTTGAAACATTTTAAACCATTACGTTTCCAAATACGTGAAATAGTTGTGTTACTTGTACCCAATTCCTCGGCAGCACTTCTAGTAGATCTCGTGTTATCAATTTCCACAATACTACAAATGAATACATCCCGCCGTTCTCTTTCCTCAATTGTTTGTGTTCATACCTCTCTTGGTTTGCATTTCGTACAGTTATTGAGACAGAAACAAGTTTCAAATTTATTTATAATATTATAAATTGTTTGCCTGCAAGGTACAGAACGGTCTGCAAAAGTCAGCGCAAACAAATTCATGCACTCCATTGCAGACTTGCCAGCATAAAACCATTTTACTAACTGAAGCTTTTCAGTGGATGTATAAAGAGCCATTATACATTAATTTTATTGTACGCTTTCAAACTAGACTGAATGCAAAATATCCAGTCAATCGGTATCGGAGACAATCATCAGTCTTCGCTGTCTTCGCTGTCTTCGCTGGCATTGGACTGGCTTTCTCATGTACGTATACATTGTATGTACTCATATGTTGATTCTCTATGCCTAATGATATTTAACACTTACGGTATGCATATCAGTGCATTTCAATATGATTTGCAATGGTTTTAAAGCAAGCAAAAACTTTCATAGAGAATATTTCTGAAGAGTAAAAAAGTTTTACCCTTGTACACCTAATCCGTGGAAACACTGTATATCACCTATTCATCATGATTTTATATTGGGGCTCTCGACTATTACTAATCTTGTGAGCTTTACCCAATACATACACCAAGAGCTATATTGTCGAGGACAAGTTGACGCTATTTATACAGATTCTTCCAAAACTTTCGATACAATTAAGCTTTGCTACCTTCTGTAAGCTAATTAACGCTTATTTATCCAATAGACTAGGATAATGGTGTATGTCATTTGAATTTGTTACATCATCTGGAATTCCACAAGGATCAAACTTGGGTCCCTTGCTTTCCAATATGTGCATTAATTATTTGTTTCCACTATTATTTTATTAACTACTAACATATGTAGATGACCTTAAACTCTTTCATAGTATCTATAATATAATCAACGCGATGTAGACATCCTTGAACATAATTTTAGTTTATATCATCAAACAAATTTTCTCAGGTATATGCTATATTCAAATTTATTAACGACGTTTAGAGAGAAAGATGCATCAGATTTATTTCCAAGCGCATCACTTGTAAATAAATAAACAATATAAATAGCTGAATTTCGTTGTTATTACTAGAGCAGACCAATTTCCGTGCGCGCCATGAGCGCCGGTATGGGAGTGTAATTTGAAATATATTAGAATATGCGATAGCATAGGGACGCAACATGAGCTTGTTACCGATATAAGTATAGAAGTAGAGACATTTATTTTATCAGAAATAATTAAATATACATTTGGTTTTCTGCTATTAAAGTAATATGCGTAAACACACGAAAAATAAGAATAGTACATATTATAGCAGCGTTGTATGTACCTATAAATAAAATGGAAAATGTATGAAATCAGTGATTGTGTGCACGACAGAGGATTTAAAAAAACACTTACCGTTTTAAGAGTCTTCCAAGGATTGACAAACTGGAGAAACTCGATTGTGTATTTTCAACATCAGTGCGTTTCTAAGGTTATTTCTGAAAAACATATCCGCCGTGAGGAAAAAATATGTTTATATTCGGAAAACGAGCGTTCTACATCTAGTGATGTTATATTCGCATAATCAAAATACTTTTTTAAGCAACTTAACGCATCTGTAGACGTGCCCTCACAAATACGTGTTAAGGTGTCAAAATCTACATTTCTGTCTAAAACACTTTCAAATTTAATTAGAACACTTTCACTTTTTGCGTCTTCTACAGCACACAGTTGTGCGTGAACATCTTTAACGATTTGCAGTGATTCCTCTAACGACAGCGACGAATTTTCTAATTTTGTTGTTGCTTCCTCTAGTCCCAAGTAATTCTCACGAATACTTTATAAATCCATTTTAATCTGGGCATCTTGAAATTCTTTCTGGCTTGTATTGATAGCTGCACTTTCTTTCGGATCGAATGATAAAACCACGTCCTTAATTTTTTCAAAATGTTCATGATAGTAATACCCCGCCCGTAACCATGTACCCCAACGCGTCAGAATCGGCTGTGGTGGCTCAGGGGTATTGGGGACACAATTCGTGAAATTTCCGAATACGTTTTGAAGATTTCAGGAATACTGCCTTTGTACCCGATACTAAAGCATCTACCTCTGGATAACATCTACGAACCTGTTCTGCCACAAGGTGTAGAGCATAAAGTTTACAAATAATATGTAACAACTTAGGACAATATTTTCTAAGAGACCGGCCTACAGAACACATGGTTGCGGCACCATCGGTCATAAACATTAATACTTGGTCTTTCGAAAATTTAAATTTTTCCAAAGTATCTAATAGCACCTATGAAATTTTTTCAGCATTACATTGTTCTAGTCGTCTGGTTGCTAATAAAATTGAAGACGTTGGTTGATGTGGTTCCATATTACGCCCCATCACATTAACTACAGATAGTTTTTTGCTGTCAGTTGTTTCGTCCACACATAACCACAGTTTTTTATTTTTCAGTTCGGCTTTGATTTTATTTTCAACCTGTTTACGCACCGATGGTAAATTCCTTCGTAACGTTGTCGTGCTCGGTAATATTTAATTCGCGTATTTATTCCAAAATGAAATAAATGAATCATTACTTATCAAGGTAAACGGCAGTGTACACACAATCATAGTTACACATAGTTCATGTATAAACTGTTGTCGATTAATTTTGTTATTATTGTGGTTCGAACTGCTTACGTGTTCTTTACAATGTGTTTTTGACCAACACATTAGATATGTATTGCACACTAAACGTTTAATTTTTGAGCCATCGTATATTAGGTCCGGGAAATCCATAATAAACTTATTCACTTCGTCTGACCACGGTCGTTTTCTCGATTTATGTGTCGACGACATTTTATTACGTATTCTTACACTTACATGCAGTCTAAGCAAGTACCAAACACATACTGAATGCTTTTTATTAGTTCTGATGCAATACAATCATCCTCACATCGGCGCAAATGGCGCGCACGGAAATTGGTCTGCTCTAGTTATGACGATAACACAGCTTCTATTGAACCAATACCAATATTTTCATTTTACCACAATTTTACATTAACAGTTTTGGAAAAACAAACTTTGTTATTGTTATTAAATGCAAAAATGACACTAAAATTATATGAAAACATCGTCAAGATTTACATAATTTACACCTCATAAAAATCAGCACAGGACTCGTTGAATTATGTACTAAAAATTAAGGAAATCTTATTTACATATAAATGGAATTCGGTAGCCAGCACGAGTTTTTAGCGGTTATGTGGACCTTTTAGGCGTTTATGTGTGGGGAAATGCCGAAATATAGGTCTCGAAGGAACAATGCAATTTGAGCAGAGGATACTTTTTTTAGGTTTTGTTAAAGAAACGTGAATACAGTTGATAGAGTGGTAGTATTGTGAGGAATTTACTGTTCCAAGTTCAAAAATAAATATATGTAAATGTGTACTCGATGCGATGAAGGAAATAACATCAATTTTCCTTGAATAAAATTTCAAGGAAAACGTCGAATAGGATTATGGTAATTTTGAGAATATGAAATCGTAAAAAATACGTAACAGGATACATTTGAATAAAAATCTTTAGTGCAACAGAACTTGTAAAAGTAATATGACTTTTTGGCTGTATAATAAGTAATATAAACTCAATATATTCCATAAATTATTTTATTTTATATTTAAATTGAATAAGGTACAATCCCAATGGTATGTAGCAAAACTAATTCCAAAGTTTTAGTTAAATACCGCTACATAGTTCGCAAGCCCGAATTTATTCTTTGTATCACGTTATTTACACGTTATAATAAAAATGCATGGCGATTAAAGTTTAGCTTCAGTAAGAAAAGCTAAATTAGAAAAGGTCGTAGATTCATAACTTGGAGAAAATCAAGCTTCAAATAAGATAAAGGAACCATCAATCATATCCTCAAAATGAAAGAGATATTGTTATTTGTTACAAATACAAAATTCCTGCAATACTTTTTGACTTCGAAATGGCATGCGAGATGTTCAATTTCATATTTTTTTTTTTAGTAAATTGAAATTACAATTCGACATTGTCTCCTTAACAGTAACTGCCTTGGAAAGCCACACAGAGCTACTCTTTATGGCAATACTGGAACTGGAGTACTGGAACCCGTTCAGCTGGTCGGTTACAGTCTTTTCAACGTTTTCCAATGTCTCAAAACGGTGTCCGTTAAGGTAAATTTTCAATCTTGGGTAAAGGAAAAAGTCACAAATCCCAAATCTGCAGAATCACTTGCCAAAAGCTCGTTAGCTAAGTGCATTGTCGTGTTACTGTAGCAGGTGTTCGGTCTCAAACGGAAGATCCATTTCCAAGAACGTCTTAGTAAAAATGCTGAGTTACAATTTGACTTTTAAACGTAAATTCCTTATGGGCTATGATGTATTTATCAAAATAGCAAATTATAATACTTTTGATTTTATAATTCTGGCTTTTTTGGCCGTACTGAGATTGGTGTAGGAAATTTCTGGTTCTGGCATTTCATTTCCCCGTTACTAGTAACGACGTAACCCAAAGTGTTCCTTTTGTTGTGTTTCTGCTCCTGCAAAAGATTTTTCGGAACCATTTCGCACAAATTTCCTTCATCCCCGAGTCATTGATAAAAATTTAATGTAATAAGTCAAATTCGACACTTCCCCGATCATTCTAACTATCAACCTACGATCAAAAAGCCAAGATTTTGAGTCCAGTGTGGAAATTTTCATCACTTCTTGCAGTTGAACAAAACACTGTTTCGATAGGTCTGCAGAAGTTTTGCAAAAGCTTCCATCACGCTGTGTCCGAGTCTGAAGCGAAACCTGATAACGCACCACCGTTGCTCGAAATTGTTGTCACGCAAAGTTCAGATCGAACAAACGCAGATGTGCGTACAAAAAAAGAAGTTACAATAAGAAACTTTACTTTAAAATAATATATGTACCAAAATGAATAGAAATTTAGAATAAATTTAAACACAGTAAAAAGAACAAATATTACGTTAAAATTATAAACCACAAAAAGTGAAATATAAATCGTAATTAAATTTCAAATATCTTACAAAAATTACGTTACGCAAATCCTCCAAATCTGAATGACTAATTAATTTCGAAACGTTAACTAAATTTTTATATTGAACAGGTAATTTATTATTAAATCAAAAGATAGGTAAATTATGAATAATAAAATTTCAAAACGTTAAATCAGAGCTGAAAATAACAAATATTATAGCATCTAAAAAATTCATACGAGTTCATTTGCATCTTGGCTTCGTTCACAGGAAATTGCCCGCAGGTCGGTATCTACATGCAATCAGCCGGAAACGATATTCATATGGAGATTGCATGTAAATTCTACGTTTTCTTCTCCATTAATAGACACCGGAGAATCGAATACGTTGGCAGTTGCGGAGTAAGGTGTCAGGTGTCTAAGATTTGGTCTTCGCAAGGTTTGTTTTAATTATTATTTCTGAGATTCGTATAAGAAATGCCGCAATAAAATATTGCCAGAAAAGGAAGGTTTCATCTTTAAGCTTCCAAACTCTAAAATCGGTAAACTGTAATTCTATATAATATTTCACGTGCTACGAAAGGATCCGCATAAGCGATCAATACTCAGAGTCGTAGTTTTCGTGAATTTTAAACTTCACCTTGAATCGAAGATACACCCACTACCACTCACAACTGGATTCGTTAACGGCCTTCGAGCGAATGCCTCTACACGGAGATGCAATCCGGAAACGGTAACGGAGCGATACCATTGCAAAATATTGAAATCAGAGGGCGATACAGTACTCGTCGAATGAAATTAACTCGCAAATCAAAATAGTATATTGAGGCACGACGATAAGAAAATAAAATAAGGAATTTACGAATGTAACAATGGTCAGAGATATTTCAGAACTTTTAAATAACCAGATAATTCCTGCATTGGAAGAAAATGACCAACTTCCACAAAACATATAGTTTTAGCAGGCCAAATCCTGCTAAAACTATTCAGTTATCGTTCGAGATCGATTAGATTAATTGGAAGGAGAGACGCCATTGAATGGCCCGCACGTTTTCTCGATCTCACTCCACTAGATTACTTCTTGTTGGCCTATCTAAAACAGATAGTGTATCTTACCCAACCTAGAAATTTGCAAGATTTGGGTGAAATAATTAATGAGGAGATACTAAGCATTTCACCAGATATCATAGCAAGGGTTGGAAGAGAATTTATAGACAAATTGGCTTACTGCCTGGAAGTAGGTGGCGTCCATTTTGAAAATCTCATAAATTAAGTTTAACTTTGTTTGTATGACCAGTTTATTTCCTTTTGCTTACCAATTAATAAATAAAAAATAGTTTACACCCTAAGTGTAATAGCTTGTTGAAATCGTGTGTACGTTATATTTTTTGAACACTCTGAATATCTAAAAATACTCCAAATGATGGCTCTTCGTCCCTAATTTTCGTGTTTAAAATTTTATTGCAATATCTTTTTTAATTTAACAAATATTTACATGCTGGCCCACATTTGCTTATCACTGTATATTATATTCTAACAAAATATAGGTAACAAAATAGTCTGAAACCTATCATGCTTATATTTTTCCCCTTTAACTTATACAATCTTTAAAAAAGCTGATTACTAGAGCAGACCAATTTCTGTGCGCGCCATGAGCGCCGGTATGGGAGTGTAATTCGTAATATATTAGAATATGCGATAGAATAGGGACGCATCATGAGCTTGTTACCGATATAAGTATAGAAGTAGAGACATTTATTCTATCAAAAATAATTAAATATACATTTGGTTTTCTGCTATTAAAGTAATATGCATAAACACACGAAAAATAAGAATAGTACATATTATATGTATGTACCTATAAATAAAATGGAAAATGTATGAAATCAGTGATTTTGTGCACGACAGAGGATTTAAAAAAACACTTACCGTTTTAAGAGTCTTCCAAGGATTGACAAACTGGAGAAACTCGATTGTATATTTTCAACATCAGGTGCGTTTCTAAGGTTATTTCTGAAAAACATGTTCGCCGTGAGGAAAAAATATGTTTATATTCGGAAAACGAGCGTTCTACATCTAGTGATGTTATATTCGCATAATCAAAATACTTTTTTAAGCAACTTAACGCATCTGTAGACGTGCCCTCACAAATACGTGTTAAGGTTTCAAAATCTGCATTTCTGTCTAAAGCACTTTCAAATGTAATTAGAACACTTTCACTTTTTGCGTCTTCTACAGCACACAGTTGTGCGTGAACATCTTTAACGATTTGCAGTGATTCCTCTAACGACAGCGACGAATTTTCTAATTTTGTTATTGCTTCTTCTAGTCCCAAGTAATTCTCACGAATACTTTGTAAATCCATTTTAATCTGGGCATCTTGAAATTTTTTCTGGCTTGTATTGATAGCTGCACTTTCTTTCGGATCGAATGATAAAACAACATCCTTAATTTTTTCAAAATGTTCATGATAGTAAAACCCCGCCCGTAACCATGTAACCCAACGTGTCAGAATCGGCTGCGGTGGCTCAGGGTTATGGGGACAAAATTTGTGAAATTTCCGAATACGTTTTGGAGATTTCAGGAATACTGCCTTTGTACTCGATATTAAAGCATCTACCTCTGGATAACATCTACGAACCTGTTCTGCTTCAAGGTGTAGAGCATGGAGTTTACAAGTAATATGTAACAAGTTAGGACAATATTTTCTAAGAGACCGGCCTACAGAACACATGGTTGCGGCACTATCTGTCATAAACATTAATACTTGGTCTTTCGAAAGTTTAAATTTTTCCAAAAATATCTAATAGCACCTCTGAAATTTTTTCGTCATTACATTGTTCTAGTCGTCTGGATGCTAATAAAATTGAAGACGTTGGTTGATGTGGTTCCATATTACGCGCCATCACATTAACTACAGATTGTTTTTTGCTGTCAGTTGTTTCGTCCACACATAACCACAGTTTTTTATTTTTCATTTCGGCTTTGATTCTATTTTCAACCTGTTTACGCACCGATGATAAATTCCTTCGTAACGTTGTCGTGCTAGGTAATGTTTGATTCGCGTATTTATTCCAAAATGAAATAAATGAATCATTACTTAACAAGGTAAACGGCAGTGTACACACAATCATAGTTACAGATAGTTCATGTATAAACTGTTGTCAATTAATTTTGTTATTATTGTGCTTCGAACTGCTTACGTGTTCTTTGCAATGTGATTTTGACCAACACATTAGATATGTATTGCACACTAAACATTTAATTTTTGAGCCATCGTATATTAAGTCCGGGAAGTCCATAATAAACTTATTCACTTCGTCTGACCACGGTCGTTTGCTCGATTTATGTGTCGACGACATTTTATTACGTATGCTTACACTTACATGCAGTCTAAGCAAGTACCAAACACATACTGAATGCTTTTTATTAGTTCTGATGCAATACAATCAGCCTCACATCGGCGCACATGGCGCGCACGGAAATTGGTCTGCTCTACTAATTACACAACACTTGCTTTATACATTGCTTTTTGTTGTAGTAGTTTAAATGTGAGCAATTTACCTAAAATCCTTTTGCCTTCTAAATACTTTTTAGTGCAACAATTTTCCAGGAAATACTTTCTCAAACTTTGCTAATGTTAAAACATTCCCGTAACGCTGAAAAATATTTAGTTACTCTTTTTTAATGTTCTTCTCCATAATTACTTCGAAATATTTCACTAAACAGACAATTAAGAGTTAATTTAATGGAAAAGAACAATTTAAACGATGCCATTTGTTTTTCTTAGGAACTAAGTGCATTATTAGTTGACGGAAGTACTTTGTAACTTAAAAGAACTGTAAGCAAACGCTGTTAAATTTTATTTTTTTATACTTTGACGGAAATTTATTACATAAAAGAGTAACAAAATATACAAGGTTAGAGTATAAAGTTCCGAAAAGAAAAAAAAAATTTTACATTTCTGAATTTAGTTTTTAATTCTCTTTCCAAAATTGCAACAATATATAAGCTGTTCAATTAAAAAAAATATAGTAGGAAGCATTTCCGGTTAAATCGGGAATAGAAAATAAATATAGATGTCAGGAGTAATTCGTAATTTTTAACTATATATCAATAATAAATTTCAAAAAAATTACTTCTGAAAATACAAAGTTATACAACCGTTCCGGGACTTTATACTAACCTTGTATACAGTACGTCCATAAAGTATGGACACAAGCCCGTAGTAACGTTATTGTGTATTATTTGACAAAATGCAAAGATATGTCGATTAATGTTTTTTATTAGCTATATTTAGATGCTACCATTTTGTCTTTTCCGTCGACCTTGAATCAGTTATGACGTCATTGATAATTTTTTTAAATGTCAACCCCATTTTTTTTTATGGATTTTGAAAGCTTTTACAATTCTTATTCGATTAAGTAAAAATTTTGGTATGTTACATTAGAAAATTTTTGAGTAAATTGTGTTCTAATTCTAAGTTTTATTATTGACATTTTCAGTATCAAATTTATAACAAATACTCAAAATGTTTTCCTTCATTTTGTTGACAAAATCCTAAGCGATGATAAATTCCATTTCGCACATTCTGTAATATTTCGGGAGTTATTAATCTGGTTTCGTAGATGATGCGTTGTCGTAAAACGTCCAAATTTTCCGGTTTTTTCGCATACACTTTTTATTTTAAGTAACCCCACAAGAAGAAGTCCAAAGGGGTTAAATCTGGTGATCTAGCCGGCCATTCAATTGCCCCTCTTCTTCCAATCCATCTGTTAGGAAATGTATTATTGAGGTATTGCCTTACTGGTAGCGTATAGTGCGGAGGAGCACCATCCTGTTGATACCAAATTCTACGATCTGACAAATGTGGATCCTCATTATTAGGAAAAAGAACCGCTAAAACGGGTATCAATTCATTCCTCAAAAAATTCAAGTATATTTCCCCAGTCAAGTTTCCATCAAATAAAAACGGTCCCACAATGCGATCGCCGATAATCCCTGCCCATACATTTAGTTTTTGCTGGTATTGCGTATGTGTCTCTTGCATCCAATGAGGTTTATCAGTCGACCAAAATCGGCAATTTTGTCTATTCACAGTGCCATTCAATGTGAAAGTAGCTTCGTCAGAAAACAAAATGTTGAAGAGAAATAGAGGGTCATTATCACAAAGTTGCATCAACCGTTCACAATATTCCAAACGCCGATCAAAATCATCCTCAGACAACTCTTGAACTAAATTCATTTTATAGGGATGATACCGCGATATCATAAAGTTTCTGGGTCCAAGATGGCATAGAAATAGAAAATATATGTCTGAACTTTATCCATATTATCATACTGGTAACTTAACCTTAATTTTTTAAAATTATTTTGATAGTGTCATCGTGACATCAATAAATATGTCATTTGATTTAATAAAGATACAATAAAACAACAAGCTCAGCTTGTATTCAAAATTTTATTAATAAAAGAAGGCAAAATTAAAGCAACTGTTGAAATTGTTGTCCGTTATTTTCAATTCCCAATGTGACACGCCTTTTCATGCTGTTAAAGGCATTTTACAGCATTGCGGGCGTTATTAATGCACATTCGTCAATAATTCTTTGTTGCATATCTTGCAAATTAGCAACAGGAGTTTTAAATATTCTATTCTTTAGGTGAGGAAACACGAAAAAGTCCATAATTGTCGAACAAGATGATCGTGGTGGAAACTCAACTTCCGTATGTAAACTTATGATCCGATCGTCAAAAAACTCACGAAGAAAAGCAATATTTTCTCGTGTTGTGTGTGCCGTTGCACCATCTTATTGAAAGTATCCATATTGCAATTCGTCATCAAGCAATTGTTCAATAAATTCATTCAGAATGTTTCTATACCTCTCAGCATTGTGAAATTAAAAAAAATAGGGCCAACAACTCTGCGGCGAGAAACTGCTAGCCAAACACCAAGTTTCGCATTATGGAGAAACGATTCAATAAAAATATGAGGATTTTCACTACTCCACATTCGAGTATTTTGGGAATTGACATACCCCGAAAGATGAAACCATGCTTCATCAGAAAAAAATGACAAATTTAGCAGGTCATCATCTTCTATTAAGTTATTTGCAAACCACTGGCAGTACGCACGACGTCTAGGGTAGTCTACCGGCAAAATAGCCTGATGTGATTGCATCTTATACGGATGCATGTGTAAGTTTTTCTTTACAATTTTCTGACATGTTCCATAAGAAAGTCCAATCTCTTGAGAAAGGCGTTTCAAAGGTTTTGTGGGTTCATTTACCATACGTTGACCAACATCATTTATAACTTGTTCCGAACGAACAGTTGGTCTACCAGTACGTGATTTATGACCCACAGAACCAGTCTCACGAAACACACCAACACAATTGGAAAGGCAATTATAAAAATCTTTGGGAATTGCAGCTAACTCTGGAAAGTGCTCTCTAAAATCATCCAAACATGCACGTTGACTGTACACCCAAATTCCATCAATTCGCACTCCACTCCGAAAATAGGCTTCAATCATGTACGATTTTTGCACTATATTGTAAACCATATTTGAATTTACTCGAATGTGCTATGTTTCAAACTCGACGTTCAACTTGCTTTCAGCAATTCTAACACATTAATGGATGACAGATAATGTCACTGTCAAAATAATTTACAAAACAGAGTTATAGTTCCTAACTTAAGTTCAGACATACAATTTATATTACAAAGCCATCTTCGTCCTAGAAACTTTATGATATCACGGTACATTGATTTATGCCAAAGTTTCCCGACTCTACCCCTTGCTACGTCAAATTCTCGACTAAGTTGCCGTGTGCTTGTGTGAGGACGTTCTTGAACTGTTAAGAAAATGTCAACTTGAGTGTCTAGGGCCGTTGTTGGACTTCCACTTTTTGATTTATCTCGAACGAACCCTTCTTCCAAAAATTTTCTGTGGATTTTACTTACAGTTGAAAAACCGATAGGGTCCAGTTCAGGATGCGTTTCATTAAACAAGTCCGCTACTTCCCTAACATTTCGACGTCTATCTCCAAACCCAATCATCATGAGCACCTGAATGCGTTCCCGTTCAGATAAATGCATCTCAGAGAATTAATAATTAAAACACTTTACACCAACATAGGATTATATAAAAATGTTGTGATTGGGATTATTGACAATCTGTCAAAAAAATTACCTTGTCACTTTGGGAATGACAGAAAGTTGAAAAATTATTACTCAAAAATTTTCTAATGTAACATAATTTAAAAAAGGTATATAACCCCTTACCACAATTATTAGTCGTATCCTAAATACGTATTTCGACAACTAAGTTGTCATCATCAGTAGGTAAAAAACTACTAATTAAAGTCACACGGGGCACAATAAAGTAAGATAAACGCATCCGCTACTATACACTGCAACCCTGTAAAGACTAAATTTACCATGCACATCTCAAACTACGAGACAAAACACTTGTCTATTAGAAAAGGTTTTTAAAAACATGTGTTAAAATATCGAACAAAGGGACGGCAAAAATTCTTCTCTAAAGAAGGCGCCTACTAAAAACCTACTGACCTTTTACAAAACCTAAAAACCTAAAAACCTTTTACCTACTGATGATGACAACTTAGTTGTCGAAATACGTATTTAGGATACGACTAATAATTGTGGTAAGGGGTTATATACCTTTTTTAAATTATTATTTAACCACAGTCTCCATTGAAAGAATTTTAATGTAACATACCAAAATTTTTACATCATCGAATAAAGAATTGTAAAAGCTTTCAAAATTCACAAAAAAAAGGGGTTGACATTTAAAAAAATTATCAATGACGTCATAACTTATTCAAGGTCGACGGAAAAAACAAAATGGTAGCATCTAAACATAGCTAATAAAAAACATTAATCGACATGTCTTTGCATTTTGTCAAATAATGCACAATAACGTTATTACGGGCTTGTGTCCATACTTTATGGACGCACAAAGCAAAATTGAGACAGCAAATAGGGACATAACTATATTCTGCAATTCAGGCAATATTAATCAATCAATCAAACTCCATTTTCTCTAACGGTCAATTTCTTTTTGCGTTCTTTTTTTTGCAGCGTTCACAATACACTGGATGGGCAAGAAGATCCCAGTGTTCAGACCGAACGTCGAATGTACAAACGGCGTCATCCACGTCATCAATTATCCGTTCCTGGAAGAGGACGACATCCGTGTTTCCGCTTCGAGTCCATTATCGCTGACACCGCACTTACTAATGCTTACACTGGCCAAATGGCTTCTACTTTAATAATAATGATAATAACAACCGTCAACTTCTTTTCTTTTTTAGACACAGTAATTATTAACGAAAAACAATAATAATATAAAAATATAAATGTAATAATAACATCGGTAATAATTGTATTAAACATATTATACGCGAGTCAGGGTTGAAATTTTCTCATCTCAGAAATAAAATTAAAATATGCACATTTAAAAATGTCAAAATAACTTGTATAAATAGTAATCGATGTTACCGACATCTTAACATGACTGACCACGTCAATGCAATCAAAATGTTTGAAAGTTGGCAATAATAATAATAATATTTAACTTCACTGCTCCTTTCACATCGTTACGAATGTTGCTTTAGTACAATAAATCAAAAATATAACAGGTTACGTTTCTTGAACTGTTATTTTATGTAATTTTGTGCATTCCATTCGTCATAGTTGAAATAATTTTTCTTAAAACTACACTAACAAAATATAATTGCCTATAATTGCAACATCAACTCTGACAACTTCTTGAATGTTATTAAAATAAAAAAAAGACAGTGGTTACAAAAGTAACGCTACGTAACTGCTAATTACTTCATTCCTTGTAAGTATATAAAGGTTTTTCTGCGTTTTTAGTGTGGGAAAATCAAATATTTTATTGTATATATGTCTAAAAATTATATATTACCGAAAATGAATGAAATTAAATGGGAAATAAAAATTACGTGGCTATTAGTAAGTACAAATTTCGTTTCGTAGTGTTGAAGCATTTCAGTTTCGAGGTTATGTAAAAATTACAACTCGATACAATTCGTATTGTAAATAACACGATTATTAATAATGTTTGCAGATATTTCGGTAGTTTTATAAACCATATTCAGTAGAGCTTGTCCAAAATCAGAAGACACAACGCGAAATATGTGAGATAGAAAATATTTCGCGATCTGAAAATATTCAATTCAGAGCGCGATCTTATGTACAAAGAGGACATGTTCCTATATAGACATATATTTTGCGGTTACATTCATAGACGCATGCAAACGTTCAAAACAAATTATAGGCCATATTCGTATCGTATAATTCGTACTTCTTGACATACCTGTTGCTCTCACAACATTGTCAGGAAAATTGCCTATGTAAAATGTGAACCTGAAAAATATACACCTACATTTGCACATAAAGTAAAAAATACCCGTCAAACTGTTTTTGAAATGATTATATATATTCCAAGTGATTTCCGAGGATTCCAGATTCACGATGAAATTTGCAGATGTGTCGTTTATTTTATACCTGAAACATTAAATTGTAGATATAACTTTAAATTTCCATAAAATATTATATTACCTACAGATCTTTACAATAAAAGAAGTCTCAAATTGCCTTAAAAAACTGGCTATATATATATGTATATACTATAAATACAGACGAGAGGTAATAAAAGAGAAGATAGAAGAAGTAAACGTTAAAGTAAAGAATACGTATGCAAAGGATTTTTCAAAAATAATTATTCAGGCGTTCAGAGGACGTTTAAAAAAGAAATTTATCCTAATGAACTTATAGGGGGAAAGGCACTGTTAAGCTACAAAAAGATAAAACATATTGAAAATGACTATGAGTCGATAATTTTCCATGGCGATGATTTGCAAAATATACGCTTATTCAATTAAATCCGTTAATAATATAAACGAAACTTCAAATTTCCATAAAATATAATATTACTTACCGATTTTTATAATAAAAGAAGTGTCAAATCGCCTTAAAAAACTAGTTATATATACATATACACTATAAATACAGACAATAGGTAATAAAAGAGAAGATAGAAGAGAAAAGGGTGAAAGTAAAGAATACGTATACAAAAGATTTTTCAAAAATAATTATTAAGGAGTTTATAAAACCCTTAAGAAAGTAATTTATCCAAATAAACTTATAAGGGGAAAGACACCGTTAAGCGACAAAAAAAATAAAACATGTTGAAAATGACTATGAGTCTAAAATTTCCATGGCGATAATTTGCAAAATATACGCTTATTCAATTAAATCCATTAATAATATAAACGAAACTTTAAATTTCCATAAAATATAATATTACTTACGTATCTTTATAATAAAAGAAGTGTCAAATCGCCTTAAAAAACTAGTTATATATACATATACACTATAAATAATAATAAAGGTAATAAAAGAGAAGATAGAAGAAGTAAAGGTTAAAGTAACGAATACGTATGCATAGGATTTTTTAAAAATAATTATTCAGGCGTTTAGAGGACGTTTAATAAAGTAATTTATCCTAATGAACTTATAGGGGGAAAGCCACTGTTAAGATACAAAACAATAAAACACTTGAAAATGACTATGAGTCGAAAATTTTCCATGGCGATAATTTGCAAAATATACGCTTATTCAATTAAATCCATTAATTAGATAAACGAAACTTTAAATTTCCATAAAATATAATATTACTTACGGATTTTTATAATAAAAGAAGTGTCAAATCGCCTTAAAAAACTAGTTATATATACATATACACTATAAATACAGACAATAGGTAATAAAAGAGAAGATAGAAGAGATAGAGGTTAAAGTAAAGAATACGTATACAAAAGATTTCTCAAAAATAATTATTTGGGCAGTTAGAGGACCTTTAAGAAAGTAATTTATCCAAATAAACTTATAGGGGGAAAGACACCGTTAAACTACAAAAAAATAAAACATGTTGAAAATGACAATGACTCAAAAATTTTCCATGGCGATAATTTGCAAAATATACACTTATTCAATTAAATCCGTTAATTCTATATAAACGAAAATGGTATTAGTATAAATAAAGAATACCATTTAATTCCAAAAAAATGGATGTTTTATGTGTATTTGTACGTAAATGAATTAAGACGTTAGCAATTTTCAATATATTTTATTTTTTATAGCTTAACGCTGCCTTTTCCTCTATGAAAAATGGTTTCCTTAAAGGTCCTCTAAACGCTCTAATAATAATTTTTGAAAAATCTTTTGCATACGTTTTCTTTACCTTGGCCGAGGTAACAGATCAAGGACACTAACGACGCTACACATACAAAACAATAATATTATTTTAATTTGACGGCAAATAGGTAAATGTTTTCATAATGCTCTGTAATATCTCCATCTCACTACCCTTCTAAGTTTAAAATACTTTTCTGGTGTCTTCCGATTTTACACGGACTCTGCAACTTATATGTGTTGTGGTGAAAATACAATTTAATAATTATTACAAATATTGGTGCGATTATAAAGTTTTTGCTATATTAACACCAATTACGTAGCTACAAAATCGAAAATATAAATCGAAATATTCTAATTATCGACAAAGTGTATTAATTTACTTAAAATTCGATAGCGCAAGATTTTTAGGATATTTTTATCTTTTTGTTTTTTTTTTGATTTAGCTATTTAGATACTCAAATAAATTTGAATATGATTCATAATGTTTTTGTAGTGTGAGATAATAATTATACAAATAATTTATCAAAAACTTCTGAAATAGAAATTTCTAATTTCCCGAAGCAAGGGTTTGAATTTCTTTCCAAAAACCTATCGCAAATTTTTGATTATATTCTTCAAGATATCTTTTCGTGGATACAATTCGAATGTCTCTCTCTTCACTTTTCTATATAGCCATTTTTTTTATTGAAGAATCTTCGTTCATAATTATGCTGTCTTCTTGAGAAAGACTGTCTTTATAACACTTCTGGAGAAGCTGACAGCATTGGTAGAAAAATATTAAGAAATAGGCTGCAATTATGACTAAACATTAAAGAATCTTTAATGTGCCATAACACTTTACATAGGCCCTTTGCAAAATCATAAATGAAATGCTTTTTGGGTTTCTCTTCTTATCGTTTGCCAACGGATTCGTCCCTATCAAAAATTCAAAATTTTGCTGATGATACTTTCTGGTATTAATGGTGGGTTATGTATATCCATTCAAAATAACTGGGAGAGTTTAATAAATTTAACGAGATTGGAAGTTTTACATCTTTTATGCGCCTACGCCACACTGTTTTATATACGCGGGATATACAGTATTTATTGTCCCTAGCGTACAAAACATGGTTAAATAATCACCCTGCACTTGAAGACACTTAATCCACCTATGTTCTAGCAGAGAGGCACGCACCTTTTTCAAAATAGCCGAGTATTTGTCACAGAAGAATTCTCGAACTGCCGGCATAATATCATCGTCGCTCTAAAATTTGGTTCCACAAATACTTTCTTTTAAATTCAGAAATAAATACAAATCACTAGGTGCTAAGTCAGGTGAATATAGTAATTGTGTCATCAGATCGAAACCAGCATCGCGAATTTCTTGCAAAGGAAACGATGCTCTTATGCACAGGAACGTTATCCTGATGAAAGAGAATTCCCGGAGACAACTTTCCTCTTTTTTTGTCTTTAATGCAGTCACGAAGTTTATTTACTAAATTTGCATAATACTGGATCGTGATTATGTCGCCATGTTCCAGGTAGTCAATTAATAATATTCCTTCAGCATCACAAAAAAAATTGCACTCATAATCTTACCCCCTGAGAGTTTAACCTTAAGTTTACTAGGTGGTGGAGATCCTTTATGTCGCTATTCTTTACTTTGAAGTTTAGACTCAGGCTCGAAGTGATGACACATATTTCATCAACCGTAACAAAGCGAGTCAAAAAACTTTTCGGATTACCCTTAAACAATGCCAGTTTCGCTTCTGAAGTGATAACTCTCTCTGGCTTTTGGTCGTGGGTCAACATTCGGAGCACCCAATCTTCAGGCACCTTATAAACTCCCAAAAAGTCGTTGATTATGATTACAATTGTACCATTTAAAATGCCTGTTATCTCTGCTAGAGGTCTAGTAGTTAAACGACGATCTTGTCTAATCAAGTCACACGATCGACATTTTCTTGTGTGCAAACAGTTTGCGGCCGGCATGTTCGCAAGTTGCTCTACCGCATCTAAACCCTCTAGATCAGTTCTTTACTACTTGATCCGATGAAACATCATCTCCAGGTACACTAACCATATCTTCATGAATTCGTTTGGTGTTAGACCTTTCTTTTGCAAATATTTAATAGTGGCATGGGCAAGTTCATTTTCCCCATTTTTCTAAATCTATGCTAAACGTCTATTTTGCCCTAAAATAACTTTTTAACTTATAAAGCTTCAAAAACCAGCTTCGGTACTTGGTTTGACAGATAAATGACAAATCAAATATATTGCGTTGTTACTAAAATTATATTTCAACGCCTACTATGCTAAGGACAATGAAAATTGCACATCCGTGGTACCAACCCTACTATAGGCCACAATTTTCTAAAATCCCTTGATTTATATCCACAAAAAAAAATCTTTTTATTCTCTTTTATTTCTCATTAAATTTTTCAAATTTATAATGTTGTCATACCGCTTTGAGTCTACATGAATCGAATTCAGTTGCCTTGTGTTAATTGTTGCATAATTTTTTTCTTGTTTTGACATCTTCTAGCGAAGAAAATTAATCCAACCGTCACTTATATCAATTTTAATCTACTTATAATCACTGCTTATTACATGAAGATTATTCTCGGCATATCGCTTTTCAGGCGATTGTGCTAACCACTACATTACCGCAAACACTTAAATTTTTCTAATCAAATTCGCTCCTTTTATTTTAACACTATTAACACACCTGTCAAAGAAAATCGATACAAATGATAACGAATTTGACTGGAATTTGGCTTTAACACCTCTTCTTTTTAAGTGAACATGTTAACTACTTCATTGTGATTTAAACACTTGTATTTTCTAAATTTAAATTCTCAAAATTAAATGGGAACGGATGCAGAGAAGGTCGTAATGAATCATTTGTTGTTACCAAAAGAGTAAACTAAAGTAGTTGGCGAAGCACTCGCTTAAATTTGAGTTGTATTGGAAACGTAATAATTAGTGGGAAAAGTAGACTAAAATTAATTAAAATCGGTTAACTTACACAATGCAAAAATATCAAATTAAAGAACATGAATCAGTAAATAACGCATTCTACATTTTACGACGCTAATTACTCGAATTTTTAATTAAAAAAAAAAATTCGCACCCACGTCCATGGTTTGCCGGACCACTGCTCTACCACTTGAGCTATCAAAGACCGTGAATCCGAATATACTGGCAAGCTTCTATATTATATTAAAGAAACAACATTCACATCTGTTTCCTTGATGTAATTTAGGGCCTCTCAGTATATTCGGATTCGCAGTCCTTGATAGCTCAAGTGGTAGAGCAGTGGTCCGGCAAGCCATGGACGTGGGTTCAAATCCTACTTAAGGGCGATTTTTTTTTCAATTAATTCGAATAATTAGCGTCGTAAACTGTAGAAAACAATATTTACATGAAACAGTAACGTTTATCCACATCATTATCCAAATTAGCGGACTGAATTTTACTTATTTCATTCTAAAAGTAAATGAGTGGTAAATGACGTATCTTAATCAAATATAGACCAATGGGATAGCGTTAATACTGCTCTATAAAAAATACTACGTTTCTGTTAAAATTTAAAAAATATATATGAAGACATTGATATAAATTATATAAATATTTAAAGAAGGCATATTTAGAGGTTTACAGGTTTCAAATATATATTCAGATTTCTATTTATACAATAATATGCACAGATATAGTATAATGTTAGTTATTCTGGAGTTTAACAAAGCAAAAATATGGGGAATTCTAATTAAAAATAATTCAAATATGAACGGTATACCAGGGGATAATATCTGATGTTTTCATATTTTTCTGGAGAAATAGGAAACGTAAGATATTATCTGCCAAATACAAATTTTATATTATCTTTTCTAGTGTCCTTATATCGCATAAACTTAACGTCCAAAAATCCACAAATGTAAACATTTTTTTACAATAAATTACGTGAAAATTCTTTCCAATTTTAAACCTAATTAAAAGTGGTTTTTATTCTTCCTTAAAAAAAATAATAAAACAATATTTAATATATGTACAAATCTATTTAAAATATATTTTTAAATCTATAAATAAATATAAAGTTTATTAGGGAAAATTTATTATATCAGATGTATATTTAAAAATAAATTATTTATACTAATTACAAGGAACGAAATTAAAATCAAAATATAA
This sequence comes from Melolontha melolontha, assembly GCA_935421215.2. NCBI lineage: Eukaryota > Metazoa > Arthropoda > Insecta > Coleoptera > Scarabaeidae > Melolontha > Melolontha melolontha. The sequence goes on along the minus strand of OW285240.1, from coordinate 139,606,253 downwards.
CAATATTCTTTCCTATTTTTACTGAAAAAAAATTTTCAGCCGTTTTAAAATATATTAAATGTTTATCATAGAATTATTACTGGAATGCTTCAAACGTGTATTATTCAAAAATATTTATATCGGATGAAAGATATACATATAAAGAAAATAAATTAAAATAATTTTTATAATTCTTTTCGAAATTATATATTACGAGATAGTTGTTCGTCTGTTTTACAGAAAGTTTTTATTTTATGAAAAAGGCGCTGTGATTTAAGTCCTTTAAGCATATATTATAAAAAAGCGCTATTAATTCTAGTAAAAACTGTGCAATTATTTTTTTTTAATATTTTAACAATAAAATGGATGGATCGACAACTATTTCTGCGAAAATGCGTAAGATTTATTCTAAATACTTACAGCAAACAACAGACACAATAATAAAATTACGAATCAATATAAATATAATATACCAAAGAAATATTAATTAATATTATTTATAAACATAGTCAGATGTATATATATTATAATATATGTATTTAAGATGGATATATAAGGTGAAAATAATTTTGCACTGTTGTTCTATATATATAATATATATATAAATATAATTTAAAAAATATAAATTGTGTATACAGTGTAACTCAAAAGTAAAAGACTAAATTTGTAAATTTCTCTTCTGCCACAGAAAAATTTCGAATTAAAATCTTCTTAAAAGAATTCATCGAAGTATCGACTTCTAGTCAACTTAATCAGTTATAACATCATCGCTTTTTTTATGAAATTTTCATAATTTTTAAATAAAGAAGTGCTTATGGAAGATGTTTTCTCGTTTTCAAACTCGAGGAAAAATAATTTTCTAAAACCTATCATTACAATCTGCAGTCGATTTTTTTAATATTTATTAGATTCTTATTATTAACTGCAAGTTATATTATAAAAACAACTATGGGTGGCTCCACATCAAATGTTTATGCAACCGTTTAAATAGTGTAAAATAAAATATATGAAATTTAAAAGGTAATCCAAATCGTATAACAAATTAAAATTAATTTAAAAAGTTTACCATTAAAAATAAAAGGCTGGGATTTGGGGCCGTTCAAGTATTACATAAGCAGAATTTTAGTAATTTTTAACACCCCCCCCCCCCCCCCCCCTGTCAGCAAAAGTAAGCAAAGCTCTTACTCCCCTCCTATGCTTACGTAAACATTGTAATAATTTTTACAAAATCTTTATTGTTATTCATGAGTAACTATCTATCATAGTTATTAAGTCTATCACAATGAAATAAGCAATTTATAAACTATAAAGAAATTTATTCAAGCAAATCATTAACATCATATTTAAATATTATATTATTAACATATCTATTTATAACGATATCTATTTATTTTGTTCTACTTAAAAATTTGGTAAACTCAAATTAATCGTCCTCAGTCCAAGACACTTGAATTCATTACTGTAAATAAATAAATATTCCTGACGTAATCACCATTCCGACCCCCCGTCCGCCATGTGATCAAAAATAAGCAAAACAGAGACCCCCCTTTTAGTGCTTACGTAATATTTGAACGGCCCCTTTTTTATAAACCGAAATTTAAAAATTTGTTTAAAATTTTAGATGTACATTATAGCTACAGGTATTGGTAAGCTAACTAAAATAAATTCTGTAAAATAATAACAAAAATTTCCAATTCCGAATGGTAAATTTTTAAATTCACGCCCCCCCGCCTATACTAAACAGAATCTTTATCTGTTATTTATGCAACCGTTTAAATGGTGTAAAACAAATATGCGACGTTTAAAAAGGTAATCCAAACGATGACGACGGTATAACGAATTAAAATTAATTAAAAAGTTTGCCATTAAAAATAAATTTACATATCTGGGATTTTTCGTAAATCAAAATTTTAAATTTGTTCGAAATTTTTGCAATAAATTATACTAACTAAAATAAATTCCAAATTTCCTATTCGGAATGATAATTTTTATTTAATTCAGCCCCCCCCCCCCCCCCCCTACTAAACAAAATCTAAATCTGTCACTTATCTTCATAAAAATTCCGAAAAATTTCAGTAATATTTCATTTACTTTTAAGAAATTTTCTGATAATTTTTTTAATTCACTCCCCTCCCAGTACTAAACAAAATCTAAATATGTCACTTACCTTCATAAGAATTCCGAAAAATTTCAGTAATATTTCATTTACTTTTAAGAAATTTTCTGATAATTTTTTTAATTCACTCCCCTCCCCGTACTAAACAAAATCTAAATATGTCACTTACCTTCATAAGAATTCCGAAAAATTTCAGTAATATTTCATTTACTTTTAAGAAATTTTCTTTTTAATATATGTCAAAATATTCTCTGTTCACTAAACCTATTTTTCAAGTGTTTAGATACAAATAAATGTCGCGGGCATTTCGATAATATCAACACCTCAATACACTCCTGGGAGATTACCAGTTTCTTTTAACGAAATGGATTTCTAAATTTCTCACTTCTAATAGAACTTGCATATTAATTATTAATTTTTTTTATTTATTAAATATTTACTAAAACTGGTCGTCTGATAATTTTCTTTTTTTAAGTTATCGCCCTATTTTGTACTTATTATTACGAAACCCCAACAGATTATTTAACCTTATTTTAACCTTTTGTCTTCATTTGGCACACAATTTTGCCCTCGTTAAATTTAAAAATTATTTCTAGGTAGTTCTCGAGAGCTCCAGCCTTTTGCATATTACTTATCGCTCACACCCTGTATGTTATTCTTATCGGAGATTTGTATGTGATAGGTTTTTAAATTTCTTTGTTACTTACCACGGCTTGCATTAAATAAAATAAATATTAACAATTACTACCAAAATGAAAGTTCATTAAAATGACGTTACAAGATAAGTAAAAAATATTTACTTTTCGAGTGCATTGTATACATCATATACACTGTGTTTTGAAAGTAAGTGAACACGTACAGTTTACTTATTTTTCAATCGCAATGGGTAATCTACGTGGATATTTATAAATATAATTTATCTAAATTTAAAAAAATGTATGAATAAGTAGTTAAATAAGGTTTAAAAATATAAAATAAGAAAAAAAAAAATCGTCAACTATACCAAACAATGTAAGCTTAATAAATATGACATACATACTAAATGTTTTTAAATAAAAACTAAAAAGAGTCTATTATTATACGTGTATGAAAACGATTCACCGTCTAAATGTTTTAATAAAGCTTAAATTAATGGAAATAATAAATATTCGTTGGTGCAACAGTAGCAGTTTATTAACAGCCTTATTATTATTTTTTTTCGTAATGTGTTATTCATAATAATCACCGCCCCCCCCCCCCCCCCTTAGGCATTCTCGAAAATAAGGCAATTATTGTTGCATCATCGAAACACTCTCTTAGTCGATAATTATCTAGATTAAATTATTTAACTGATGAATGTGTGTTAAGAAAATGCACTGCCAATGTGAATCTAAAGAAAGAAAATTACAAAAAAGAGTTATATATATATGTAAACATATGTATATCTGTAAGTGACTTTTTACTAATTTTTCGGGACGTTGCTTTGTGTAAATTTTTAAAATAATTAAGATCATGGTACGGTTTGTAAAACAACCGAAAAATTCTATTGTGTATTATATAGATATATTGTAAGATTGATATTGTAGTAGGTTAAAATTAAAAAAAAACACATCTTTCTATTTCTTCTCTTCCACGTTTTTCTCTCCTGTCTCTCCCCTACCTTTGTTTTTATGTGAAGTACTATTGTATTTAGTTTGTTTGTATTTTGAAAAAGCTGTATATAATTGAATGATTTGTGTTATGTCTTAAATAAAGATGAAATGTTCAGTGCTCTCGATATATTTGTTTTATTATTTTCACATAATTTTTTGTTCAAATAAAATTCGTCGAAAGAATAAAAAGATTATATATATATATATATATATATATATATATATATATTGTAGTAAACCCCGAAAGCAATGTGGAAGAAATGATACCACAACAGGCTAATGTCCCACGTTTAGTCGGCTATAAAATGTAGAATGTGGAAATTTACTACATTCAGGAATATTAATGAGACTCTTATAAATTAATTATTTATCTCAGGCGTGTGAATTAGTCCGTTTTAAAAGCCGCGGAAATAAACATACATATAAAAAAACCTTTATTAATTTTATCAATTTAAAAGGGATATTTATCGATTGCTTAAACCGTTTGTCATACAAGCTGACATCTATCTCAGGGTAGAAAGAACTCGCTGTGACAAATCAGCAAGAATTTGATTTACTTTGAGACAGGTAGACACAAAAATAAACCTTTCAACATATATCTAACATATATAACATATATAATAACAATAAAACTTCTTCAACAAAACAATATAAAATATTTATTTTAAGTCCAAGAATGCTAAAAAAATTAACAAATACAGAAGTTGGATATTGAATACCTTAACAGGTCGGTATTTGTTTTCAAAACTTTTACTAAAAATAATAATTATACTACTATAACCTAAGTTAAATTATTCTTGTAATCTATTCATGTTATATATATATACATATATTTAGATAATTTCTTAGCCGGCTAAGAAATTATCTAAACACTCATATAACGGGTGTTCAGAAACATTCGAAGTCAAAGTAGTCCTTGAAAATATGAAGTCATGTCTGAGATAGATTGATACATTTACTTAATACAATTTTATAGGTTATCAAATTAGTATCAGATACTTAACTAAAGATATACGATTTTTTGTTCAGAGCCCACTTGACTTCGAATGTTTCTGAACACCCGTTAGCTATTTCAAACATTCAAAACTGAAAATACTGACATCTGCTTTCAATAACTGATATCTGCTTTCAAAACAGGCATCTGCTTTTAAATCTGACGTTTGCTTTCATAACAGACATCTGCTTTCAAAACAGTCATCTGCTAATACCTGACATTTGCTTTCAATAACTGACATCTGCTATCAAAACTGACATCAGCTTTCAAAACTGACTTCTGCTTTCAACTTGACATCTACATTCAATAACTGACATCTGATTCATTGACACTGTTACTTTATAATATTTCTAAATAGCTTGAACTAAGGTCTATCGTGGCTTAAGTGGTAAAAGCGACAGTCCGGCAAACTGTAGACTTGGGTTCAAGTCCCAACGTAGACAATATTTTTCAATTAAAAATTTCGTATGATTTGCTTTGTAATTTGTAGACAACAATGTTTACATCCCCACTTACTTTGCAATTACATACATACTAATTTGATATTTGTAAATATTTCATATAAAAGCCGAAAAACTCCAATAATTTATCAATTGTTATATACATATACATATTAAATTAGGTAAATACAAATGTTAAATACTAAAATATTACTGACATTGATTTTTACATTTGTCGAAATACATAATCGAGCGATGTTGCTTGCATAACATTCCCATGCATTGAAGCGTTCTTTTTGAAATTGAACATAGGCCATGTATAGAGATAAAGAAAACTCACGGTATAATATTCCCCATGGCTATTTTATTGGCTTTGTATTTGTCACTCCGAAATTTCTGTTAATGACGTGTATGCACTGTTATCGTGAAAATCCTATAGTATTTTTAGGATAACAGATCAGTCACGTCATCAATATATGCCACGTAACGTTGACAAATCTCTTGTTTACATCTTGCAAATAATTGTCATTTGGGTTATAGGTTATAGTTCGGTTAAAAACTTCAAAAATGTCTTTTTTTTACAGATGTCATTTAGGCTATACCTTAAACCTTTTAGAATGTTAATATTGCATATTTATCATTATATATTAGAAAATACATTGTTTATGTTAATTAATAAAGCCAATTGTATTAGTACTTTTGTTTTATTTCTCTTAAGATTACGGCAATCTAGTAGTTTAACATGTTCAAATAATCATCTTTTCAACATGTCGTTTTTCCTTTATTTTATACGCCCTATCACCTTAGGAACTTTGTGGTTCGCATTTATTTCACTTGAGTATCTATCGAATTTCGGCAATCAGTAAATAATAAAAAAAAATACACAACTTTAACTTTACAGTAATTTTATTTTAGCACAAGCAAACAACTTTTATACAAGTTTTCGTTCCATCTAATAGCTGTACCAAATTCCAAATGAAGGCTGAGCAACTCGTCCGGCGTTGGAAGCAAATTATACTGCAGGATATCTTTCAAAGTGGTACTTCTAAAAAGTAAATCCAATTTCTTGATGGCCTACGAAATAAAAAGGTCGATAATTTGGAAAAAGTGTTTTAATACAAATGCTAAAATTCGATTTAAATGAATTCAAATCTGTTAGCGTTTATTTTTTAATAATATCATCCTGGATTGTTCTATCGTCTACATTTATAGCAATTTTGGGATTTTTCATCTAAAGAGATTTGATAATGTGAAGGTTAAGTTAGTTTTGAATATCGAAATCACAATAACTAGACATTACTCAGATACGTTACAATAACCGGTGATTACAGTTTCGTCCGATTAGCAGATTTGCAATAATTATTATATACACTTTCGTCCGGCCAGTGGTGAAAGAAGAAAGACATTTCCGAGTTTGCCCAAAAATATAAAACAAGTGTTTGAAACTTTGGAAAATATGAAATCCGAAATTAGTACGAAGAGAGAATTTTTGATTGTGAACGACACTAACCATTGTATAGTAATATTCTCTTGTAAGTAAAACCTGGAACATTTGTGTAAGTGCAAAAAGATATTTATGGACGGTACATTTAAATATTCCTCAAAATATTTTGTACAGTTATTTCCCATCCATGGACGATATAACGGGCACTATATACCCCTAGTATTTTCTTTACTCAAAGATAAAAGCTTAGAAACCTATAAACACTGTTTAAAATTTGTAAGTCAAAAATGTGAAGAATTTTCGTTGCAAATTTCGCCCTGCGGAGGTTGTTATCGATTTTGAAATGTCGATACACAAAGCTGTCGGTTCCATGTGGCAGAATATTAAAATAATTGGCTGCCGATTTCATATCTCTCAAGCTTGGTGGCGAAAAATACAAGAGGACTCACAAAACAATATAAAGAAAAAACAGACATTGGCAAATTTATTGGATACTGTTTTGGTCTGCTTTTCTTAGAACCTGAGAACGTTGGTAACTCTTTCATATTTGATCTACTGCCCATAGTAACAAAAAATGATAAACTAATAAACTTTATTGACTATCTAATGGTAACTTATATACAAGAGGATTCCATATTTCCTTCTGGAATTTGAGCAGCTAAATGTGACGATCAACGCATGCGAATCTTTTCATTCACATCTAAATAAGAGTTTTAATTTCGACCATCCAAATATCTTTGTCTGTTTAGAAATTTTGCGCCAGTATCAAGCTGAAATACCCTCACTGCGAATATCATACACAAATACTTGACATCTTCATAAATGATGATGAGCTACAAGAGGGCTATTTCCAACAAGATGGGACACCACCGCATGTAGCATGTACTATAGCTTACCTCGAACAATTTTGAGAACCGACTAATTAGTAGGGATCGTTGGCCATCACGCTCCCTAGACTTAACTCCATTAGATTTCCACTTATTCGGTTATCTAAAATCTAAAGTGTTTAGAAATCGGCACCATAATTTAGAAGAATTACAAGCAACCATTGTAAAAGAAATTAATATTATAGACCAAGAAACACTTCAACGGATATTTGCAAATATAAGGAGAAGAGTAAATTTATGTTTAGATGTTAACAGCAGACATTTTGAACATTTCCTGTAAAATATATTTAAGTATCTGTATCTGTTAAGTATCTGTTATCTGTTTTGATTGTTAAACACTGTTATGTGAAAATTGTCTTATTCTTATGTAGTTGCTTGTTATATGTAAGTGTCTCAATTAAATAAACTAAGATTTTGTGTTCTTTTAAGTTGATTGTTGACGTAAGTTAAATCTATACACTCCAAAGTACAATTTTTATTTAACAATTAATAGTACCGTTAACAGTCTTATTTGAGACACCACTGGAGCAGGCGCGGCTCGTGATGACGTATTTGGGGGTTGCGTACAATGATGTGAGTGCTTCGTGTATTCTTGTGAACTAACTGTAACGTTTTCTCAGTGAACACCGAAAACACACGAGGCACTCGCATCATTGTATATGCACCCCCAATCACGAGCCGCGCCTGCACTGGAGAAAGATCATACTAGCAAACCCTCAGTACAACCAACTTTAGGAAAAATTTGTATGGCGGCAAATTCAAACTATCCTGAATCATTTATGATCGCACTGTATTTTTCTTTTGTAATAGAATAAATTCTTAAATTTTAACTTATTGTGTTTTTTTCTATTCAAGACATAACCTAACCTGCTTGTTTGTGTTCAATTTATCGAAAGTATCATAACAAAGATGTTATTTCCACTAAAACTAATATTGGAGATACACCTCTAAAGTAACATAAAAGGATAAAGTACTTAAAGATTATAGGACGAAACTGTACCTACTCGTATATACCCAAAAATTCGACCCGGATGAAACTGTAACACAGTGAAGCGGTTAACATTATCAGCAAAGGATATAAACAAATATTATCGGACGAAACCGTATCTGCCCACAATAACTTGACAGAGAGAATAATTCACAACTACATAATACGGCACACTCTCTGTACAACACTTGACTCTACGATATATGAACGATAAGTGATAGGGACGCGAGGTGTTGCCAGGTCAAAAAAATTAAAATCACCAGATCTGACCTTAAAAAGTTGCCAGATTTGCGCCATTTTTCACCAGACACAATTTTTTTTAGCACTGACCCATTAAGGCTTTTTTATCGATGCAGAGTAGAATAATGGTAATAATAGTAAAAACAACAACAGAAAATTAAAAAATTTATTCACAAAACAGAAAAAAATCAACGTTCTATAATAAATAAATTCAGTGTACATTCTAACAAAAACTAAAGACATTTACAAGTGTAGCAACGAAAACGTTAGCAAAAAATGAAAAGTATAACTAAAAAATATCACAACAAACATGTACATAGTATTCCTAAGGTAATTTGTACATATCATTATTATGTTTCGAAATCATTTGGGGAGGTATTTCAAAATTGTAACATTCTTTACCGCCTATTTTAATACAACGCTTAGTATGTAACAGACCACTTAACGTGTTTTGCACCTAGCCTATTCCGTAGTTTGGTTTTATTTAAATTTATGGTACTAAATTCTCTTTCGACACAAGCACTGCTATGTGGTAACGTTAAGAACATCGATACTACTTTAATTAGCTCAGGAAACGCTAGAGTACCATCTCCTTTCATTAATTTAGACACTTCCTTCCAAAAAGAAATATCATCTAACTCAAAATTTAGTTGTGAATTTTTCAGCAGTCGAAATTCTCGGTCAAATTCGTTTAAATTTTGTATAATGCTTGGAAACTTGGCCCCAATTGGACCAAGACTTTCTGTTGATTGAATTTCAGATGGATTCAGGAAAGATAACATTTTTAGAATTACCATTTCTCGGAATTTTTGGTTAATATTTTTGGGTAATATTTGGTTAGCGGCTTCTATATAAAAACTTAAGCAGTTTTTACTGAAAGTATCCTCTTCCAATTCCGATAAAATTTGATTACCTAATGCAGCTGCCACCTTTGGCCCTAAATAAATTTAATCAAGTGGTAAAAAATGGATGGGATTTCTGTATTGTAGTTTCGAATCGTCTGCATTTTTTAAATAATCGGGTTTAAATATAGTAACTCAATAATAATCTATAACAAGACGCCATTCTTGTATACAAAAGGTGGATTTTGGGATTTTCTGATTGAAACTCTAAATTCAAATCATTAAATGTTGGCAAAATATATTCAAGAAATTGCAGATATAATTTAGTAGCTGGATTTGTTAACTGATTATAGATTTCGTTAGCACCTGGTGTTTTATTATCGAACACTTCTGCTCTAAAATACCGCTGCACTTAATGATAGCCATCTTGTTTGTGAAGGATGTAGCAGTTTGTTAATTTTTATATTAAAAAATGTCTGAAATGGCCGAAACTCAGTTTGTCTTTTAAAACTGTTCTGCATGTGTGAAAATAGGTCTCGGATCAATTTTTCCACGTTATCGGGTATTTTCTCACATGCATATGAAGCGCATAACGCTAAAGAGTAGCAAACACATTTTAATACAAATAAATCATTTACATCTTTTTCTAATAAAGTTTTTAATGAATGTTTATTACCCATCATAGCATTCGCACCGTCAGCCCCAAGTCCAATTAAATTTGTTTTATATGGAATTTGATACGTGCTAAAAAAATTTACAATTACATTATAAAGATTTTGGGCACTAGCATCACTAACGGGAATCAGTCCTAAGAATTCATCCTTTGTTTTAAAATCATTGTTATCAATAAAGCGAACGACCAAGGCCAAATTTTTTTCTCCTGAATTATCAGTAGACTCGTCCACTAACAATGAAATTTTTTAATCTTCAATATTTCAACCAAATTCTCAAAACTGAAATTGCCTATGACGTTATTTATAATAGCGGTACACTTTGTTCTATCAGAGGATATTGGAGAAGCCTCGTTTGATTCAATTCCCGAAGAAATAATAGATTTTAGCAATTCCGTCAAATGGTCTGACACATTTATTGGTAGATTATGTTCCGCAATAAAAGCGGAAATTTTAATTTCGTTCTGTTTTATTATATTACGTCTAGAAAAAATATTAAACGTATTTTGCGTTACACTAGGTTGAAGTACAATGGCATTCATTTTTTTAATGTGTTTGCTTGATAAATTATGCTTTTTAACAGCAGCTATACCCCCAATATAATCTTTGAAACAAATATTACATGTAAAATGATTTATTCCTTGCTTACTTGGCCCTATCCATTTTCTAAAATACGCGTCCTTTTCCCAAGAAGGGTTGTACTTATGGAGGTAGGATTTTGAACGGCGTTTTCCAGATTTACGTTTTTCTTCCTCAGTGTCTGGTGATTCCGAAGAACCACTATCCATTTTTGTTGAGGGTCTTCGCTCCATATCTTCTCGCCAAAATGAAGATGTCCCTGGCTCCAGTTCAGACGTAACAGGAACTGTAACGGAGCTTGTTGCTTTAGGTTCAGATGAGCTTGACTCTGGTTCATCTCGTTTTTTTTCAATGGAATGAGAAACTTCTTCATCTTGAATGACGAACTAGACAAGAAAAAAAATAACACTATTATTAAATCAAAACTTCTGATATGGTTAACTAAATCATGTAAATTTAACAAAAAAATATGTCTTCATTAAATATTGTTTTGAAATATTATAATATTCCTACTTACGTTTTACTTCTCCACAAAAAGAACTCTGCACTTGAATTTTTTTTTTTAAAGTTGATCACAATCTTTTTTTTCGACGAATATGAATGAAAACCGCTTGGGAAATTGCTTGAGGCATATTTATAGTCTCGAGCCGCCAACAAATGTCGGGTATTCACATAATTTTGAACAAATAATTTTAGGGATTCACACTTCTCTGAATGAATAATTTTAAAAAATCCCCCGCAAAATGTTATAATCTGTCGTAAAGAGGACTCTAGTCTGAGAAACATTTTAGAACGTAAATACCAATGAGATATAAAAAAAACTGATGGGTAATTTTTATTATAACATTGAAATAAAAATCTCAATGCTAATGTTTGTGTGTAGTGTAGTTTAAATTCGGAAAAAAAATCAGAAATTCACCAGATTTGCCGGTTTTTGTAAAAGTTTTTACCAAATCACCAGTTCGACCCTAAAATCACCAGATATGGTGAAATTTCACCAGAACACTGGCAACACTGGGGACGCGTTCTCCAAGCTTACCCATACGAGATTGGAAAGGGAAAGAGATGACGTAATGCTCATCTGCACCAATTCACGATGTACAGTGTGCATGGTATTAATTCTACTTCACTTTGACACAAAATGCACATTACTAAGTTATTTTTATCATTTAAAACGTACCATCGTTTATCAACATTAAATCCATTCTCTTTCATTTAATCATTTAACCAAAAGTTGTGATCAAACAAGTAGTATACCTTCCCGATGGACACTTGTATTAAGGTGGGAAGGAGTTGTACACCTATTTTTTACTTAGCCGCAGTCTCTCTATCGATTTAAAAGATCCTAATACTGAGCCAACAACTTGAAAAGCCTGAATTTATACTGAAGCGATATAACTCAAAATTGACATTGACATCTCAAACAATTTTTTTCCAACGTACTCGAGTCTTTGAAAAACACTACAGAATTACGAATAAACCACAAATACCATACCTCCCAACAAGGCAAAGGTACATGTCCTTCAATATAGAACATCTCCTGGGATAATATATCCCTCAATGGTTTCTGCAATGTTATTATGCAAAAACCGCGAAGTTTTAGAAATTGTCCATAAAGTCGTTCTTCAAAAACGTACTCCGAATTATAGTAAATTCTCATATCGGCAAGAGATGAATTCATATATTTCGTCCAAACTTTTTCTACTTCACGATTCAAGCCTTCTAAAAAGAAAACATATGTATTGCCGTTATCTATCACGAATCCAGACAAGTAAAATTCAACATCGTAAGGTTCGAAATTATCGTACAAATTCGGAACTACTACGTTTAAGTTGAGTTCCTGATTACGAATGAGGATCTCGCTTAAAAGTGACGAGGCAATTGAATTTGAACTCATGACAAGAAGCATTCTGTTGTAATACTGCTGACGGAAAAGTATATTCTTCGTCCTGGAAGTTATAGGTGCTCCGAACAAAACTTGCACTTTCAAAGACATCCCTTTTTCGATCAATGAACACTCCGTAAACGGACTTTTAGAATTTTCCTTGAATAACACTTTCAAATTTACGTTATTCGTCCTGATAACCTCGTGGAAACAGCTTTCACCTAATCTGTCCTTTTGAAAGTTGTCTGGATTGTGACAGGTTTCATAGAAATCGCATTTCCAAATTGGTAATAAAAGTGGTGTCAAATCATAGGTGGCAACTGCTAAAACTTCCGTTGGGTTATTGGTATCTTCCGAATTATTTTGTAAATTTAAGATGTAACGATCCAGTGTCATTTTTCTGTCAAAATATTGGTCGTTCTCGTCACTGCCAAATATACTAGGATAGATTTCTGGTTCGATATTCTCTTCGCGAACTCCGCAAATCTATAAATATTAAATTTAATTTAAAAAATATATAATTTTACGCAAAAAGTTTAATAGACAATTTAGAAATGATAAAATGTTAAATATTAAAATAAAATCTTGTGACGTCAACATAATTCCTTATAATTCCTAACAATCAATTGATAAGGGCTGATCCAATTAACGCTTTAGTTTTGTTGACAATAACGTATTCGATCAGTTAAATTTCTCTTTACGTTTTCACATGTCGCAGCCGAATAACAGTTCTGATGTTGGTTTTTAAATCCTCAATTGTTATTGACTTGTTGGCGTAGATCTTCGATTTTACACAACCCCAGAGCAAGGTGACATGCGTCGTCAAATCACAAGATCGTGATGGAAAATCTACATTGCTGTTGCAACAACAATTGGGAAGATATATTCGTTTAAAATCGTCCGATAGTAAACGTAATTTACGGTGAAACGCTGTGGTTGCGCATTTTCAAATAAATACGATCAGATAACACTGTAATAACTAAAGTAGGACACCTATTTCTACATATTCAATATAACACTTATTTAACGAAACACGTCCCATTAATTGCTACACATTTCGACATTCTAGTTTAGTTGAATAACTAGGTTAGCATAACACAACGTATGTAAGTAAGTAACTAGATATGATATATACACAAGTGTCCCGTATAGTTATGTTCAAATCTTAGGAGTGTAAAGTAGGCTTCATTTCAAGTAACAAAAACGCAAAACTTGTATATCCATTTTTATTTGTTTCAAAGTTACAGATCTACGAATGTGATTGTCAGATCATGAAAAAAATGTAATCCTAAAGTAAATACAAACTGATTTTAATTAAAAAAAGTTATACGATTCAATAACAGGCCTGTGATTGTTAACGTCGCATAATTAAATGTTATCCTAAAATAAATAAACACGTGTCGTAGTGCATACAGTAATGTCTTGGAGATCTACAAAAAAAGTACTGGAAATTTATTTATGATAAAGAAGGTTCTTACTTATTTCGTAAGTGCTGAACCAACAATATCATACAATAAACAAATGTTCAGATGACTGTTAACGTTGCATTTTTTAATAAAGGATTACATTACGTTTCAGTTCATACAACAGCTTATTAGTGAGTGGACACGTTTTCTTTATTCAAAATGCCTTCCTGATTTTCTTCTCAAGAGTATGCGGAGATGCATTTTGTGTATGGCTACTGTAACGGTAGTGCACGTCAAGCAGTTATTGAATACCGACATCGGTTTCCCAATAAGCGCATTCCTCATTACAGAACGTTTCTGGAAGTACACAGAAAATTTCGGGAATGCGGACTGCGTGATTATCTTTTCGACCGAGGAGTAAATTTGCCAGCAGACTTAGTGGAAGAAGCAGTAGCTATTGTTACAAGGGATCAAACTCTCAGTGTACATCGAATCGCTAGACAACCAGGAGTGCCACGAACGACAGTTTGGCGAATTTTTAAACGTGAGGGCTTATATCCATATCACTATCGCAGGCGACACGGTTTGCTTGAGGCAGACCATTTATTCTACCTGGATATTAAGACAGTCACGGCTTCATTTTAATTTCTGCAGAACAGTCCTCTGGACAGATGAATCTACGTTCGCGAGAAGTGGTGTTACAAATCTCAGAAACCTGCATAGGTGGTCATCAGACAATCCCAAAGCTATACGCACATCTAAATTTCGACATGAATTTTCTATTAACGTTTGGGCGGCCCTAATCGATGACTTGTTGATTGGTCCTGTCGTTCTTCCTGGGAGGTTAAATGCGGACAATTATCTTCAATTTCTTATTGACGAACTGCCAGGTTTTTTAGAGGATGTCCCACTGAATGTTCGACGAGACATGTGGTTTCACATGGATGGGGCACCACCACATTTCGGAATTGCTTTCCGAAATTGGGTTAACGTCAATTATCCAAAATGGATTGGTCGAGGTGGTCCTGTTGCATGGCCACCCAAATCACCCGATCTTAATCCTCTTGACTTTTATTTATGGGGGTACATGAAAAATTTAGTCTACGCGCAAGTTACGAACACAAGAAAAGAGTTTTTGGATCGTATTCACCTGGCTGCCGAGCAAATCCGACAAAACATGTATGAAATTCGGATAAGTACTTCTTCTGTTGGCTTACGGGCACAAGCCTGCATTCAACAAGGAAGTGGACATTTTGAAAATATTATTAATTGAACTTCTTTAAATAAAATCAGTTTTTATTGACTTTAGGATTGCATTTTCTTTTCATGATCTGACAATCACATTCATAAATCTGTAACTTTGAAACAAATAAAAATCGATATACAAGTTTTGCTGACATCTATGTTTATCCCCACCTAGCTTAAGGTTCGTGTCTGATCTAGGCTAACAAAAATTTATACTCATCTCCATAGAAGTTATCTCTGGTGTACATAGAAAACACACCAATACCTTACATTGCTGGTAAGTATAACACAAACTTGTAGATCACATATCATGGGAAAGCATCTTAAGATATCTAATACACATCGAGACAAGGTAAATTATGATTACGTCTAAAACAAATACTGTGTCTACAAATTAGCATTAACGCGACATAATTTTTTCTAAAATATCCGTTTTAAATACCTCACAAATTTATTATGTTACTATTTCTACAAGTACCTCGAATGTGAATCTCTTGCTCTGTAAAAACTCTACTAACTTTATTTCGGGAATTTTATCTACAAAATGGGCATGCGCTTCTCCATACCAAATTTTTTCTGCAATATCCCTTTCTAAAGTTTTACCTCGCGCCACATACGGTACGTGGTATCTGACGAAAATCGATTTGAATCTAAAATTAATTAACGAAATTTGATATTAATTTGAAAAGATTCGAACTTCTACTCTACTGCCATCTTTGGTGTCGATAAAAACTTAATATCTATTTCATATTATAGATGGCGCAAAAGTAATAATTTTAACAAAACAATTGGAAACATATTTGAATGCGTAAAATTTCACCATTTTTTGTTTAAAACAAAAACATTTTTAATAATAAGAAATATTAAAAAACGGGAGTAGAGAACACAAGTTGGTAACGAACTGATGATTATGTAGTAAGATGAAGCACTTGTCTACGTCTCTGGGAGATACTTTCACAAATATATGATCTTGTATTGTGTTCGCCACGCCCGATTTTTAATAATATGATATTATTAAAAATATTTTTGTTTTATACAAAATTTAGTGAGATTTTGCCTATTCAAATATTCTATTCCACCTGGAATGTAGGGATTTTTATACGTACAATTTACCAGATGTAATAAAAAAACTTACTTTTTCGATTTTAAAAGTTCCATATCTAAATTAACAATTTTATCAATTTTCACTATCATGGGATTCAAAAAATAAATTTGATTTAATGTCATTAAGTTTTCCACGCTAAGTAGAACGTAAGCATTAGAAATTATTGCCGTTGTAGTTTTAGCAGAATATATACTAAGAGTAGGATCTGTAAAAAATATTTCCCCTGATACTTTTATATCCAACACAGTTGCTTGGATAGATTTATCTTTTTTCTTGGTCGTTTTTAATTTTTTGCCCTTTTTATTTTCCCCTTTCTTCTTTTTGCCTTTCTTTCCATCATTTTGCTTTACCACCTTCTCTTTTTTAGGTTTTTCTTTCTTTTTCTCCTCCGGTAAATCCTCAACAGATGTCTCTGGAGGCAACGATACAGGTATGAACTCTTTAAAATACAGTTCCGAGTCCTCTGATATCGCATCTATAACTTTATTCATTTGACGTGTATAAATGGTATCTACAATAAAACGAATGTAATTTTTTCCCCCAAAAAAGAAGAAAATAGATCGTTGTACCGGACATGTTTACTTTAACAATAATCTCATTCCAATTTTTTTCCCCAGGTCGATAAATACAGTCCTTTATTATTTCGCGAAAATATGTTGTAGAGGATGCTTCGCTATTATCTGGTAAATTAGGATTATCGGTAAAGACTGGCACAGTTACGTCAGTTAAGGATGCATCTTCGATCTTCATAAAGAATAATTTAGTTTTAACAGATTTTGCTCTGAGAAAAGATAAATTCAATGATTGAGTTATATATGCAGTACAAACACAAGCTAGATGAATGTCGTTCTTCTCTCATAACAGTTTTCTTATTATTTAGTGTACATTTCTTTACAAGATTTAATCGAAATCCAAACATCATTTTCGATATCATTTTACATGCTTTGGTCGCCGATTTACAGATGGCAGGATATAATTGATGAGTCTAAAGTCACTAGATAAATATATATGTAAATATATATGTATCTAGTGACTTTAGATGAGTCGTTCAGATTTTGATACGACAATTAAAACAAATAATTGTAAAAAGTGTTTCGGTAGAAAGTGAAGGTAATTTAATTTAATAAAATGAAAATGATTACTATTTTATATTTTAAATAGTTAATTGACGAAGGAGATACTTGTTGAAACTTCATTATAACGCTAAGAAATAAGTAATTAAACTTCTAGTTTCAAAAATTATTTTATTGTTTAAAGAACCACTTCTCCTGTTCACCATCACTGGCTAATTTTAAATAGTTAATTGACGAAGGAGCGTTCTTAACGTTATAATGAAGTTTCAACAAGTATCTCCTTCGTCAATTAACTATTAAAACATAAAGTGCCGACAAAAGCCTGGATGATGTTTTGGCAAGAATGATTGCATTAGATGGACCTCCATTCAGTGTATTCACAACTTCAGACGATTTGAGAAAATTTCTCTTAGCGAAATACACGGATTTACCAAAATCAGCCGTCACAATTCGAAAGCGTAAAGAATTACAATGAAAAAATCAGAAGGCAAGTAGCTGCAGAATTAAAACATTTGAAAAGTGCAGGTGAAAATTCAGTCTATCCTTCGACGAGTGGACATCAACGTCCAATAAACGATACATGGCTGTCAACGTTCATTCATATAAAAAAAATTGAAGTTTAGGACTCGTTCCTATTCATGGAAGTATGACGGCTGAAAATTGTCTTCGTATATTGAAAGAGTGTCTAAGTAAATTTGATATTTCCCTGGAAACTGATATCGTGGCTACTGTAACCGATGGACCGAACGTTATGATAAAGGTGAGACAGCTTTTTGCACTGAACAACAGCTGTGTCTCGCACATGGTATCAATTTGGCCGTCTGTGATGTGCTTTATAAAATAAAGAATTATTTTCAAGACAGGTAAGACAGTCCTACCGCAGACTCAGATGATACTATAAATGAACCAGCTATGACTGCTGATTATATGAACGATAGCGATGATGATGACAATTTGGAAGACTTAGACTGTCCAGAATCAGGTTTAATCTGAATGTCACAAAATGAACTTGCGCGAGAACACATACCAGAGTTAACGAAAGATGAAAACATTAATGGGCTGATAAAGAAAATCCGCAGAAGCGCGTATTTATTGTATATGGTTTCAAAGCGTCCAGAAAGATCTAGTATTGTAGTGTTATCTCTTGACCATGCTGAAAGTTCCGAAAAATAAAGAACAAAGAACTTGCGTTGTTTGATCATAGATGACGCAAGTAACAAACACATTTTCTATTTTGAATTTAATTGCTTGTGTTTCATTTCTCACATATAAAATTGGGTATGGTAGAAAAAGAGAACCGCAAACAAAATTGATACCAAAAGGGGGTCCCATTTTAAAAATGTTTTGGGAACACTGATCTAGAAGAAATAAAATTGTATTCTTGGTTAGATCTAAAACATTCGTCCGCACTCTCTCGTAAAATTGTAATTAGTTAAAATTGTTTTATATACTTTTTAAAAATTTAACAATTCTCGTAACTTCCATGGTCAGTACCTAATGTATATCTATAGCCGAATAAATATGAAAATTAGAAAAGCAACTTTCATCTTGCCCGGTATTAAAATAGGTACAACTTTAAAAACCAACTGTAATATCCTAACATTATAAATTAAGACGGCAGACTATGTGCCCGGTGCATGGTGACAAGAATCATTTCACCACTGTACTAAATATTATTTTTCATTCCTCTCGCTTTGTTTACATATCGGAGCAGAAAAACATATATTTAGTAGTTATAGTTATAGTTTATATTTAGTTTCCTAAATATTTCCATACATGCATTTATCAAAGAGATAACAGAATTTGAACATATATTTTACAGTTCTAAATCAAAATAAAAAAAAAACATTATTTTGTATTTCTAACAATGAACGAAACATTTATTCTAAAGAAAAAGTGGTATTATTGGCAATAACAGATGCACCTTCAAAACATTTATATTATAGTATCCAAAACAATATTTAGTACACATGGTGAAATGATTCTTGTCTGTCTGGCACATAGTCTGCCGTCTATTTATAATACTCAGTATCGAAGCATAATTACTTAATTCCGAGTTTATTTCTAGTAGTATTGATGGTAAAATCAATTTCTTGTCCATGTAACCTCTGTAATTCATCGACATTCAATTGATTTACAATATTTTGTACATAAATCGGAATCCAGACTTTATCATTAACGATTCTTACGCGATAAGTTAGAAAATTTTCACCAGCATACACCTGTAATTAATTTTTTAATAGTAATTTTCTTATGATTTCATTTAAAAAAAACGCCCACTCTAGCTACTCCTTTCCAACATATAACATCTATTGTTTGCTTCTGTTTTCTATCCGGAAACAATTCGTATTCGATACGAGCATATCCTATAGGTTCCCCAACGTCCAGAACGTATTTCGGCAAAATAACCGATTCTTTTTTTCTCTTGCTTTTTCTACTGCTATTATTACTGGACTTGGAAGAAGATTTTTTGCTCTTTTTGCTGTTCACGCTTTTTCTACTTTTTTTAGATTTTGCACTGTCCTTAGGTACGCTTTTATTTTTTGCCGATGATTTTGGAAACAGCGAAAATGCTAAGAGAAAACCTATTTTAAAAGTGATCATGACAAATTTTAATTAAGAATCTGTTAACAAATGACATATGTTATAACGTCAACAAAATACATTAGGTGCGATTATTCGGCATACTAGGTAGAAAAAGGAAATATATAATAGGGGACTGCAAACTTAAGGGACGCGGTTTTTGAAAAATACAATAGGGTAATGTTTGCACCTCTAAATAAGTATCCTTAGGGGTCTCTTTTGTTAGTTTCACAAGAAAACCTTACTTCAAACTTGTGAATATAATTTTAACGTATCAAAGCAAACGTTTTTTTCTGAAGTGCTCAGGTACATACATATGTACAAATAAGAAGAAATATTCTTTAGGAATGTCATCTCATCTTGAGGAAGCTGAAGAGGTTGATTTTATTTTAAAAACAGCCAGTGAGTAATAATAAATTCGCAAATAATTTCATTTTATTACCGAATTAATTTATGTTAATTTTTTTTTAATTTTTAAAATCAATAAATACACAATATTTTATGTGTAACTGTACACGCTGAATACCGCCATTGTTGATGTTGATGTCGTGTGTTAGAGGTTATGTGCATAAAATGATTTTTAGAATGTCCTTTATTTTACAATAATTATGACCTCGAGTAAGTTAGAATTCAAATGATTATTGTTAAATATTAGATTAACTGTTATTGTATATAATATTAACACTATTAGGTATAATTAATTTGTGTTAACATACGTCTAGTTGAACGGGATCCTAAAAAGAGAAGGGTCAAGCCGGTAGAAACACAATCATCGATTCTCGATTTCGATTTGGGTGAGAGTTCCGACGATTCAGATTTTCGTATTGAAGATCATCCAGAAATTAGTGATGATGATTCAATTGATAGCAATGTTGAAGGTAGAAGTTGTAAAAAATTTGGAGATTTTTTTAAGTGACTAACACGAAAATCTATTTTAGGACCGGATACTAGTGAGGAAGAAGAGGAAGATTCAGAAAGCTCCGATTTAGAGGAGTTAAAGAATCTTAATTTTCCCTCGAATGGTTTATCAGTTGCTGATGTAATAGAAAAAGCAAAAGAGCAGTCAAACAAGAATTTACAAGTATGTATACACAAAATGAATTGTTTCCAATTTCTAAAACTTTTTTCTAGTTTAACGAAAATGATGCTCAAGTATTAATATGTTGTGGTTGTCTTGGCGATCAAAGTGATGGGGTGAACGAAATAGTTGAATGTGATAGTTGTGGCGTTACTGTACACGAAGCCTGTTATGGTGTATCGGACACAGCCAGTCTTTCCAGTACTGACTCTCTATCTCCAACAGCGCCATGGTTTTGTGAATCATGTAAAGCTGGCGTTACAAGTCCAGTATGTGAATTATGTCCTAATTCAGGAGGAATATTCAAAGAAACTGACGTAGGGAAATGGGTGCATTTAGTTTGCGCCTTATACGTTCCAGGTGTTGCGTTTGGAGAAGTTGACAAATTATCCAATGTTACTTTATTTGAAATGCCATACAATAAATGGGGAGCAAAGAATTGTAGTTTATGTCAAGATGAAAGATTTGCACGAACGGGAGTTTGTATTGGATGCGATGCTGGAATGTGCCGAAACTACTTTCATGTAACCTGGTAAGTTTGTATACAGTCACAGTAGGAAGTCATGTAAGCCGATCATTATTTTAGTGCACAAAGAGAGGGATTTTTATCAGAAGCTCATACTGAAGAAGTAGACCAAGCTGATCCTTTTTACGCTCATTGTAAACTTCATTCCGACAAGACACAAGTTAAACGAAGAAAGCGTAATTACTTAACTCTACAACTACGAACTCATTATAGACGTTTACAGTTTGAAAAAGAAGGACATTCTGAAACACCTGAACAAATCAGAATACGAAGAAAATTGGAAAAGCAGAAGCAACATTATCTCAGTTTGAAATCATTGAAGACACAACCATGGGGTAATTATTACACATTTTGTCTTTATTTTATCGCATTTTTTTACTTTGCTTTAAATTATTTATTTTATCAATATATCATTTTATATTTTATTTTAGAAACATCTATCATTTCATCCATTTTTACGACATGTAACATGCAGTTCTTTCAGTTCCCACACAAAAGATGCCCAGGTTATTAACAACCAGCGCTTCCGCCTGTCGAAAATTATTGAAAAAAGCCGAACTAATGGGTATCAACACGACAGCCTTGGAGATGCAAGAAGCTCAAATTGCTGCCCTGGTCGACGTCCGTAAGAAATGGCACATTCCACCCGCTTTTACCGTGGAGTTCATAGCGTATTACTTGGACAGAAACGACAGACTTAAGAGTATGAAAGAAGCTCTTGAGAAACTTCTAGAGAACAATAAAATCTCATTGGAGGAACAGCAGGCTTTGCGAACTAAATACGACGATTTACTGAAGGAAAGCACGGAAGAAACTGAGGAAAATGTGAATTTGAAACAAGCAGTACATAAGTTTCATTCGGCCATATTAAGTGCCTGCCCCACGAAAAACTTACCGAATGTGGACGATATTGGTAAACCGACGGTCACCAGGACGTTACCTTCGATGATGGTGCCTACTGCAGCTGCGTTGAAAATGGGAGTCGGATTTCCACTTAACAATATTACTGCCGGTCGAACTGATCGAGTGCTGAGTAGTCAAGCAAGGCAACAGCATCAGCAGCAACAAGGTTTTTTTTTTTTCTGTTTTTGAAACCATCGAGTAAAATTTTGATATACAAGGTGTGTATAAATTGGCGGACCCACTACACGCGGCGACATTCTTGGTCAAATTTTGAGTTAAAAGTCCTAATCCTAAAACGATGTATCAGGCTTCCTTTGTCTTCAGAATGAATTTGACAGTAGTAATGTATTTGACTAGAACAACATTAGGCTGCCTACTTATTGTTTTACAACGTTGTCAGATGTGTTTTTCGTCAAAATAAGTTAATAAACAAATATTAAACACAAACTTTAAAATCAAAAAGAAAACTTTAACGAAAGGATAATAACAACAATTCTTCTTTCTTCTAAATTGTAGCTCTTTCTGTCAAGAAATATCGAGTAATAATGCTTATTTCAAGACTGAAAGTCCGAACTTTAGGAACCTCGTGCAAAGATATGGAGCATGGTACAACATTTTCGTATTAGGATTTTGGACTCCGAATTTAACGAAGAACATCGCCGCGTGTAGTGGGTCCGCCAATTTATACACACCTGTATAAAAAATATAATTCTTTGGTTGCCCCCTTTTTATTAATTGATATTAAATACTTTCTTGTGATTTGCTTGGTACTGAAATCCTCATTTAAAATTTTATATCAATTTTTAATTAATTATAAATTTTTATGCTTTTCATTAAACAAAATCAAATTTTAAATATTTTGACATAAAAAGGAACCCCTCTCATTTAAAATTTTTATATTTTCCTAAATAATTTACAATAAATCTAATATTCTTACTTTAAGATAGCAACTAATTTTTCTTATTATTACAATGGAAAACTAGAACCCTATATTTCATTCAAAATTTTATTTTTTTAATTATTTATTATAAATTAATTTCGATGCTTTTAATTAAGCAAAATCGAATTTTATATATTTTTTTAATTAAAAAAGGGGTCCCTCATTTAATTAAAATTTTATATATTTTTCAAAATAAGTTGTAAATTTTAATATTCTTACTTAAAAAGAATGAATTCATATTTTTTATTACAGAGGAACCCTACATTTCACTCAAGCTTTTTTTAATTATTTATAATAAATTTCGATGCTTTTAATTAATCGAAATCAAATTTTTTCTATATAAAATAATATAAAATATATAATATAAAAAACAAATGAGGGGAATCATTTAAAATTTTATGTTTTTAATACAAAAAAATTAATAAAAATTTTAAATTATAAATTTCGATGCTTTTAATTAAAGAAAATTAGATTTTATACATTTTTCTAAATAAGTTGTAAATTTCAATATTCTTACTTCAAAAGGCAAAGAATTAATATTTTTTATTACATAGAAAAACTGGAACCCTCCGTTTCACTCAAACTTTTTTTAAATTATTTATTGAATCGATTCTGCCTTTACTTGATGTAAATCCATATCAAATGATAAAAACGCACAATGTTGTATTAGATTACACTTTATTTAATAATGACTATATAACAGCTGTTTCACCGTACAACGGTATAAACTAACTTGTGGCACATGTACTAAAACATATATCGGACAAACAGGTAGAATGCTCAAAAAGCGCATATACGAACATTATTATTCGTTTAGAAATGGGTAAACAGATTCAGCATACTCCAACCATTTTATTGAAGAAAGCCATAGTTTTAATAATAATTTCAAGATCCTACACGAAGAAAAGAAAAGTAAGAAACTCGATTTATTAGAAGCAATGCAAATTAATAAACAAAAATTTTCAAATAAATTATTAAATGACAAAACAGAGCTTAATTCCTCCCCTCTGTTGAATTTATTTCCTATTTTTGATTGAAATATTTTGTTAGATATGTGTCACATATAATATAATTTATATTATCTATATGTATCCCTTATACTAAAAGAGGCGGGTAAAAATATTTCGGTTTCCAATTTCTGAGAATACCATTAAGTCATAAAATAAAAAATATTTGCGTTTAAGTAAAATGTTTTATAGTACCGCTTGTTATATCTGAAGAAACCGTTGTACGGTGAAACAGCTGTTATATAGTCATTATTAAATATTATTAAATAAAGTGTAAATCTAATACAACATTGTGTGTTTTTATCATTTAAATTATTTATAATAAAAATCGATGCTTTTAATTAACCGAAATAAAAATTTTTTCTATATAAAATAATAGAAAATATACAATATAAAAAATAAACGAGGGGATCATTTAAAATTGTATATATTTTTAATACAAAAAAATTCATTAAAATTTGAAATTATTATAAATTTCGATACTTTTAATTAAAGAACATTAGATTTTATATATTTTTCTAAATAAGTTGTAAATTTTAATATTCTTACCCTAGATTTCACTCAAACTTTTTTTAAATTTTGATGCTTTTATTAATTAATCGAAATTACTTAAAAAGAATGAATTCATATTTTTTATTAAGGAACCCTACATTTCACTCAAGCTTTTTTTAATTATTTATAATAAATTTCGATGCTTTTAATTAATCAAAATCAAATTTTTTCTATATAAAATAATAGAAAATATATAATATAAAAAATAAATGAGGGGGTTCATTTAAAATTTTATATATTTTTAATACAAAAGAAAATTAATTAAAATTTTAAATTATTATAAATTTTGATGCTTTTAATTAAGGAACATTAGATTTTATATATTTTTCTAAATAAGTTGTAAATTTTAATATTCTTAAAAAAAAGAATTAATATTTTTATTGAAAACTGGAACCCTACATTTCACTCAAACTTTTTTTTAATTATTTATAATAAATTTCGATGCTTTTAATTAATCGAAATCCAATTTTTTCTATATAAAATAATATAAAATATATAATATAAAAAACAAATGAGGGGAATCATTTAAAATTTTATGTTTTTAATACAAAAAAATTAATAAAAATTTTAAATTATAAATTTCGATGCTTTTAATTAAAGAAAATTAGATTTTATATATTTTTCTAAATAAGTTGTAAATTTCAATATTCTTACTTCAAAAGGCAAAGAATTAATGTTTTTAACAATTTTTTTCTATTTAAAATAATAAAAAATATATAATATAAGAAATAAATGAGGGGGATATTTAAAATTTTATATATTTTTAATACGAAAAAATTAATTAAGCCTTCAAATTATTATAAATTTCGATGCTTTAAATTAATTGAATTCAATTTTTTCTCTATAGAAAATATATAATATAAAAAATAAATGAGTGGATCATTTAAAATTTTCTTTATTTTTAATACAAAAAAATTAAAAATTCTTTCAATGGAGACTGTGGTTAAATAATAATTTAAAAAAAGGTATATAACCCCTTACCACAATTATGAGTCGTATCCTAAATACGTATTTCGACAACTAAGTTGTCATCATCAGTAGGTAAAAACTACTAATTAAAGTCACACGGGGCACAATATTTTCATTTAAAAAAAGTAGAAAATCAAATTTTTTGTAACAAAAAACCTAGGCCTTTTATATTTCATTTATTTGTTTTTTTTTTTAAATTTTTTAAGCAATATAATTATTTAATTAATACCTTTTACCTTGTATAAAATATTATCCTCTTAAAATAATTAATATTTTGTATATTTCAATTGTTTTTTTTTTCTTCAATTCAAACAAATTTCTTTTGTACAAAAACTCTTCTTGTGTAACATGTAATATTTTCAAAATATAAGAAAATTTCCGCAATTTTATATTTGTTTTAATAAGTTAATTTAAAAAATAATAAATTTTCGTATTAGATTTTAATATTTTTCTTAAAAAAAAAATTAATTTTTTTACATTTTGCAGCTTAATCATTTTCACAGATTTTAATATTTTTCGTCCCCAACTGCATTAAATCCATAGGTCTTCAAGACCTTATTAGGGGTACCTATTATTAATGGGAAAACTCCTGTCCCTCTTTTTACTTTAAATAAATTTTAATATTTTTTCTCCTAAATTCCTTTAAGATAAAAGATTTCTCAATAGGATTTTTTATTGCGAATTTTGATTAAATTTGATATTTTGTACCGGAAAGTAAAGCTCCCGTCCAAATTATGCAATTTTGTATTATTTTTTCACGATGTTTCAAATGCCGCGGAAAAGGTTTTTCTTTATAATGAAATTTATTAAAAAATTCCAAAAACCAAATCATTCCAAAAATAGAAAAAAAAAGCAAATTAGTAACTAAACAAATAGTAAATAAAATATTCTTTGTAAAATAATAGGAAACCCCCCCTTTTTATATTTTTTAAAATGATTAATTTTATTTATTAACTAAATTTTGATATTTTTTTTTAATTTAAAGAATGTCGAAATTAATTCAAAATAAAATACACAATTTCTTTATATTATTAATTTTTTTAATTTTATGTTAAAATCAGATTTTCTCCAACAGATCCACTTTTACTAAATGAATGCGGCACCTGTAGACAAAGAAGAGATCAACACCTATTGGCGAAATGCGACACGTGTCACTTATACTACCACTTGGATTGTCTGAATCCTCCGCTAACTCGTCTGCCGAAAAAGTCCAAACTGTACGGTTGGCAGTGTTCCGAATGCGATAAAACGTCCGATTCCGAAGTGGAAGAGGTGAAAACACCACGACGTAGCAGAAATCGCTACAGCAAGGATAAAGATTCGAAATCCGACCAGGAAATGTTCACGCCTAAAGTGAAAATCAAACCGGTGGAGAGGACACCGCAAAACGTAACACTCCACGTCAGAAACTATCCGACGTCGGAGCACAGCGAGCAAACATACACCGAACCTACAATTCATTCTGTTAACTCGTCGTATACAAGCACTGCCGGAGATAGTAGCATAGAAGGACAAACTATGTTCATCTCTTCTAAAACAGGTAAAAAGAGAAGACGAGACAAACATAGGAATAGATACTCGCCTGAATTGGGATCTCCCTCCAAAGAACACAAAAGGAAAAGGAAAAAAAAGAGTTTGGATATTGAGAATCCAAATCCGCATCCCAGGATAACTATAAAAGTAAGATTAGATATTAATTTTTCTTTCATGCAAATAGGATGACAGAAATCCTTAAATATCACTACATCACCAATATTCTTTTTTATCTAAAAATCCAGATCAAACCAATTCCGATGCCCGCCGGCGAAGTCGCCTCTTTAACAAATCCACAATGTTTTTACGTCAATAACGATAACAACGATCCACCCCCACCACCGGTGCAAAAGGTCGTCACAACAACTGTCGAAAGTAGTCCGTTGACCACCAAGAAGAAAACGGAGGATTGCATAAACTGCGACGTGTGCAAGGCGGACGGCACCAGCATTAACCTGGTGACTTGCGACGAATGCAAAAAGGGCTATCATTTTACGTGTTTGGATCCGCCTCTGAAGAAGACGCCGAAACGTCGCGGATATTCATGGCATTGCGCTGATTGTGATCCATCTGTAAGTATCTTGTGGCCTATGGTACGCAAACGCAAGCAAATTATATATTTCCAAATTAAATTAGAAAACGAAAAATCTTATAAGTTTGCATATTGGAAACGTGTAATTTGCCACGTTTGAGAATGACATCCAACAGTAGTGGTAGCTGCAGTAACGCTATTTTATCTTTGTTTTTCTCTCTTAATTGTTGTAGGAGCCTGAACAGACTTAGACATTTACTTTCAAATAGAGAAAACTGTATGGAAATGTGTGCTTTATTTTTTTTTAATAAAGTTAATATTAATTCTTGGCTGTTGCATTTTTCTTTAACTGTTGACATTTTATTTAATTGTTTATAGCAAGCGCCAATTAAGTTGGCGCGAGGAGGAGGTGCGCAGAAGCCGTTTTTAAAAATGTCCACCCCCACTACTCAAGTAATTGTCAGAATACATGTGTCATTAGTGTCATTACGTTTGACGGAACATAATGTCTTTGCTAGTAGATCATAAAATGACACACGCTCAGAGGTTAGAATTATCTGACATTTGATGTTAAACTAAATACAAATCTCCCCACTACTTTTAATCCTGCGCGAATTTACCCCTCCTTGCGCCAACTTAATTGGCGTTTGCTATACGTTTATTTTAAATCTGTGTGTTATCGATCTTGCTTGTTTATTTACTTTTTTTTTATATTGAAGCATTGCTGTTTCCCCTAAATTAATTTGCAAAATAATACATAGATTTAAACTGAAATGTGCAAATGTTTAGAGAAGAGAACATTCTTTTTTCTTTTAATTTCACTTTAAGTAACCATGGATATCTAATGGTGATGGTTTCATTGTAATAACTTAAAATATTTAACTGCTTATCTAAATATAAAAAAGAATAAAAATTGCTTGTAAAGATCAGTTACACCCCTTAAAATATCTATTAAATTATAGAAAATGGAAAGAAAAAAAATATATAAATTTCTTGTGTTGTCGACCTCTCTTTCGATGCTTACTATGCCTGGAAACGACTTGTTCTTAATGCCTTTCATTCACTTTTCTTAAAATTTACTCTTGAACACCTCTCGTTATTCTTTAAATTAACTTTTAAAACCTCAATCTCTTTCTTGATTTTGTTCGTTAATTACTATTTCAGCATCACATTATGAAGAACCACGACATGACTTTCTATCTTTATTTTACTCCATTTGCATCTACACATTGTGGCATTTCGATTCATATGTCCTGACCATATTACTGTTTGGAATTTCATATGTCTGCATATTAATATAATTCTTTTACTTTCTAATTTATTCTTCCTCAGCAATCGTCTATCATTTCACCTAGAATTTGTTGTACCTTTTGTTCCCAATTTGCCATTCTTATTTTGATCACTTTTATTATTATCCATATATTTTTTTTTAATTTTATTTGTATGTTACCAAAACTAATGTGTCCTATAGCCTGTTTACGATTCCCACCAAAAAGAAAATTGGAAATTGACATGTTTTATAATTTTTTAGTTTATTCTAACCTCTTCCAAGAGTTTAGAATTATCTGACATTGTCATCCGAATGATTAACTAAAATAATTTAATCAGATGTAAAATAATATGTGGCAAAAAAATAAAGGTCGTATTTTTTATTACATACAGTTATTAACAGAAATATAATACTTTAGTATTGCATAACTTTACTTTCTATCACCAAATAAATCCTTCTAGACATAGATCTAATTAGAGCTTCACAATATTGTGCAGTTAAATTTTGCCAATACTCATTTATCCGAGGTCTAAAATTATTACGACACGACACATTGTTTTTTCCATGTGGCCCCACAAATTTTCAATTAGATTAAGATCCAGGCTTTTAGCTGGAAATGTAAGAATATTAATATTATTTCTTATACAATCAGTAACGAGAGCCAACGTATGTACGGAGCAGTTAGCGTGTTGGAATATATAATTGTGAAAAATTACTCTAGAAGAGCCCATCACTTGTTTTAAAATTTGGCAATAAACATGAGTGTTTAACCTTTCTCCACAATAAGAAGAATGCCTGTTTCTGGGACACTCATACATGCCCATATATTTACTCCAAATCAGAGTGCAAGTCCTTTTTGAGTATAATGGTCTACGTAACAGGTGTTATGTGGTCTATAGACTATGACATTTCCGTCGGAACATGATTTTAAACGGTTTTTCATCGGCAACTACTACTAAATCCCATATATCATTCAGCAGCTGATAATTTAAAGCAAATATATGTGATCCCTTGTCTTCAGTTAATAGGGGTGTTTGTGCGGCGATATAGTCATTCAATTCGGATGTTCTTATTCTTTGTGGAGCGGTGCTAAAAGAAGCAGGAAAATTAGAAATGTTCATTGCGTCGAATGCGGTACTAAATGGATTTTCTCTTAAATACTTTAATAGTGCTTGCATCATCTTCTTCGGTACTTGCTTTTGGCATGTCAGATCCCACCTTCCTTTCTGTTGTTGTTTCTCTGTCCCATTTTTTTAAAATTCTTCCAGTAGTACTTTTAGGAATTCCAAATTCACGAACAACCTGCATTATTGTTTTTCCATTTTCAAGGTGCCTAAGCATGCAGAATCCAGCTCCCATTTAAACTGACATAATTTACTTATTTACGCATACGCGTAACCAATCATATATCAACATTTTACAAGTAGCGTTGCCAAATCAAATATTTATAGTTAATTGACGAAGGAGATACTTGTTGAAACTTCATTATAACGCTAAGAAATAAGTAATTAATTCCTAGTTTCAAAAATTCTTTTATTGTATACTCTATTTTTAAAGTAGAGAGACGAATTTCTGAACAGACCACTTTGACAGTGAAATATCATTGGTTGAAACCAAGGCCAAATTGCTTTCAACCAATGAGATTTCACTGTCAAAGTGGTCTGTTCAGAAATTCGTCTCTCTACTTTAAAAATAGAGTTTAGTGTATTCACAATAAAAGAATTTTTGAAACTAGAAGTTAATTACTTATTTCTTAGCGTTCAAATATTTATAATAAAGATTGGTGATATAGTGTGATTTGTTGGTTAATCATACAACATATAAAATTTAAATAATTTATTATTATTTTCGCTTCCTGAACAATGCAATACCTCCTCTACCTGCCATTTCAATGAGAACTAAAGTAGAATAAATATAAATCAAATAATATTCAAATGTATGAAATTGTCACTGATAGAAGTCACAGAAGGGAGCTATCAAAATTTGGCAACGTTACGGCTAATTTGGCATGTTTGTAGCGGGAAATTCGAATGGGATCTGAATTATGCAGGTTTATCTCGAGGTGAGTTATTATTTTAGCCCATTTATTTGAGGCATACTTAAAACCATAACTAAAACCAATAGTAACGTTTAACACGAATAAAACTGATATAAGTTGATAATTAATAGCACACGATTAAATTTTATATTTCCCTTTTTTTGTGTTGACAGTAATATCAGGCGCAAACAGTTGATCACAAGTTACCCTGTTATAGCTGCATTTATCACATTTAGAATATATTGTTGTTTGCCATCTAAATTTATGAACTATAACCTAAAAAGCCTTCACTAGAAAAATATAAAAAACTGCGACACAATTATTGTAATTTAAATAGACTATATGAGCTATTTCTGGTAATACCAGCGTGAGGAAAGTTCACCCAGTAATGATGTTACCCACTTCCTCAGAGATATTCTCTTCTTAGATCAATGATTGCTAAATCATTTGGGTCGACTTTAAGAGACAGATAATGATTACTTCTTATGTGCATATTTCTTCCATTGCCCTTGGTGATATTAGCATTAGATCTACCAGAGTATCACTGTAGGTCCAAATGGTCTTAATTATTACATTATAAAAGATTTTATTACCTCAAAATAAAGGTGATTTTTGTTAAGGCATTTTTCTACTTACATATCTAATTGATTTCTCTTTTTTCAACATGTGCATATAAGCTTATTCAGATCGAGACTCAGGTAAAGAACTTCCCTTGCTTGCGGAATTTCTATGTTATTCAGATACTTTGGTTAAATAAGTGGCTAATAAACACAAGAGAGAGATGGATTTGTAAATTATCAAAAGCGAACTAAGGAACTGTGTGGCGCTCTGTAATTAGCAAATGTACCAGTGTATGTGTTCTGTTATAGATATATTTACAGTAAATAAAATATATAATAAGGGTCCAAGAACATTTCTGTGGGGTACTCAAGGTCTATTGTTTAGATGTTGAGATATTGTTCGTAAGTACCAATCGGACAGATAAAATTTCAGAGGAAATAGTATTCTTTTGAAATGAGTACTTTCTAAAGCTGAACTGGTGGATCTAGGATAAGATTTTCTAACTCAGTATCGTGAAATCTTTTTAATAAAAGCTTTTCTAATAGCTTGGAAATTGTAACAACAAACTTATTGGACGATAATATCTGAATTCTTCAGATTTACCTGGTTTTAACATCAAGATTATTAGTGAATTTTAATGAGTGAGATGAAAGAATATTATACCACTTTTGATGAGTACCTTATTCTTGTTTGGATATCAAATTTGACCAGATCATGTTCATCAATTTATAAAATGTTGAGCAAATAGATTTGCCTTTTCTTGGCCCAGTCCAGCCCAGCCCATTTTTCTTAATGAAGTGTTGCATAAATTGGTGCCCTTTTATCCATAGGCTGATACAGTAAACACTATTTTCTCTCTTAATTTATAATATTGTAATCAATTAATTATTATCTGTTAAAATGTCCAATTTTATCAAATGATAGTTTTAAGGGATTTTAACCTGTTAAACTGCTTTTTCATTTCCTTAAACTTGAAGCTTTGTCACCCTTATATTTAATACACACTACACTATTACATAAAGAACGCTTATACTATTAATGGAAATAATAAGATCTGGTTGTCAATTAATTCGTTCAAGATTAAACCCTTGCCCTTGCCACTTGGTGATGCTCTTGCCGCGACGAATCCCCAAAATGCCCTCGCTAGTAACGAAAGTACCGAACAACCCGCTTCGTCGACTCCCGAAACTGTAGCGACGACAATGCAGACTTCATCTTCCAAGAAAAAACAAGAAGCTCGCAATTGCGATGTTTGCCAAAGTGAAGGTAACAATAGTAACTTGGTAACGTGTGATGAATGCAAGAAAGGTTATCATTTCACGTGTTTGGAACCCCCGTTGAAGAAAACACCAAAACGCAGGGGATATTCTTGGCATTGTGCCGATTGCGATCCCACAGTAAGTATTTCTGACGAATTTGCGTTTCAGAATGATGGTAATTCTTGTTTTCTACCACTGTTGTAGGGATCTGAATAGGGAGTGGCTGAAATTTTTGATAATTATCGTAATAAAATTACAATAAAAGCGTTTCAATATATGTTTGCGTTTTATTTCTCTATATTCTATCACACTTGGAAACGAACTCAAAGATTCAAATACATATTCAATTATTGGCATTTTTTTTAAATAAAATTTAAAAAAATAATTTTATACATTTATTGTTACAATATTTATTTATCGCCTTTTTGCAAAATAAAATTTTAACCTTCGTTTTCTTACATAAGTTCACCTAACTCCAAAAATTATTTGTAAAACATTATTTACATATTTGCAGTTCAAAATTAAAGTCACTAGATACATATCTTACATATCGGGCGACATCTTTTGATCATTAATGCAATTTGGCTTTCCAGTCCCACTCGAAAAAAGAATTTCTGGTAAATATTGCTTAGGTTTCTGTAATTTATAATGCTACCTACTGTTCTATTTCAATGGAAGCATTCGCTTTAGTTGACTAAAAGATGTCGCCTCCAATCTCTTTTCCCATCGAAATTAAATCAGATATTGAGATTTGTCATTTTAATTCATTAATCTATTTTATAGGAAAATTTTCTTCTGAAACTAATTTTTTATAAATATATTCTTAAAAATTTGGCGTTTATTATAAAGAATGGATAATTTTCAAGATCCCGATTATGAAATAACAAACGTTGCTAAAGAACAAATACGCATACGTGAAGGAGCCGGTAAGTATCTAATAATATTAGGTTATCGATCCTTACACTGAATTTTTGTTTGTTTATGAAACACTTAATTTTTGTAAATTTCTAGAAAAAAATCGGTGCATAGATCGCATGAAATCAATTATAAAACGAGAATTTCAAAGAGAACTGGAATTTAGAGAAAAACAATTAGAGCTTATACAACGACGTATAACAAAAACTGCGAAATCCTTACACCTTTTGAGATACTGTTTGGTCACGTCTTATTACAATAGAAACGAGTTACATTTTAATGCTAGTCAGTGTGATTTATCATTGCTCGATGGACAAAATCGTATTCATCCTGCAGTCAAGAAATTACTTGGAAATAACCCTGTAGAATTTAAGTCAACGTTAGGCTTAAGAAAGAAACGTAGTATGCAAAAGAAGAGTAGTAATACTGTTATACAAGAATCGAATGAAATTACATTAAAAAAAGAAATGCCTGAAGAAAATGAGACAACTTCGCTTGATAGTCCAGTAGAAAGTTCACAAAGTGAAAGTACGCTTGTAGATTCTAACAATTCTGTCAGAAATCGAAAGCTGTATAAGCATCAAATTGTTGTTGGTAATATATCGAAATGGGCTCCATCAGAATCATCAGATGATAATTCAACACACAAATGGATGATGTATGTTCGTGGCCCAAAAGAAGTCCCTGATATTAGCCATATTGTACAAAAAGTTATATTCTTTTTACATCCGTCTTATAAACCTAATGATGTAATTGAAATAAGGTATTAATTATTATATAAAACAATAACATTTTTAATAATAGAATATTAAAAATTACATGTGGAGTTATTTGTGTGAAATTATTTTTTATTAAGAATATTATTGTTTTATACAAAATATAGTGAGGTTTTATTTACTCAAGTATAATATATTTCAAGTAATTTTGTTATATTTTATTTTATATAAATTTAAATTTTTAAAACAAGTTTTTATTTTGTATTTTAGCAAAAGTCCATTTCATTTGTCTCGAAGAGGATGGGGTGAATTTCCACTAAGGGTACAGTTGTATTTTCATGGTAAAATGAATAAACCTGTTGATATCATTCATAATTTAAAATTAGATAAAACATATACTGGACGGCAAACATTAGGTATTATATTGTACAATAATTTTTTTAACCAAAAATTACTTTCATTTTTTTCAGGAAATGAAACCGTAATAGAATTATCTCTATACGATCTTGCTAAAAGTAATATTTCAAGTTCTTCATCTAGAGTTAGTACTCAACATAATTCGCCTCAGACAGAAACGGAAAATGAAAATCATGTAATACTTCAATCAAAAGAGATTGAAACAGTAAATAATTGTGAATTATACCAGGATCAAATAGATATAAAAGTAGAAATTGAACCGACAATTGTTAGTTATATAAACTTAGATCATTCATATTGTCAAACCAACGCTAGCAGTTCACGAATGTCTAAAAATAATTCAACGGAAACACAAATCGATGAAAATGTTAATTGCAATACAGATCTTATTACTCCTACGGATGATATAGTTCAAATTATAAAGAAAAGAAAACCACAGCAGTCATTATTGAAGAGTTCAATTTTAAAGAAACTCAAAGTCGAAATAACTGATACACAAAGTATTTCATCAATTCTCGGAAGATAAAAATTGTTTTAATTATTTTTATTTTAGCTAGTGAATTATGAAGATCCATGCCATTTGACTACTGTACCTGAAACTCTGAATATATAGTTCATAAGTGCTTGTAATTGTCTAGTGATGGATAGAATAAGTAATCTTCGACCAACAATATCAAGGAACTATTGATCTATGAGGTATTGTAGAAAGTTATTTTGTAGATTTTTTAAAATATATTTCAATCGTTTTTTGCTATTGAATAATCAGTTTTTTAATTTGGATTAAATTTCACTTTAGTTTAGTAATATTTTCAGCTATTGTTAAGATCTTTACAAACTCCCATATCTTGGAAAAAACGTTTGGAATCGTTAAAAGACCACAAAGGAACTAATTTGCCTTATAAACTAATGGGAGGAAGGGGGGGATGTTATCTTAGCCAAAAAAAATAAATAATTTAACTAACTTTTTAGCATAAATACTTTAAAGCGATGTTTAAGTTAAACATTGCATGTTTTGGATTGAAAATATACAAAATTGAAGCTTAAATTAATTTTTTTTTGCTAAGATTACATCTCCCACACATTAGTTTATAAGGCAAATTAGTTCCTTTGAGGGTCCTTTATTGATTCAAAAAGTTTTTCTCAAGATGCGGGAGTTTGTAAGGATTTTAATAATAGCCATATTTTCTCTGTGAAACATGCACATATTAATTTAATTTTTATTTTTTTACCACAGATTCATGTATTAGACTCTTCATCTGCAATATAAGGAATACAGATGAATATTGAAAAACTAATTTTAGTAGGAAACATTTTTTGATTTATGATAAATAAAGTTACTAATTATTATATTTTATAGGATTTTACAGCAAAATAAAGTGAGAGAGTTGGTATCGTTTTGCAAAGATATTAATTTACGATTAATCAAGAGAATAAACAATCAAAATCTCTACTTTTGATACTTTGTTGACAACGAAGTAGTAATTAAGAAGATGCAAGTGTGAAATAAAAGTTGATTTGTCATAATTCTTATGAATTTTGTGAATGTTAGCAGAAATAAATCAAGAATGCAATATAGTCTCCGAAGGCAAAAAGATCCACTGCAAACAGTCAAAAATTACGGAATTCCACAAGCTATATTAAAGAATTAATAGTTTACGAAGTTAATGAAAAGAAGAAATTTTATGTAAATCTATTTCTGTATCATTTTCTTATGTACACTGATGGACAAATTTAACGCACCAACTATAAATTTATAAATTGAATGCGATAAAAAACGTTTGGGATCGGCTTAAACGCCGCAATTAGACGTAGAAATCTTGCTTCTGCAAACTTAGCGGAACCAGAAAACGCATCTCTTGAAAAATGGCATAACATTCCCCAAGATTTCATCATAAATATTTTCCATAGCACCCGAAGATGTTTTAGGGAAGTTATTCAATCTAGAGACAGGAATGTACGATACTGAAACAGTTAAAAACTGAAACTTTTGTTTATTTTCAATTTTTCTCATTCCTATGTTTTCACTCAACTGAAAATTTGAATAAAATATGGATTAATTTTTTGGTTCTTTTTTTCATAAAAACATTTTTCGAAAACATTGAATAACATTTCTTTGTAGTTGTATTTCAATAAATTAAATTGGTTTTGATAGGTACACTAAGATTGAAGGAATTAATTCAAAATTTATTAAAGGGGTGCCCTAATTTTGTACATCAGTATATTTCTTTTCTAATAAATAATTTTTGCGTAATTTATAATATAAAATGTAAATTATGAAATTTTGTTAAAATAAATCAATCTGAAAATGGTTTTATCAATATGGCGTAGATTTAATTCAGCTAATCTCGAAATTATGTTTATTAAACCTCTGAAAAAACAATGAATTTATTTATTTTTTAGTTATTTTGTAGTACTCACGTTTATTGTACGTTATTGAGAAAAACTATTTTTTTCTATTTTACTATATTCATAATTTGTAAATAAATTATTGAAAAACTTTTTTTGGTTTCTATATCGGTAATTTTAAATTTTATTCAATGCTCTTTACATTATATCTTAAATATTCTAAATTTTAGTAAAAAAAAAACTGGAAAAGACACTAGTTCTTTTTTTCACCAAAATTTAAAATATTTAAGATATGTATAGGCTGCTTGGCTTTAGGTACTAGAGATTGTGAGGAAAATTACCTCTGAACTTGGTGAAAGCCACTTGTCAAAGCCCATAATTTATGAATAGTACTATGTGAATTGTGGTTCATTAAATCACCTTTTAAATAGAAAATGTATAGTTAAGAATTTGTAATATAGATTCTACATCGTTCCTATTACACCAAAGCGTTCTACAAAATGAATTAGTATGTCTTAGTAATTACACACATTACAATATAACTTTTACTGCAATCCTAAAAACCTTGTAACTGTTTATAACCAATTGTAACATTCTGCAATTTGCTTATGATGTGATGTGCTTTAGTAAAACCTAATCAACAATAAACGTATAACATTTGAAATATAATAGGAACAATAATCAGTATAATCACAATCAAACACAACAGTAAGGAACACAGTTTGAAATTATAATCCTTTTCCATTCCTGAATATATCACTTACAACTATTAATATGTTTTTCTTCTATAATCTAAATTCAAAGTTTCATTAATTATGTTGGTTAAATGCAAAAAAAAA
The DNA here is from genome assembly GCA_935421215.2 of Melolontha melolontha. Taxonomy (NCBI): domain Eukaryota; kingdom Metazoa; phylum Arthropoda; class Insecta; order Coleoptera; family Scarabaeidae; genus Melolontha; species Melolontha melolontha. Next base: position 139,567,744 of record OW285240.1, on the reverse strand, counting down.
CATTACTACGATAATAACTTGCACATGAATTCAATAAAATTTCAAACTATATTATTGACAATCCACATACAATAATTAAAATTTTTAAAATTCTCTACAGCGCCATCTTTCCAAAAACTGCTGAAATTCAGAACTGGGCGATATAAGACAAATTCTAACTTATATTGATGAAACTTAGAGTTAACTTTACCATGATTCATATAAAAATTAAACTGTCCTTTTGTTTACGAAAATCATCTTATACAATTTCATTTATATTTTCGTTGCCGCCAACTTTTAATGTCCGAAAACGATGATGAGTTTTAATTGTACTTCTTTCTTTATCCCATTATTTTAGATTATAATAGATTATAATTATATATTTTTTAACATTCTGTACAGCGCCCTCTTTTTAAGAATTTCTGAAATATTTTATTAATGGTAATATATATTTCTGTAATTTGTTAATTTTCGATTTTTAATACGGAAATATAATTTTAATAACTCCACTATACAACACTAGATGGCAATACATACTGTAATCTAATCATATCTTTGCTTTATTAATTTATTTATTTTCTAATTATTTTATAGTACTCAAATTTATTGTATGTTACTGAAGAAAATTTATTCTTGTTCTGTTTTACTATATTAGTAATTTGTAAATAAATTATTGAAAAATTTTATTTTGTTTTTTACAACAGTAATTTTAAGTTTCATCCAATGTTGTTTGATCTCTTCCAGTCCTCGTGACGAGCACTTTCATTTGCCGCAAACCTCGCGGCGATCGGATAAGAAAGAAGGGAGTTATGGCATTTTGAAAATTTCGCGAATTTTTTGAACCTCAGGCGATGAAATTTGAAAATCACAAAAAAGACAAGTGTCGATTTTCCCTGTTTTGACACCGATCCTTTATGTAATTGGACCCGCTGATTACGATAATCCAAACCGAAGTTCGCTATCTCCTTTGGTTCTCTAGATATTCACGAAAAACTTGTCGACAGGTCAAAAGTACTAAAAACCAAATCGCGAATTTTCAGCGGAAAATCGTTCAGACAGTCTTCTTTAGCGCCCCCGAAAACCTTAGGGTAGATTTTGAGTAGAAATTCGAGATCAAAAATTTTTCAAAATCGCAAAAATTTCACCGAAAAATTACATTCAATTTCGACCCATCTCTGTATCTCGGAAACGAGTTGCCTCTAGACGACCTATCCTACACCGCCGGACGCGGTTGACACGCTGTAGCTACTGGTACAAACCGTAAGGCTCTCGGATGCCTACTTCTTGAGTTATGCCAGAGAAACCGTAAATTTCGAAATCGAAAATGCCAATTTTGCGAAAATTGGAGTCGCCGTAGCGGCCAAACCGTTGGTCCTGGTGTGGCACTGTGTACTCTCTTTTTAAACCTCGTGATGAGCACTTTTATTTGCCGCAAACCTCGCGGCGATCGGATAAGAAATAAGGGAGTTATGGCGTTTTGAAAATTTCGTGAATTTTTTGAACCTCAGGCGATGATATTTGAAAATCACAAAAAAGGCAAGTGTCGATTTTCCCTGTTTTAACACCGATTCTTTATGTAATCGGACCCGCTGATTACGATAATCCAAACCGGAGTTCGCTATCTCCTTTGGTTCTCGAGATATTCACGATAAAGTGTCGACAGGTTAAAAGTACTAAAAACCAAATCGCGAATTTATTGCTGCTAGGCTGCTTGGATTTAGGTACTAGAGATTGTGAGGAAATGACCTTTGAACTTGGTGAAAACCTCTCGATAAAGCCCATAATTTATGAATAGTGGTTGGTTAAAAGCTGCCTTTTAAATTGAAAATGTATAGTAAGAATTTGTAATATTGATTCTAGATCATTCCTATTACACCAAAGCATTCTACAAAACTAATTACTCTAATTAGTATGTCTTAGTAAGTATATAACTTTTACTGCAATGAGCCAATGATATATAAAAACCTTGTAACTGTTTATAACCAATTGTAACATTTTGCAATTTGCTGATACCATACTTTTGTGCTTTAGTAAAACCTAATCAACACTGTTAATTCATAACTTAATATTCTCAACAGCAGTTTACACCACTGTTAAGAATATTAAGTTTTTACAAAGTGAATTATTTGGAATTAAGACGAAATTATAGTTCTTAGTTGAAGTAAATTTCCTCAGACAATACTCTTTAGTTATTTTAATTGTAAAATCATGTCAACTACCTTTAAATTTAATTTTCCCATTATTTGTAATAAAATTAAAATGATACACATAGAATTTTAAAGACGCAGTCTTATATTAGTTTATCACAATCTTATAGACATCAATACATATAACTATTTCATAAATTGGAAACAAAACACCAAGTGCTTTTATTTATTTATTACAACTACTGTACTTTACGCAATGTTAATTTATAACTTGTTCCGAAATACAAATCATTCAAGTCTCAAGTGAATAAATGGAAGATATTTGTTTTACAAAAATCTGCAAGAAATTGTAGTTTGCAGAAGACTTATTTCAACATACAATGTATTACCTACCTTTTCTTCAAATACCTTTTCTCTGATTGTTAATATTTAGATAATGTAGTTGATAGAAATAATATTGATTGCTTTGCGTAATCATATTCTTGGTACAAACCTAATGTGAAGTCACTCATATGCAAATAAATCCTTAGGATACTAATTTGAGGGATTTGCTCATACATACATAGAAAATAATTGTGTTAGTTTAAATCTAAAAAAAAAATTTCTACCGTAACAACTTCCACCTAAATTAAATAAAATTACTTGCTGTGTTGACAAGGACTACCTCAACCTACAAAAATTAAAATTTTTAACGTTCACTACAGCGCCATCTTTTCAAAAATTGCTGAAATTCAGAACTGGGCGATGTAACGGGTGTTCAGAAACATTCGAAGTTAAGTGGGCTCTGAACAAAAAATCGTATATCTTTACTTAAGTCCATTTGCGTGTATGATATGATACCTATAAATTGTATTAAGTAAATGTATCAATCTATATCAGACATGACTTCATATTTTCAAGGACTACTTTGACTTCGAATGTTTCTGAACACCCGTTATATTAATGGTAATTTAGAGTTTTTTGTTCTTTTATGATGATTCATATAAAAATAAAACTGTCCTATTTATGAAAATCATTTCATAAAATTTCAATTATATTTTCGTCGCCGTTAACTTTTAGCGTCCGAAAATGAAGCTTTAATTGTATCCCATTATTTTAGATTATATTTATATAACAGAATAATTTGAAATATACATGAGTAGGCATGATACGTTCACAAAATATTAATATTGAACTTGTATTGCGGTCTTCATACTAGATTTTTAATAATATTTTATATTATTAAAAATACTTTTGCATTATAACGGGTGTTCAGAAACATTCGAAGTCAAAGTAGTCCTTGAAAATATGAAGTCATGTCTGAGATAGATTTATTTTTGACAGACATTTAATAATTATTACAAATCAGATACTTAAGTAAAGATATACGATTTTTTGTTCAGAGCCCACTTGACTTCGAATGTTTCTGAACACCCGTTATTTTTTAACAATCTCTACAGCGCCCTCTTTTTAATAATTGCTGAAATATTATATTGATGGTAATACATATCTCTGTAATATGTTAATTTTTATTAATAATTTTAGTAATTCCATTATATATCACGAGATGGCAAAACATACTTAAATTTTTTAACATATCTGCTTTATTAAACAATTTTAATTATTGAAAGGGAATACGTTTTGTCTATGGCATAAATGTAAATATAGTAAATTTAAATTTGAGTTTTAGAGTTAAAGTCGTAGGTTTTTGTATTTTCCGGAATTTAATTGTAATTTATATTCAGGGACAATAAATCTGTGAAAAAAAATTCAATACAAGAAAGAATGTTTTATTAACTATTTTCAACATACAAAACAAAAAAAAGTTTTTTACATTGTACATTTCCGATAAAACATGTTTGTTCTATAAATAAATTCTCTATTTACTACATTCAATCAATGAATGACTATTCGTTCTGACAAATTTGTTTTTTCAATTAATTAAAAGAAAAAAATCAAAAATAGTACCTAAAAAATATAATCTTTTAAATTTCCTCTTTGTCATTTAATAAAAAAAAATATACATGTACATATATATGATACTTATAACTATTTCTCGCAATACAAGTAGATGATACGAATAAATACACAATTACATGTCATTGATACACACATTTGAACTAATCCTATCTAGATTCTGGTTTATTTTTTGGTGGTTTGAACATTTTCATCTTTTTGCTAGATTTTGATTTTGAACCTCCCGCTTTGAACGTCTGCCAGCTTTCGACTCTGTTTTGTCGAGATTCCTGAACAAAATCAAAAATAATTATTGATACGAATAAAATACTTTAATTCTTCGCGTTGACCTACTTCAAAATTTTTTTGCCATTCTCTTTCGGCCTTCTGCTTTTCTTCCTCTTCTATTTCTTGTTCCCTTTTCCGTTTTCTTTCTTCTTGATCTCTTTCTGCTAATTCACGACGTTTCCTTTCCATATCTGCAAAAAGTTTCATTGTGAGAACATAAACAGCATGTTTGTATTTGTCTGGATCATCTTCAGGTATTCCATCTTTTCCGTCTTTTTTAGATTTCTTCCGTTTTTCAGCCAACTATAAACGAAATGTTGTATATAAAGTTAATTAACTTACAATAAAACTAAGAGATTGATAATTTTATATCTTAAAGAGGGATTAAAAAACATACAGATTAGTAAGTTACAAATTATTATATTATTATTATTACAAAACAAACCTTTAATAAATATCAAAGCAACTTCGTATAAGATAAACGTATTCAAAAAATACCATTTCAATATCTGCACTACTTAATATTAAAGTAGTAAAAGTTATCAACCTCATTCCGTGATAATACAAACATCCTAACGTAACATACCATAATATCTGTTCTGCCTTTTGCTTCTTCTACAATATCCATACATTTTTTTCTGGTTTCTTCGCTTTCTAAGGTCCGCCAGGCTCGGTTAACAACTTCGAACGCTTGCTGTGCTCGATCAGGATCGTCTTGATTCTTATCTGGATGAACAAGGATTGATAATCTTCGATATTTTTTCTTAACATCTTCTATAGGCGTTTCAGGGTCGACTTGAAGTACTTCGAAAGGGTTCAAATTAAAATACGTGGAGCCGGGTCGTAACAGACGTTCTATTTGTTGTTTTGGTGTCAAAACAGAGTCCCGTTTTTCTATTTCTTTGACCTGTAGGCCGCACACAATATAACCTCAAAATTTCATAAACGAAAGCTATATGCGATTACCTCTGTATAAAACTCGTTGAAAGCTACTTCTTTATGTTCTTTTATTGTATCTTGAGCCATAGTTATCATCGATTTTGTCAGTAAATATAAATTGCTAACATTTCACTAATCTGATAATAATAATAACAATATAAATAAATAATTCTGCCCGTATTTGAACCGACTGAAATAGTTCTCTGTTTTTCCCACACATTTGGAATAAAATAGATTGCATTTAATGTGTTGCATAATTATATTAATTGCGAAATTAATAAGAATTGGAAAGAATGAAATGGATATTAGTTTCTTTTGTTTCAATTTATTTATTGAGGAACATATTTTAAAATTTTTGAAAATTAATATTATTTCAATTTAAGTGTTTTATTCATTCCTACTTCTTAAAATAAATAATAAGTATATTAATTTTAATTTACTATTGTTTAAAATAAATTTAAATAAACTTTTTATTATGATCTGACCAGTATTTTAGTTATTTCCTGCTTAAGTAATTTAGAGTAATCTACATAATTACCTGAAAATTTGATTACATTTCTACAATTTCCCAATAGATGTCGCGATGATTAATTAAAATTCATGTATTTGCATATTTTCTAAAAACCAAAAAAAACGCAAAAACAATTTTAACCGCTAAATTTATTATTAACCAGGATCATAAAGAAAAAACGTTACATCTTAAAAAAAAACATTAAATTTTACAATGCTTATGGAATAGTTTTTAAGTTGCGAGGTTACTTCGATAAGACTGATAAATGCTAGTATCTAAAAATGCCAGTGTATGTGTAGATTAGTTGTTGCCAGCCGAGGTCAAATCTAAATTTAATATATCGTTCATATATAAACATTCATATACATACATTATATCATTTTGCGTTTTGTAATTTTCCATATAATCTATGAATTTGTATTTAAAATATTGAAAAATTTTCTAGCAAGATATATGTAGAAATGTCATTATACGTATCTTCAATTGCAGGCGCGGCTCGTGATGACGTATTTTGGTTTGCAGTACAATGATACGAGTGCCTCGTGTGTTTTCGGTGTTTACTAAGCAAACGTTACAGTTAGTACACGAGAATACACGAAGCACTCGGATCATTGTACTGCAAACCAAAATACGTCATCACGAGCCGCGCCTGTTCAATTGTTTATCAACATATTAGAGCTCTAGATGGATTTTAAATTATATATACAGTAGACTTTCGTGTTTTAAAGTATCATTATTTATTAAAAATTATATGTTAACCATTTTACAGAGTTTAAGTATAGCTATTATAAATCTATTTTCGTAATATATTTATAATAATTTATAAAAACATAATTGCAATAGAAAATGTCACTATTTTAAAATTTAAAATATGGAACATTTGAAATATTAAAACCTTTTGGTTAATTTTTTTGTTGCAAGAGCGTCGTGTATTTTTTAGATATTATTTGATGATATGGAAATTGTTTAAACAATGAATATACATTAAAAGAATTATTGATTGTTTTAACAGTTAAGTAAATGAAGTGAAAATAATTGAATAAAGCAATGTTTAATATAAAATATTTATTTTTATGCTTATCCTTATACTATATTAATTTATAAATAAATTGGAGGATTATACATAAAAATTCCACTCATTACGACAAATTAAAAAAATATTTCGAAATGTTGTTATCTAAGCAGACTTTTGTTTTAAGCTTTTGGAAATATTCCGTTTTGTTTGTACGTCAATATTTTGAATTCCGTTACAAATTGCTACCAGTACCTAATTGTTCTATATTATGCAAGTAGTTAAACCCAACTCGACGCCAGTAACTTCAAATCGATTCAAATACCGACTGTTGCTCAATGGAACACAATATCGAAGTAATGCACCACTAAAATTACTAAAGATCTAAGCAACGAAAATAACGCCTTCCAAACACCCTTCTCAGTTAGTTAGATTACGTGATAAACGTAATGAAAATCAATAAAGTTGCTGGACTGGATGATATAAGAATCGAACAGATTAAAAAATTGTCTCCCAACAACATGAAATGGATTATCGACCTAATGAACTCTTGTATCTTCAACATGCCAATCACAGCAATCTGGAAGAAAGTGCAAGTCGTAGCATTGCTAGAACCGGGAAAAGATTCAGCAAAACCGAGTAGTTTTCGTACAGTATCTCTGCTGTGCCATCTATTCAAATTCTTGAGAGAATGGTACTAAACAGAATAACTGCTAACCTTGCGGGCTTTAGACTTGGCTTTCAGTGGCGGCTGGTACTAAAGGGCATAAGGGCACGTGCCCACCCAACCACCAAGATAAACACAGAAAGAAATTCGCATGTAATTCAGTGCATTATTTTATTTTATTATTTTGACGTATTTTTATAACGATGGTATCAAAGTTTTCCTTCCGCACCACAGACACTATTCCAACGCTCAAAACTATGTTCCAGGGCACGATTTCAGATGTACCTATTCCGAGTATGGATCGGCTGGCCCCGTTTATCTTCGCCATATGCGCTTATGCAGTCGGTTTGGGGTACAAAATAGCTCGACTCCAGTTAACGTCTTGCATGTGTTGACTGCATTGTTTTCGGCGCATAGCGCACGTTTATGATTTCAAAGGCTTGAAGTGACGTTTATTATTAATGGTGGAAGTTAATTGTGTACAAAAACTTTTAATTGAGAAGAAAGGAAGGCATATTCCTGATCTTCGAATAAACTACACTTCCACAAGTAAAACGCGAACTTACAATAGAGTATTCAATAAAAATATATATGAAAAACATGAGTGGATGTGCTGATGTTCACTAACAAATAAACTATTTTGTTTTATCTGCTTAATTTTTAAGAAAGAGATTAGTGCGTGGAATAAACATGAATGATTTAAAGCATATCGCAGAGAGAACAAAGAAACACGAAAATTTCGTTTCTCACATCAATGCATGCGTGAATTTTAGTGTTCTAGGCAAAGTGGACATACGTGAACAGTTAGACAGTGCTTATTTGCGACATAAAATTAAGTACAACGATGTTTGCGCCGGTTAATTATGAGGCCATGATGAGATATTGACGTCGGGAAATCCAGGTATTTATGTAGGCTTAAACAACTTTGCAGCTGAATTAGACGATGTGCTTACAATACATATGAAAGGTTCACAAGTGTTTAAAGGCGCCTCAAAAACTATTCAGAACGAATTGCTAGATGCAATGTGGCAAATTTACAAGCAGGAAATATTAAAAGAAATTAAATCTGCAAATGTTGCCGGATTGTCTCCGATTTCTCAATTCTTGCTCAGTATTAACTTCAGTGGCGTACACTATACTTTTTAAGTGACCCTAAAAATAAAAATCAAGAGGATTGAGTTCTGGCGATCGAGGTGGCCAGGCTATTGGACCACCTCGACCTATTCATCTTCCGGGAAACACATGATCTAGATGTCGCTGCACTTCCCTCGAAAAATGTGGTGGAGCACCATATTGGAGAAACCACATAGCTTGTGTAACATCAAGAGCAACATCTTCAAGCAGTCCCGGTAAATTATTGCGCAAAAATTGTAAATAATGAACACCAGTTAATCGATTCTCCAGAATGAATTACTTATGACTCCAATTAGTAGTCCTTTCAAAATTCCAGCTCGCACATTTGAAATGTGTTCAGCGAGTAACATGAGGATTCTCCACGGCCCAATAATGCGTGTTGTGAACATTATGAATACCGTTACATATGAAAATCGCCCCATTTGTAAATTAAACGTTATTGGTAAAGTTTGGGTTCAACTGATACTGATGTAGCAACCACTCGCAAAATTGTACTCAAGAGGGACGATCCGCTAGTAGTAGGGATTGTACACGTTGCACGTGATATGGAAGGGGTTGGTTGTGCCTTAATATTGACCAAATTGTGGATTGTGATACCCCATGTTGCTCTGCAAGTATCCTAGTGCTAATGCCAGGCTGCTCTTCGATAACATTCAAAACCTCCTCTTCTAGATTGACAATTTTACAGGTTTAGCTGCTCCTTCACGTTGCCTTGGCCTCGGTCGAATATTGCCAGGTTCTCTACGACGTTTCACCAAACGTAAAAAAGATTCACGTGCCGGTTAGTATCTAATCTGGAAATCTTTCTGCATAGAGACAGCATTTTGCCGTAATTCCCCGTATGCCAGTACCATGTTCATAAGTTCTTCGTTAGAGAAATTGTTCGCTATAATTTTTATAAACTTTAACTGTGATGACACAATTTAAATGTCACAATGACACAAGCGCACTTAAGCAACAGTTGTCAAAATTGAAATTGTTTAGCGACATCGTGATTTCTAAGTATTCTTGATTTGAAAGTAAATTTCACGGATATTTAGGAAACTAAAAAACTTTTACTACAATTTTTTTCACCTATTAGTCTTTATTTGTCATGAGGATTAAATCCCTAAGTTTATGCGAACAGGTTAAGAATCACCCCGTATACAGTGTCAAGATGGACGTGCTGTTCTGTAGGAACTAGACTTCCACTTAAGCAGACGTCGAATAGCACAAAAAATTTAGAAACAAAGTAGCAGTAGAAACAAGATATCCATATTTGAAAGAGTCAGATAGACACTTTGAGTACTAACTTGATGTTTGGAGGGGTAATATCCCCTTGGCTAAGTGAAACACTTGAGTGTGATTTGTGAAAGATTCTATCGAATCTAAACCAAAGACTTCCAAAAATATATGTGTGTTTTGAATTAACAATTTATATAAAACTCTCTGATAGTAATTAAGTCTTAGTTTAAGAAATGAGATATTTTAAATTGCAAATAAGGGATTTGTGAAAATACTAATAAACAATAAAATAATTTTTAACAATTTACATCTTGTGTGTTACTTCTTTACGTTTGCGCAAAGGATATAGCCTTCAGGCATCCAAAAATATACATAGTCTAAAGAAAGATAAGCTTGAGTAACTGCCCATACAACAATCATTTATTTCAAGCGAAACTCACAGCAATATGCACGAATGCAACGATTTGTACAAAAGTAATCAAATACGATTGTAACGATATGTAACGAGATGTACCAAAAGTAGTCAAATACAAAAATAACGATTACATTTTCAAAGAGGTAATCATAACTTCGGGTCGGCTCGTGTAACGAATACTAATATACCGAATAGTTACTTTTTCAACATCACTACTTAATTAGCTAAATATTAACTTTTGCCGTGCCAACTTAATGAATTCATTTTTGATCTCGCCGTCTGTGCTTTTGTTCGTTTAATTTCGAATCAAATATTTAATCATTCTCATATCGCTTTTATTCAAATTCACTAAATCACATTAAAACTAATAAAATACAGAAATCGACATTTAATATATTTTACGACGATTTATTTTCCTTTTTTATAACAAATCCTCCACAAAAAGAAAATAATCCGATAATAAAAAGCGGCTAAATAAGAGTAATGGCATTTCAAGACCATAACCTTAAATTTTCTCTTAAGAATTGGTTTCGGAACCTGCACATAGATCTCCCCATGCGTCTTTCAGGTATGTGTGTGTGTTCGCAAGTAAGATTAACACCAGTCAAGTGGTACTTCACACGATGTGTTAACCCTTAACACCGCGTTAAAGCTATTAGCAGTTGCCGACGATCTCGATAGAGCCCACCCAAACTCTTCTTTTCGGGCCGTTCTCCGTCCGCCCACAGGTCCTCGCATCCAACAGAACTCTCGACCCATCCCCATACTCGTAAAACCTCCCCGACACACTGTCTCATCGTTAACCGGTGTATAGATTGTACAGTCATTCAAGAAAATTACTTAACAATCGCTGACTAAATTTACACGATTATAATGTAATGCTGATGGTGTACCAAATTAATAATCATTATATACAGGGTGTCCAGAAACTCTCCTGACAAACGAAGACCGGAGTTTCCTCAGATAATTTTAAGACAATTAAACCCAAATTCACCTAGTCCGAAAATGCTTCCTAAGGGAGCTAGAGTTCTTTGAAGATGGCGCCTTGTATTTATTTTTTTTTAATTCCTCCAGAACGCTTCTATTTAGAAAAACAAAAACTGGTATGCTTATTTATCCTCCAGAGATGAATCGATTCCATCAATTGCGAATTTCTAGTACCGCTCATAGGCGTCCGTTTTGGGTAGGTCAACGGTTATTTTAAGGCATAACTTTTTTGTCTTTAACTTTTAAGCATTTGTGACACTAGATTATTAAATTTTCAGGTATTCCAGTACTAAAAGGTACTCTTACTTTAAGTCGGTAGGATACACCGTTTTCTAGAAAAATCGATTTGTAAATTTTTCGTTTTTTCTTCATTAAAGTTCAATTTTTTATTTTTTGCAATAGTTAGCTCTGAACTGCCAACAGAAGTAAAACTCACGTTTTTCATTGTCAAATTGTTGTCAGTTCGCGATGTTTATCTTTTCATTTTTTACTTTGTGTTATCCAAACACAACGATTTCAATTTTTAAAAAAATGGTTTTTACTAATGAGGAATACGCCGATATGCATTTAGTTTATGGCGAAATGAGGTGTAACGCTCGAACGGCGCAACGTAGATACGCTGACAAATTTTCCAATCGTCAGCATCCCACTCACTCAACATTTACAGCTCTTCATCAACGATTAAGAGAAACAGGTTCAGTGGTCCCAAAAAATAATGAAACAGGGAGACATAATGATGTAACAGCAAAACATGAAGATGTTATTTTAATGGAAGTTGAGGAAAATCCAGAAATTAGCGTTCGAAGACTATCTGCCATGTACCCCACAATTTCAAAATCTTCCGTAGGAAATATCTTACACAAAGAAAATTTATATCCTTTTCATTTTACAAAGGTGCAAGCACTGCTAGAAGGAGATTTTCCTGCTCGCGTAGAATTCGCTAGATGGTTACAAAATCAGTAAAATCAAGATGAAGATTTCTTCAGGAACATTTTGTTTGGTGACGAAGCTACATTCTCAAAAAATGGAATTTTTAATGTACATAATGCACATTATTATTCGTACGTTGGTGACAATCCCCACGTTGTTCAAGAATTTAAGCATCAGCATAGGTTTAGCATAAACGTCTGGATAGGAGTAGTTGACGATTATCTACTTGGACCTGTGGAATTACCTGCTCGTTTAAATGGTGCTGATTACTTACATTTCCTGCAAAATATTTTACCTGATTTGTTAGATGAGGTGCGTTTAAATATTCGGCAAAACTTATGGTTTCTACAGGACGGCTGTCCGGCCCACTTTAGCAGGAATGTACGAGACTTTCTTGATAATAACTACGAAGACCATTGGATTGGAAGAGGCGGTCCAGTTGCTTGGCCAGCAAGGTCGCCGGATTTGAATCCTTGCGATTATTGTGTTTGGGGATACATAAAAGCATTTGTTTATTCCGTTCCGATACAAAATCGCGCACAACTCTGGCTAAGGATACAAGATGCTTGCAACGAATTTAGAAATAACTTTGGAATTTTTGCAAGAATTCGACGTTCTCTAAGCAAAAGGGTAAACTTATGCATAGAGACTAATGGTCATCACATCGAGCAACTTTTGTAACAATCTACCTTTGATAATTGTTCTTTTTTTGTTAGTTTTGTTCCATTGTAATAAATAATTTGTTTTTAATTTATTAAATTAATTTTCATCCATGCCTTGATAGTCCAAGCCAACTTCGTCGCTAAAAATAAGTAGGTACATAATAAATTGAACTTTAATGAAGAAAAAACGAAAAATTTACAAATCGATTTTTATAGAAAACGGTGTATCCTACCGACTTAAAGTAAGAGTACATTTTAGTACTGGAATACCTGAAAATTTAATAATCTAGTGTCACAAATGCTTAAAAGTTAAAGACAAAAAAGTTATGCCTTAAAATAACCGTTGACCTACCCAAAACGGACGCCTATGACCGGTACTAGAAATTCGAAATTGATGGAATCGATTCATCTCTGGAGGATAAATAAGCATACCAGTTTTTGTTTTTCTAAATAGAAGCGTTCTAGAGGAATTAAAAAAAAAATAAATACAAGGCGCCATCTTCAAAGAACTCTAGCTCCCTTAGGAAGCATTTTCGGACTAGGTGAATTTGGGTTTAATTGTCTTAAAATTATCAGAGGAATCTCCGGTCTTCGTTTGTCAGGAGAGTTTCTGGACACCCTGTATATATAGATATGCATGCGCAAATAAACGTGTTTCGTTCTAATTAGAACTCATTAGTATTCCATACACGACATAGTTGTTTTAAATGTTATACATCATGATACGTGTATGTACTCGTTTATTTTATTCCAAACAAAAGTTGTATTTTATTTTTTTCAAACAATCTGCAAGTAGTTAGTTATCAAATAAATATTATCATTTCTTGTTATTCTGGCTTCTTGATGTTCTCCTACTGTCTGATATCTGTTCACTAAGTTGCTTATTCTTGCATTAAAGTCCCTTAATATTATCAACTCATTGGCAGTACTTTTACTGTTCGCTCTAGTTCATTACATTATTTCAGTCTTTTAATTCCTACCTCTCATTGAATCCGTACATCACTACGCAATCGATTTTTCTTAGCACGAGATAAGCGCCATATGTTCTTGGCCTAGCAAGCTAATACATGTTGAAACGTGTTGAAAATGTTTTCTGTAATAATTGAACATATGTTAAGCCTACGTTATAATTGTAAAGTTCTATAAGCAATAGAGCAATAGCTATCAAACTGCAATCAAGTAACGTCACTACTGTATGAAAATTGCTCAATTAATAGCAACTTGGTCATTAATTTTTGACAAAGGAAAGCCATACGCCTAATCAAATTTACCATACGTTACCAAACGTTACCATATTAAAAATAAATAAATAAATAAAGAAATCTCTTCTTTTCCAGAAGTGATTTTTTTCTCTTCCGGAAGTTAGATGGTTATCTGGAGAGAAAGTGTTAACCTGAGTATTGGAACTGCGAAATAAATTAATAATATTTTTCCAAAACAAACAAACGCCATTCTCATTGAACAGTATAGAATAATGAGTGCATGTTGTTCTTGGCTTAGTTAATTGATGTATTTTCGCATTTAAACGAATTGAGTGTGAATTTACAAGGACGTAATAAAAACATTTTATTAATATCAGACTAAGTTCACATGAGCTTGATATCTCGGTTATTCACCTCCAAAGCAAAAATTTGGATATGTTCCCAGTCACTTCGGATTATATTGAGAAAAATTTGAATGAACAAGATACTATTATTCACCACAGTTTGGATTGCGCCAAGATGCATTTGCGTGAGCTAAAAACTCAGTTGATGGAGTATTAACTAGAGGATAAAAATGATTTCTCGAAGAGATGGTTGCTGAATCCGTTTAGTGAAAACGTTCTTGCCGCTGTTAAGTTGCCAGTTGAGAATCACGACCAGTTCATCGAAATGTCTGTACAACTGCAATTAACATCTGAAGATTTAAATGCGTTTTGGTTTGCTTGTCGAAATGAATGTGGACATTTAGTCACAGAAGCATTGAAAATATTAATCGTTTTTCTTCTATAGTTGCGCTAAAAACTAAATACAAGAATCATCTGTTATCACTCGAAAACAATTTGCATTTGTGTGTTTCTAACGTAGACCCACATATGGGGAAACTTTTAAATGAAAAGCAAATGCAACCTTCACATTAATTTGTTTTAAAAGTCTTTCTTTGGGGACTGTGGTTAAGTAAAAATTTAAAAGAAGGTATAAAACCCCTTCCAGAATTAATAATCGTATTCTAAATAAGTATTTCGACAACTAAGTTGTTATCATCAGTAGGTAAAACCACTAATCAAAGTGTCGCACACGTCGTCCACGTATACACTAACTTTAAAATAAAAATCCACAGACTAAAAATTACGACAAACTTACTTCTCTTCAGGAAACGGCATCACATGTGTTCATTCTCTATTCTCCGCCCTCAATCTTTTCTACCTGTTTTCTAAGTATGAAAAAAGACAACTGTATGGGATTGGAGCATTGTCCGAGTTCAACGTATTACATTTATTTTTAACGATATGAATGCTTTCGTATGCGTCGAGATCTCTGGTGTTATTGATGGCTTTGACAAGTCTTAACCCTTCAACCGACACGTTGTGATCTGTGTCTAAAGCATGATAAGCTACGCTAGATTTTCCTGGTCTATTAAATTTAATATGTGATACGTGTTCTTTAAAACGGGTTATTATTGAACGTTTCGTTTAACCTATATATTTTACGCGTGTATAGTGCCTTCACAAACTAGCAAATCTCTAATAAATAAGAGTGTAGTAACACAAGCGACTCTAATATATAATAATTTGCCAATTGCTATAAAAATTGAAAAAAGACAAAATATAAACAAGTTTTGTGCCGCCTGCTAGCATCAGAAGCATTTTACAGTGTACAAGACTTTTTGGAACATGGATTTTGATCATAGTGCGATGACTTGCATTGTAATTTAATGTATACTTTTGTTTTATATGTCAACAATTACACAGGCCTACATTCTTCAACACTTTGAAAGTTGATTTAAAAATTTTAACTGTTTTCTAGTAATTGGGTAGCGCTGATTTCAAATCTGCTTTTATTTTTTTTGTATCACGTAAGGTTATTTTTCAAACCAGTAAAATCAAAAAATATAGAAAAAACACGATTTATTTCATTTATGAGCTAGTTTTATATTATATTAAATAAATACAAAAATATACACATAGAAACTATTAGAAATAGTTATTTATTCTTTATGCTTCTTAAAAAAACGTTTTCGTTTTTCAGAAAAGCTTCGTTTGGTTGTTTTTCTGTCATATTCAGCTAAAGGAAGATCTCTTCTCAATGTCCAACAGCAATCGGCCATCATTTTTGTGTCCCAGCGCCCTTGGTATCTTTTTTCCATCTCTTTAATATCCTGGTGAAATCTTTCTCCTTGCTCTTCACTCACGTCCCCAAGGTTTTCTGGGAAATAGTCCAAATGGGAATGTAAAAAGTGAATTTTTATGCTCATATTGCAACCAAGAATCCTGAATTTTTCCAGCATATTTTCAACGATCTCAACATAGTTTGTGTCTTTATAATACCCTAGAAATTTATGTACAACTTCGTTAAAAGCATGCCCAGCATGTTTTTCCTTATCTTCCATCACATTTTCAAATTCTTAATCTTTCACCAAGCTCCTAATCTGCGGGCCTACAAAGATTCCCTCCTTTAATTTTGCCTCTGACAGAGTCGGAAATGTTTTACACAAATATTTAAAACAATTTTCTTCTTTGTTTAATGCCTTAACAAATTGTTTCATAAGTCCAAGTTTTATGTGAAGCGGTGGAAGTAACACTTTTAGAGTGTCAATAAGACTTTCGCGAATTACATTTTTGGTTCCAGGTGTTAAAGTCACCCCTTGTGGCCAGTCTCTTTTTATCCAATGCTGTTCTCGATTTCTGCTATCCCACTCGCACAGGAAACATGGAAATTTAGTATATCCAGACTGCTGACCCAAGAGAAGGCCTAAAATTTTTAAATCTCCACACACTTCCCAGTTGTGATTTTCATATTGTATTCTTAAAAGTAATTCCTGTAAATTTTCATAGTTTTCCTTTAAATGAACAGAATGGCCGACCGGAACAGAAGCAAAAACATTGCCATTATGTAAAAGAACAGCTTTAAGGCTCCTTTTTGAAGAGTCGATGAAAAGTCTCCAGTCAGAAGGTGTGTACTCTGGAGCTCCGAGGAAAGTAAGTAGATCAGCAATTGCTTGGCAGTACACGAGTGGTCCGTTTTGTGCAAAATATTTTACAAATCCAGCCTCACGATTACTATACCAAGAGAAGGTAGTTTCTGGGGCAAGCAAATTTTTTGGTTTCAACCTAGACCCCAGTACTTCAGAAAGATCTTTTGAAAGTCCCAAATCTCTTACTAAATCATTCAGTTCGGCTTGTGAAAATAGCTGAGGTTGGTTTTGACCTGAGGTTGATGGTTCAAAATCACTATCCATCTGTACGGAGCCGGAAGTTGAAGAGGTTTCAATATCTTCTTGTAGTACATTTGGGGGTATAGGTATAGGTACATGATCACTGTGAGGAACTGGTCTGATAGCTGATTTAATATTGTTTGGGTACAAAATATGTTTCAAAGCTTTTCTATTATGCCCCTTAATATCACAAAGACAAAAGTAGCAATGTTCATGATGATTTTGCGGTTCTCTCCAAACCATCGGTATTCCAAGAGGAAGGCTTTTTCTATTCCCTTTGGTCCAATGTCTTAAACCTTCTTCACATAACTTACAAACAACGTGCGGTGCCCAATCTTTATCTTGATCTCCTAATTTAATTTTGAAATAAGCATAATATGCATTTTTCACAAATTCACCAATTGGTCTCTTAAACTTTTTCAAGACGAAATATCCACAAATATAACAGAAATCATTTGATTTGTTTTTGCAACACCGGCTAGACATATTTTTAAGCAATGTTTATTTATCAAATACCACGTACAACACTAAAGACAAATTAATTTTAATTGTTTACTGATCGACACTCAGAGCTATAATGAAGTAAATGACATTAAAATATACATTTTATTTGGAGTGATAAACTTAAAATCCTTCTTCGCAGTACTAATAAAGTGAAAGCATAATAAATATGATTTAGCAGGTAAAAATGCCCGGAAATCTTGTCCAAAATTAATACATGTAATAAAAGATTTACATCAGGTAATGGGAGCCTATTTAACAAATTTCTTTAAAACCACAACAGAAAATCATATTTGGGTTAATACCTAGAATTTGAAGTAGTACATTCATTTTAAAATGTATTAAAACGCCTATTAGAAGTTTTTTTTTATATTTTTCCTTTTTTTTTGTGCAAAAAAGAATCTGTGGGTGGTAGAGACCAACTGTATTTTAATTAGTTATTGCTATATAAAAACTGAGCTTAACAAACAAAAATCACGTCATCACGAATTTTATGCAGGCCTGTGTTATTAATGTTAATGTGAATGTTAATTTTACTATTTTTACTATTTCTTAATGTTTCTTGACATTTTCCATACATATATGATGTAATACGGAATAAAGTTTATTATTATTATTATTATTTAAATTATAATGCTCACAATTAATTTCGTATATACCTGATTTCAAATCCAAACTAACTTTACCTTTGGTATTACCTAGAAGGCTTTTGATGGTGTTTACGGACTGAAAAGCAAGTTAGAGACAAACAAATCTATTTTTAACAAATCTATTAATGTTTTTCGTGATTGGGTGGTGTGGTAAACACATGTACATTTTTCTTCTGGTTACGTTGAGATATCAAATTTGTAGATTCGCGAATGGTCTCTGGAATCTTTTTTTTACATGTGTATAGCAAACGCCAATTAAGTTGGCGCGAGGAGGGGTAAGTTCGCGCAGGATTAAAAGTAGTGGGGAGATTTATATTTGGTTTTACATCAAATGTCATATAATTCTAACCTATGAGCGTGTATCACTTTATGATCCCCCAGCAAAGACATTATGTTCCGTCAAATGTCACTGACAAATGTATTCTGACAATTACTTGAGTGGTGGGGGTGGACGTTTTTAAAAACTGCTTCTGCGCACTCCCTCCTCGCGCCAACTTAATTGGCGCTTGCTATACTTATTGTAAGTACAATGTTTATAATAAATGATTTTTCATTATTGTTTAAGCTATTTTGCGATCCCCAAGTTGAGAAACGGTGTTCCAGAGTTAACATATTCTCATCTTATTATTTTCTGCAATAAATTAGCTGTAATTTCGTCAATTTGTTGGCCCTTCTAATACAATAAATTTGGATTTCAAGTTTGTATTAGCAAATTGTTTTAAATAGTTAATTGACGAAGGAGATACTTGTTGAAACTTCATTATAACGCTAAGAAATAAGTAATTAAACTTCTAGTTTCAAAACAGTATTTCATCCACCTGATGAAGCCATTGTATGGCGAAACAATATTGTAGTGGTATTTCCAATAAAAGAATTTTTGAAACTACAAGTTTAATTACTTATTTCTTAGCGTTACAAATTGTTTTAATTATTCACAATTCCTACTTATCTTTTCCGTAATTTTTCGCCCAATTTTATTTGAATAAAAGAAATTCAACAAAATGTTATGATAATGATTTTTCCTGGTTTGCTGTACAACCATCCCCTGCCATTCTCTCATTCTAGTAGTACTGCCACTACAACTACAGAGACCGAATCCGTTTGGTCTATACTTTTCTGGGAAACGATCGCTAAATCCTCTCGACACAAATTGGCCCGTAAATTGAATACCGGAGACAATAAATCAGTTGTTAGAACTGTAACGCACTCTAGATTCACCGTCGGTGCCATACCAGCGCCCCTTCGTGCCGTAACGCCGCCACCATGATCGGTTCTCTCTCTATTGTTGCTTCTTTTTTTCTCTTTCTTTTCTCTTTTTTTTTTTTTACTGGTGCTACGCGTCCCTCCACTACGAGTGAATTATGTTAAAGTGGATTTATTATGTGGATTAGGCCAACCGGTGGCGCTAATGAATTAAGCAATTTGATCATGGCGTTCTCTTTTTTTTTTGCGTTTGCAGAGGGCAAGCGGACATTCGGTCTCGCATTTAAGCAAATTAGCTTGTAAATTTGTGTTGCTCGCTATTTTTTTCGATATATTTCCTGCTGTCGCTAAGCCAACAATATGAATGCTTTTACAACTTATTTATATATAGCTTTACTGTTTCGCGTATTGAGGCAAAAGGTGCCCTAGGGTGGTGCGGTGGATATGAATAGGGAGCAAGTGTGGAAATAAACTACAGATTTGTCGATGATATTGAAATGAGGGTGCGTATGCTGTTACCGTACTTTTAAAATGTATTTGTTTGAGTTAAATTAGAGAGAAGAGAAAAGATATTGAATTCTGTTTATTCATTTAGAGTTAAACCTAATTTCCGATATCTATTTATTTCTATATTTTCTAACAGATTAATTTTTTTGCCTTTGTCTTGTACATGTAAAATCTTGAATTCTCTATTAAATTTATAATTTGAATCTAAACAATGGTTAGCGAAAGTTGAGTCCGTCTTTTTGTCTTTGTAGCTTCTTTCATCCTCCTTGGTTCTATATTCAAAGGTACGCCCTGTCTGACCAATATAATATAAATTCATTATTTGCTTTTTTAATTAGTTTATTATTATTACAAATGTTGCATGTGATTGAATTATAACGAGCGATCATTAAAATTTTCACTTGTAGCTGGCCGTGTATATAAAAATTATGTCGTGGCTTTAGTCATTAAGATGTTATTTCAAACATCTGTCAGTGTCAAATATATATTTTAAAGTTTCATCAAAAGAAAAAGTAATGGCCTTTAATGATATGCATAAAGCGTTTATGGTAGAATGTTACTTCCTGACATCTCAAAAAATTGATGGTATTTGGCAGCATTCAATAGAAAATTGCCTTGCGGAGTTTGAAGAGAGATATCCAAATACTGTTCCTAGCTATAAAACTTTCCGTGATACGCTAATGCATTGTGTAAATCTTTTTCGTCAAACAGGCAGTATTTTAAGAAAAAAAGGAAGCGGTCCTCCTCTCAAGAGAAGTCGCGGGGTAATTGAAAATGTCAGACAAATTATAAACGAATCTCCTCAAACATCTATTCGCAGAGCTTCGCAACAAGTTGGGCTTTCGTATGGAACATGTCAAAAAATTTTAAAAAAGGACTTGCACATGTATTCATATAAATTAACTTCTGTACAAAATCTATTACCTACGGATTATGAAAAAAGAACACAATTTTGCCAATGGTTTATTCAAACAATGACAGACAATATTTTAAATCATACTTTTTTCACCGATGAAGCTGGTTTTATTTGAAAGGTTACGTTAATTCGCAAAATATGCGTATGTGGTCCAGTGAAAATCCTCATTTCTACAGAGAAGTTCCTCTACATCCAGAAAAAATAGGCGTATGGGTAGGTATGAGTCGTCACCGATTAATAGGACCAATATTCTTTGAGGGTACGATAACATCGGAGAAATATCGTAACGAAATTCTCAGTGCTTTTACTAATCAATTGACTAATGATGAACTCCAAGTCGGATATTTTCAACAGGATGGGGCTACATCTCACATTACACTTGAAAATATTCAGTTTTTGCAACAATTTTATGGCGATAGGATAATAAGTAGAAATACAGCGATTCCATATCCACCACGATCGTGTGATTTAACAGTCATGGATTTTTTTGTGTGGCCATATAGAAAGAATATTATTTATGAAACACCAATTAATAATCTACAAGGGTTAAGACATAAAATCATTGAAAAATGTGAACACATCAATAACTCACCGCAAATACTGATCAATGTTTTCAATGCTCTACGAAATAGAGTGCGATTATGCTTGGTGGAGAATGGTCAACATTTTACACATTTTTTATAACATTCTATTACTTCGTATAAAAATTATAAATATATTTAATATAAAAGTCAGCATTTCAAATTATTTTTTAACAATCATGACGTATGAAATTATAATGACAGATCTCCTCTAATAACTTAAGTTAGGACATACTTTTTGTGTACATGGCTTACTTGAGCGAAAATTTTAATGATCACTCGTTATTTGTTTTCCTCTTGTTCGACATTCTATGGTAAGTTAAAGACTGAGTTCGAATTCTTAGTTTACGTTGCAGAATTTTATTAACTAAATTTACTGAGTATCCATTATTGACAGCTATGGTGTATATTCTATAAAGTTCTACATCAAAGTTGTTCTTATTTAAAGGTATATTTACTAGTTTGTGTATCATGGATTCGTATGCTGATAATTTCTGTAAAATGGAGTGAAAGTAGCTCGTGTGTATTGTTGTGTCTGTCTGTCTGTCTATGTTTGTTTGTGGTATATTGCAAATTCGTGTTTCCCTGTTACGTTTGAAATTGAACTAGATAAATCCAACGATTATATTCCGGCTCTTAATTTGCTCTACCAAAATGTTTTTCGATTCAAAGTAAATGGTGTTTACTCTTTAAGCTGATGTGCTGACGCTGACGCTATTTTATTAACTGAAACATCGCTTTCGGGAAGCCTAGTGGCACTGAAGTGGAAGCTAACGGAAGATCAACTCCATACTAAGACACTATTAGGGGAGCTGAACGCTAGGTTCAGGCATCAGCCAACCTAATTCGTAGTAATAAAGAAGAAATTAAAATTATTACCGATTTAATAACTGGACATTGTTCTTTAAGGAAGTATCTACACAGGATGAGCTTGGTTAGCAAGCCCTGGTGTAGGAGATGTGAAAAACAGGATGACACTAGCCTTCATGTAATATGCACTTGTTAGGAACTGAAGGAACTCAGAGAGAAACATTCCGGAAGAGATCTATTGAATCCTACGAGGGTACTTAAATTTTCACTGAGGGGGATAGTGGCTTTGATCGAGAACACAAGACTAACAGAGTGGCACTGAGAGATCTATTGGGGGGTGGTACAAATAGCACTGTGCTGAAGTGCCTGGACTTACTGACCTCCAACCCAAAGAACCAGAAGAAGAAGATGGTTTTCCGGAGATATCCACGAGTGCTTTCAGCTGCTTTGGAGAATGGATGAGGGTAGATTGAAAAATAAGGTCTACAACAACGTCATTGTGTGAGTAGTGGGAATAGAAAGAAATTATAATCTGCAAATGGTAATTTCGTGTATCTCGTCTTAGCATGCAAAGTTCATTTTCTTGTGTATCGTCGTTGAGTATCAGCGTCATTTATAATGGGTTTGCTTGCTGAGACGGGTGCCAAGCAACGATCAATAATAGAATTTATAAAATTGAAACATTGCGCGTCTATCGAAATTTACAGGCGTTTGAAAGTTGTTTATGTGCATGTGAAGAATGTTCGCCTATGGTAGATCAGTATCAGTGACACATACGAAGAATCAAAGGCGAGCCTAATTGCTCGGAAATTAAACATTAGCCAAGAAAGAGTCCAGTACATTGTTCGGACGTTATAGAAAAATTTGCTCCAGATGGGTCCAGTGACAATTAACAGATGTCATGAAAGAACAAAAAAAAAAGAAAAAACATTTGTCAAGAACTTCTTAACCGGTATTGACGCGAAGGAGATGATTTTTAAACATTTTTTCATAATCATTACCACCGGTGATGAATCTTGGGTTCATTGTTATGACCCTGAAAATTCAAGAGTTCCATCGGTGCAGAAAGTCATCTCCGCCATTTTCTGGGATGCAAAGAGAGTCATTCATACCAAATATCTGCCGAAGGGATCAACGATTAATTCAACGAACTACTGCAAAAGTTTACGATCACTAAAGAATCGTATCCACAGAGTAAGGCTGGAAAGATAGAATTTTTCTTGCGCCGCGATAAGGCCAGATAAAAACATGTATGAATGTTCATGAAGCGATAGCAAGTAGTTGACAGATTCGTACTTGAGGCGTCTTCTTTCTCTCGCAGGCTTCCTATTTGGCACAATTGACAGGTAATTAGGTTGACAAGATATTCCATGGAAAAGAGTAGATTCATCATTGAGTTGAATTGAATAAGCGCTATTTAGTATCGTTAAGGGGGTTTGCTCGATATCGTAAATAACAGATTTGGTGTGGGCGTACCACTGTAAACGGGACTTTTTCATGAAGGAGTGACTGCGACGTGAGATTAACGATGAATCTACGGTATATAGAGAGAGATAAAGCAGACGACAACCATACAAACGATTGCGTTTGTATGGTTGTCGTCTGCTGCTATGGATATTGATCCATATAAACGCGAAGTACACAGTCAAGAAAGTAATGAGGTTTTTAAAAAGGAGAGGTATTGTAAACGGAGTAATGACAGATGTATGATTTCCATAATACTAATGTTCAATTAAAGCAAGAAATTGTATTAATACAAATAAATAGTTTACTTTAAGATATGTACAATACATATAGCCAATAAGGAAGGTAAAGACAGAAAAATAGTACACAATAATGATGGGATAGCAATTAGTTGTATTAAACAGAAAATAATTTATTATATCTATTCTACTAAACAAAGGAATGCATTCAATAACTGGTACTAATATGATCTAGACTATTATAACGACATTTGATCAGCACTTTTTCACCTAACGCAATCTTATCTGAGCACATAAGGTACATTACCTTGGCCAATGTTCTGTATATTAACAATTTCATTGGATAAAACAACGCGAAATCTTCACCATATGGTATACTATCTAATTAATCTAATAGACGAATGCAAATATTGGCTAGAAATGATGCAAAAATTAATCAATTGTCATGAGCCTTTGATGTGGATATATTGCAAGAGTACTTATAGAAATCATAATTTAATATTTTGACATGGATGTTAATAGAAATAAGTATTTTAAAGTCATATTATAAAATGTTTTATCCTGGTTCGGTTGGATACAAAAAAGTAGTAGACAGATGTATGATATATATATTAAAATAATAAGCTTTTTTTTGGTTTAGCGACCTTTATTCAAATTAAATTTATTTAACTAACGACGTTTCGACTTTTTTGTATATAATTAAGTCTTTTTCAAGTGATTTAGAACTAAAAAAAAAAAAATTACAAACGAAAGGTAAGAATTATATTTACATTATATGAATGAATTAAAATTAAAATAATGATAGGGTAAAGAATGTTAAAATTTAAAGGATACAAAACTCACCAATTTATTTCGTGTTAAAACACATGCCCAGTGCAATATACATGGTCGGAAACATGTCGACCCTTCACTACAGGGTCCACACCACAAAAATTTAATGTAAGTAAGCGTATCGTAATTTTTACACAACCTATATATATATATATATATATATATATATATATATATATATATATATATATATATATGTTAATTATTCACTCTGTTCTTTTTTAAATTTTATTTTAATTTTAATTTTTTCAACCATTTTTTTCTCAAAATTTTTTAATTTTTATTTTAATTAAACTCTTTAAAATTTCCTATTTCCCAAGAAGTATCCGGAAAATGTTAAAATTATGTAAATACTTTTACAAATAATATGTATGAAGTATGATATTAAATCTAGTACTTCGAACTAAGTAACAATATCTGTCGCCTTTCCAAAGAAAGTTTACCTTAGTTCCTATAGTCAATTTCGCCGATATCTAACTAACAACGAACAGCGTTAAAACTTGCGCCATAACTTTATTTCAATCTCGGACATAAATGAAGATGTATCGACGAAAAGGAAAGATCATTACGGGGGAATTCACTATCTTCTCCCCTGATGATATCCTTGATTGTTCCAAGTAAGTAAATGTATTTTATCTAAATAGTTTTCTATACCTTTGTGCGTGTTTCTCTGTCGATATCGCGATCTTACTTACTTAGCAAAAAAAAAAGGAGGAAAGTTTTGATATTTAATGAAAGCGGCGAGCGACCAAAAAAAAAGAAAGAACTTGATTTGATTCCCATTGAAGAGATAGATGATGATACCGTTGCGGATTTTACTTGATTATCTGATAAGGACTTGCGAAGTTGAATTGGCTTCGGATATATTCTTTATTTAATGAAGAGAATGTTTCGATAACATTGGCTTATATTTATATAAAAGGCCGATAGATAATTTAATTTTTGATTTACATACAACTTTAGGTGAAAATTTTGGGAAACGTTTCGACTTTTGTAACGTCCAAATTTATTTACAATCGGTACAAAGATAGTGCAATAAGTAAATTGTATGTTTGAAATACAGTGACATGTGGGAAATCCTGTGTGGGGTTCCTGTAAAGTATAGTTTAAGAAAAAAATCTTCTAGAAGCATCATTAGGTGCTTCTAGAAAATAAAATCTGGCAAGCAAGTCTGTAGCAGTGATGTTATTTAATGAAAACCACCCAAACAGCAACGTATCTGTTGTTTATATGAGAACGCTAATTGAAAAATTTTTGCAAACTGGATCTGTAAATAATAAAAAACGGAATACGAATAATCGTGGTGTATTAGATGAAACTGCGCAACTAGCCGTTCTTAGGCATATTAATTTAGATTCGGAGCTTTTGTTGAGAAAATAATTGAAATACGTGTACACAAGATCTTATGCAAAACTTTCACTAAATAATTATTTCTTTGCTTAATTAAATGCATATTTGGTAACGCAATTAAGTTATAGCGTAAACCAAGAATTTGCATTCTTACGCCCAAACTTTTAAATCAACTGAATTTACAAATTTCTAATTACGTGAGAAATCCTTAAGAGTATTTATAATAAAGTAATTTTAAAATTTAAAGGTAATGTAAATTAATTTAATAAAAATATTCGTATATAAAAACTACGGTCGACACAGCAACAAAAAAAAAGGTAATTAAGAAAAAGACGATATGACTTGGCGAATTTAAATTTTTTATGAAGCTAACGTTTGTTTGTTTCTCTCTTATCGCCTTATGGTCCGATGCAATTTTTGTTGTCAGAGAAATGAACAAACAGCGCTTAGCTACTCTCGGGTATTGCTGTCCGATGTCGCTCCAAAGGGTCCCTTCTGCAAAATGGAGTCGGATCCCGAACAAGTGGATTGAAAAGGTTTCCACACGATTTCAATCCTTCTGCTGTTACCCTTGCTACAAAAAAGCCATTCAGATGGTTTAAGGGTACAACTAATATACAGCCTAATCAAACACGACGCACCAACATTTAGAATTGCGGTAAAACAAACTCCGCAGACTTTAGTAACTAATTCAATGAAACATATTCAAGTTGTTACAACGATATCGAATACGTACACTAGTAAAACCACTAATCTCCTAGAGGTCTACAATGGATGTATCCGCAAGACATCGAGCGCATTTCCTTCTCTAAAATTCTTCCCCAAAAAGCTGATGAACTTGTAACAATGTCCGTTAAATATTCAAAATTCATATTTTATAGGTATTAATATTAAGCAAAATTAAGAAAACTTACACAGAATTAGTTATTTTCGATTGCCGTTAATAGTGTTTTTGAATAATGTTATAATATTCACGCAAACTGACTGTGACAGTAAATAATTAATACCTAGATATTGTCACTATGCAACTACAAACACCAAGTCATGGCCCACTGCGACTGACAAAAATTTTTTTTGCGTTTCTGTTTATTCATCAAGTATGTGTTTTTATTACGTTACTGAAATCGACAGAAAATTTTCTTTTGTAAAAATCAACAAAAAAAAAGTACAATTTGAGAGGGAAAAATTGATTCAGGTTTCTGATAAATTGTATGTGACAAAAAGATAATTCGCATTTCTGTGTGTAGTCTTGCCGAAACCGTTTAGTTTGATGTATAGATCATTAAAATCAGATTATAAATAGCTTTTGGAAATTTTTCTGGAACACCTGGTATACATAGTATAAATCTACGGGTAAAGATATCATATTCATAGATTATCAAGTACTCTATACTATAGAGTCTTTAGCACACTTCTTAAATATAGACATGACTCAGACATGTCCAATATAAACAAAGAATTTTGCAAATCCAATTTACTTGCGAAATTATAAAATTAAGATTTACTACAGAATATGCAGTCAATTTAATTTATTATAAGTAAATAAATTTCAGTTAAGCTGATCATGTTTATCAGTAATTATCTTAAAATTAATTACATATTTGCAAATAAATACAAAAACTGTGACATAGACAAATACGATACATAACTATGATTTAAAATATAATTTGATTTGATAAGATCAGCAGTTTCGGTTAGAAATTTGGTTGGGGAAGTTGGAAATACGCTTTTAATTGTCTAGTTTTTGCGTATTCTTCGGAAAAGACTTTGCTTTCGTTCTTTACTGATTTTAATTTCGGGTCATGGCTTTTAAAATAAGAACTGCATCACTAATCAGTACTCCACTTCCTTCATATTTCAAAACAAGCTTCACTTTATATTCAAACAGTAAACGTTCTTACGATTGAAGCAAGGAGCATGCCATTTAAGAGTGCCACATTCGACGTTAAAAATTAGATCCTTGATGTTGATATGGTAGTACTAAATTCGTAAACAACTGCGATGGCGGGATTTATAAATTACTATAATATTTTTTCTTTGTTCTAAATATGCTTTAAATACATGTTTCGATCTTTTTTGATCTCATCAGTGTGATATATCTATAAATATAGAAATCACAGACATAGTATTTGCGTGCATATAAATAAAAAATTAATTTAAACTCTATGTAAGAAAAATAAATATTTAAAATTCAACAAATACATATATAAAAATATGCAATATTCTTGCAATAAAATAAAATAAACTATATACTCATAACAATAAATAAATAGAAGTTCTAATAAACAACAATATAAATCAAGGACAATTCTTCACATGCACAAAAGATTAGAAACCCCTAAACTTGCCAACGTGCCAAGAACCAAATTTATCTTCTACAAATGTCTAATTTTTCTCGAGTTTCGATTCAGAGATTTATCATTAGAAGATCGACAAATGTCATCATGAAATTTCCTAATAATTAAACTTATAGATATATTTAACAACTGCTCTTGAAATAAAGTTTGATGATCGGATTTAACACAAGTATACTATGAAAAACTAACCTTCTGCAAAGTTACCATAATTCTCTCGCGAATAGAATTTACACGGCCAAAAGGTTTTAACATATAATACCAAACTAAGAGTGGGATAAAGAAGATTATTTTATTCACTAAATTCCTTAAACATTGTAAATGTGTGATTAGTAGGGCTGGGCGAAGTATCGATACATCGCCCAATACCCGATACCATAACTGGTATCGGGTACCCGATACCTGATATAACGAAGGTATCGATTCTAAGGTATCGATTCCAAAGCATCGATTCCAAGGTATCGATTCCAAGGTATCGATTCCAAGGTATCGATTCCAAGGTATCGATTCCAAAGCATCGATACCTATCGATACTTTACCGATTCCAGTACTCGCTAAGTATCGATGTATCGGGTAGCGATGTATCGGGTAGCGATGTATCGGGTAGCGAGGTATCGGGTAGCGAGGTATCGATTCCAAAGCATCGATACCTATCGATACTTTAGCGATTCCAGTACTCGCTAAGTATCGATGTATCGGGTAGCGATGTATCGGGTAGCCATGTATCGGGTAGCTTACCTTTGTGAATTTTTTTAAATGAGTGCGTACATCATAGGTATATAAGTTGTTGTTTTATGCAAAATGACAATTTAGAATTTTCTTATTTTTCATGCAAGGATTAAAAAAGAACTACATACATAAGTCTGCAGCTAGTATAATTATAATTTTACCTTTCGGAGGCCAATATTTCAACGTCAGTAACTTCACTATCACCGTCTCTTTTGTCTTTCTTTTCAATAATATTAAAATATGTAAAAGGATGAACACATTTTATATGCTTTAGCATATTTGTAGTATTACCAGTATACTTATATTATTTTTTACATACATTACAACTCACGCCCTGGTCGTTAATTTTATCAAAGTATTTCCAAACTACACTATTTTTTTTCGACATTTTGGTACGTACGTATCCACTTATTACACCAAGTTATAAGAACAAAGTGATGAAGCTTAAAATGATATGAAATATAAGTGCTTATATTAAACTTTAGACGACGGATAAAGGTAGGAATTATAATAAATCAAAACTAGGAAACAGCAAAAATTTGTTGACACATAATTTCTATAAAGCAGTGTTGAGAGAAATATAGGTGATATTCATATTCATATAAATATAAAACACTTTCCTGTTCTATAATGCACAATACACAATACACGACTGTAAATTGGAACTAAAATAAACAAAATATAATACAAATATGTAGTATTAATTAATATAATAAGGTAAAAAAAGTTGGGTCAAGAATTCTTATCAAGCTATTGTAGGTATAAAACGTGCTTGGTTTGTATCTATTTCGAAATTAATATTTTAGGCTTTTTGTATAATTTTGTAATAGCACGCATATTTGCCTATATTATTTTATCTTTCTGCGTTTTTAAATGTATATAAAAATAACTTTTTAAGTAAAGAATTTTTAAGTATGTAAGCATAATATATATGTATTTAAAAGACGTTGGTTATTATGCGTAGCAAATTCCATATTATGACATAACTTTAATTATTACAAACAAAAAAAACAAAATATCACAATATTGCAAATTTCATACCGTAGTTATGGTAGAATCGGTAAATTAATTTTACATCTCTTGAAACCGATATCAAACAATCGACACCTAGAAAACGGGTTATGAATACTGATTCCTAGGTATCGAATCAAGGTATCGATTCCAAGGTATCGATTCAAGGTATCGATTCCAAGGTACCGATTCCAAGGTATCGATTCCAAGGTATCGATTCCAAGGTATCGATTCCAAGGTATCGATTCCAAGGTATCGATTCCAAAGCATCGATACCTATCGATACTTTACCGATTCCAGTACTCGCTAAGTATCGATGTATCGGGTAGCGATGTATCGGGTAGCGAGGTATCGATTCCAAAGCATCGATACCTATCGATACTTTACCGATTCCAGTACTCGCTAAGTATCGATGTATCGGGTAGCGACGTATCGGGTAGCGAGGTATCGATTCCAAAGCATCGATACCTATCGATACTTTAGCTATTCCAGTACTCGCTAAGTATCGATGTATCGGGTAGCGATGTATCGGGTAGCTTACCCTTGTGCATTTTTTTAAATGTACATAAAGGATGCAATAACTTTTTAAGTATGTATGCATTATATCTTTTAAAAGAATGTTATTATTATGCGCATCAAATATCCTTATTATGACATATCTATAATTATTAAAAAACAAAATATCACAATATCGCAAATTTCATACCGTAGTTATTTATGGTAGAATCGATAAATTAATTTTATATCTCTTGAAACCGATATCAAACAATCGACACCTAGAAAACGGGTTATGAATATTGATTTCTAGGTATAGAATTAAGGTATCGATTCCAAAGTATCGATTCCAAGGTATCGATTCCAAGGTATCGATTCCAAGGTATCGATTCCAAGGTATCGATACTTTACCGATTCCAGTACTCAGAATCGATACCGTGCACAGACCCGATACATCGCTAAGTATCGATACCTCGATTGGTATCGGTACCCGATACCGAAAACGCCGGTATCGCCCAGCCCTAGTGATTAGGTTCTACGTTAGCAGAAAATAAAGAAGATTTACAAACCTCACAATCGGCTAAATTAAGCTTTTTTAGGAAGAATCCAGACAGCTTGATAATTAAAATCACTCTCACCATTAATCGGAATATTTAGAGAAGAATCTAATTCATTCGTATCCAATATACTAATCTTAGCACTTTTAGGCTCAATAAAAAACATAAACGATTGCAGATTAGTTGAGGTATGTCCACTATCCTCCACACAATTGAACCCGATGGAATGAGAAGGCACTAAATTATTCAGATTTTGTTCAAACCTCGCAAACATATATTTGTTTTGAATTCGAAGGAACATCAATACCTCAAAAACTTGAATAGAGTTCAACCATAGATACCTGTTTTTCACCATCATCGGAAGGGGGAGTGAAGAAATGTTTATTTTGATAATTCGAATCAGGAAAAATATTGGAATAATAATCGATATTATTCCTAGGAATTTTACATTTATATTTGTATATACTTGGAAAAGTCATTATAAAAGTAAATTTTTATGCAAAATATTAAAATTAATTATTACTACAACAATTAATAATAATAAAACTTACCCAAAACTTGTTCCTCTTCAATAATAATTTGTAAACACTACGTCATTATAATTTGCATTTTTATTGTGTCCTCGGTACCGTGCACTGTTGCCATGTCGCATACTCTTACAGTTAACTATATTTATTCATATATTTCTTAAAAATATGAACATCGAAGACTTTTTAGTGAAAATAACGCTAAAAATTATCTCATTCTTCATACCAAAACATTCTATGATGTTTAATTATAATCCCTTTAGATATAGAGATTACAAAGACTTGGCAATAATACTATTTGTAGTATGCCTTATGAAACCGAGATAGTGCGCACATCTTGCCCGAAATTTCGTATTTGATAGAATACCCACTAAATTGTGAACGCAAATTTGGCAGTTATGTTTTGAATGTTATATCCTGAAAAATAAATGAGATTTTGCTGCCCTCTTTCATCATACTCGCTACTTACTGGGTCAGTAAGGGCGGGTCGCCCTTGTATATTGATGGTTTAGTAAAATAACGGGTGTTCAGAAACATTCGAAGTCAAAGTAGTCCTTGAAAATATTAAGTCATGTCTGAGATAGATTGATACATTTACTTAATACAATTTTATAGGTTATCAAACTAGTATCTTCGATATTAGATTCTGACAATTTTTGACAGACAACAGTTGACATTTAATAATTATTACAAATCAGATACTTAAGTAAAGATATACGATTTTTTGTTCAGAGCCCACTTGACTTCGAATGTTTCTGAACACCCGATACATATTTATGTTACAGAAACCTGCAAAAGTTATTCCAACTCTCTTGATCATTTTAGCGTGTATAATTTAGGGTGGCCCACGCTTGTATGGAAAAGTAAAAGTATAGTCTAATACTTTCTCCACAAGCTTGATTTTGTTTCTTTTACTAAAATATATGTGTATACCAAAAATTGGCTCAAAGGGACAATATTTAGAGGTCGCGATGAATGGTGACTTTTATGTTTCACATCTTTTATTGCATGCATTTACTACTGGCTTATCATTATTGTACTTGTTTATGTATTGGAGATACTTTTTCACACTTTTCTTTGATCTTTACTAGATTTACATTCGTTAAAATTCAAATATAGTGATCCCTTTATATAATTATTTAACTTATTTTGAATGCAGAATTACAAGAAACGAGTTTATGTTAGCAAATTTCAGAATTTCTTATTTTTCTTTCATGCACTTACCTTCCTTGTATCAAAACAAAATACTGTATTAAAAAGGGGCATTCCCTGATTGTTGTTTCAAAAGTAAAAAAAAGAGCGGAGTTCATTGATAATAAAAGGTTGTGCCTGATTGTTGGTTGTGCGCGATTTTTTTTTGAAAGTACAAGCCATTTTGAATGTAAGTTTTGTAAAATTTCAGTGATTTCTAATAATGTAAGTAGTGCAAAACAATAATAATTTTTTAAATCGTTTATTCACTTTCGTGCTATATTGGTTTAGCTAACATAAGAAATGTCTGCCGCTAAATCCTCGAGATTAATGAGAAGCTCACCAGGAACGTGGCTAATTGGGAATCAAATTGAACGTTTTTGTCCGGAAAGACTTCCATAAAAAAGCGATGTGCTTAAACTGTTCAATTTTTATCACTTGGGAAAAAAGAGAACTGAAACGATTAGTATTCGAGAAACGGCAAAAGCAGTGACCGAGATTTGGGAACGAGCAAGACTTCCTACTCAAAGAATTGATTCGATCGTAAGAATAATTCGTAAGCTTTTAGGTCAATATAACATTTTGAAGAAGAGTCGGAAAAACAATCTCAAAAGCAGTCGGGCAAAAGAAGTCATGTTCAAAGAAGATTTAAATAAAATATTAGACGTAGCCACAAAAGATGCATTAAACAAAATCAAGAATGAGGAGGACAAATTGTTTCTTATAATGCAGAGGGAAAATAATATGAGTTGCAGCATGCCGGGAATAGACAAAAAGTCAAAGGAGAAAGAAGATCGCAAGCGAAAGAAAGAAGTGGAATTAGAGGCAAGGAAATTGCGTAACATTGAAAGTCAAAGAGCTATTGAAAAAGTGGCTGGATTATCTACGCTGAAGGATTATGTTGAAATTTCCGGCAGTGAGTCAGATTCATCGCACGAAGAAGTTAAGTTTCGCGAAAAAAAAAATACCACTAAACCAATAAAAATGAAATCTGTTTTTACAAACGACTTTATTGGATCTATTGACCGTGTAAATCTTTCTGATCGGAATACCATGTATGTTGTTGGAGCTGCAGTTCAAGCGTTAGGTATACCTGTATCCGAAATTGCCTTATCACGTACCACAATACAACGAAAAAGAAACGATATCCGAAAAAAGATATCAGAAGCTGATAAGGACTCATTCTCTTTACAATATCCAGTCGTATTGCACTGGGACAGCAAATTATTGCCCGATATTTCTGATGAAAACAAAAAAGTCGATAGAGTTGCTATACTCATCAGTGGCAATGGAAAAGAAAAACTTTTAGCATTTCCGAAGATCACAAAAGGAACCGGTGTAGAACATGCTAACGCTTGTTTGGGTGTCTGTACCGATTAGTCAATAAAAAACCAAATTCGATGACTATGCTTTGACACTACCGCCTCCAATACTGGTTTAAAGCTAGGTGCATGTACTTTTATTGAAAAAGGATTAAATAAGGACCTAATATGGATTGCTTGTCGCCATCATATGTTTGAGGTCATGCTTTCTAATGTTTTTAAAGAGTATTTTGGCCCAAGCGGAGGACCCGAAGTGCAACTATTTAAAAGATTTAAAAATCAATGGCCAAATATTGATAAAGAAAACTTCAAAGTCGGAGATGATACTCGATTCCATACAAGTGACTTGCTTCAACTCCAACAGCAAATGTATGAATATTATACCGATGCCATCAAAAGTCAACAGCCAAGGGATGATTACCGTGAACTCCTTACGCTTTGTCTAAATTTTCTTGCTGGTGCAAATAAAGCAGGAACAATGAAAGTTAAATTTTATGCACCAGGCGCGTGCCATCTTGCTCGTTGGATGACGAAGGCGATCTATTGCATAAAAATATATATGTTTCAAAATCAATTTGATCTCACAGACGAGGAAAAGAAAGCAGTTACCGAAATACGTTTGTTTGTAAGTCTTATATATGGCCGATACTGGAATGAAGCTCCTTTAGCAATAAATGCTCCTCTTAATGACCAAAACCTCCTTAAACAACTCGAAAACTATCCCAATGAAAAAATTGTTAAAGCTGCTGTAAAAGCATTTCATCGACATTTATGGTACTTTTCTGAATATTTAATCGGGCTTGCCTTTCTCGATTCCAGAGTTACATATGAAACTAAAAAAACAATGGTGACAAATCTCCAGCTACCACCAAAAGCTAAAGCCTTAAAGAGACTGGACGGAAAAGTATTTAACCATAGAAATCCACTTGAGTCCTATGTTACCAAAAGGTCAACAATGTTTTTTAATTTACTATGCCATGATGGACAAGAAAAGGCACAGTTATTTCTTTCAAAGGATCCGGCAGAGTGGAAAGACGACGCCATTTTTATTTCGATGAAAGAAAATGCTAGACTTTTAAAAGTTGTAAATGACTGTGCAGAACGAGGTGTTGCTTTGGTGACCCAATTTAACAGCTCAATTACGAAAAATGAGGAGCAAAAGCAATATTTGCTTAGATTAGTTGATCACCATAGAAAAAAATTTCCCGGGGTTTGTAAAGCTAATATTGCAAAAATGGCTATTGATAATTTAAAAAAATATATGATAATTTGTACTTAATATACAGTTTTATTAATTCTTTATTTATTTGTTTTATTAAATATTTTTATTTTTAAATAAACAATGAATATCACCATAAAAAATCATTGTATGTTATATTTCTATCTAACCCCGAAAAATCATTAAACTATCGCAACCTTTAAATATTGACCGTATGTGCTCAAATTTGGACTGAACATTTTTAAGCACTATTCGAATAGGATCAGCGTTGTGGAGCGCGAATATTCGATGCTTTTGTATTTTGGGCCACCCTAGTGTATATACGTTAGCAAAGGTTTTAATAAAGGTGGTATGTACATAAAAATTTGTTCTTGAACTTTTGATCCACAAAACTATAAACAATTTTCCAATTTTATGCTGTAATGATCGACAATAAGTAATATTAGAAATGATTATGTATTTAAGTTGTTTTGCTGTTTACTTTGTTGTTGTTAATGTTTGTACGTGCTTTATCATCATTTCATTAAACAACAAATTGCGCTAACTTTTTAGCTAACTTAAAGTTTAATTCATGCATATGCATAAAGTAGATGTGTCAATATTTTGAAATGATGTTAAAATACACGTTTGAGGAGATATCAAGTGAAATTTGAAACTATGTTTGAAATATTTAATTCAGATGATATTAAAATTAATAGTTATTTACAAATCAAGTTGGTGTGGAGACAATTTTTCCAGTATAAACGATCTTTATTTGCAAGAATGCCGGAAAAGACATTGTCAGAATGTGAGATATTTATTAACGGAGTAAAAACAATTTTTCATAAAGAATTTCCTAGTCTCTAATTTACATAGCTTTACAGTAATTACGAGAGATGCCTTTTTAATGTTGTATATAGTCATAAAATCGAAGAGTGGATTGACTTAAAGTTCATCATACAGGATTGTTTAGATTGAGATCTTTGGTATACCCATGGATGTCTCGATTTCAACATAAGTCACAAGTCTATCTTCCTTAATCAGGTGGCGCACAGCACCCATGTTTTCCTGGGATTATCGGTGGTACTGGTGTATCTACGTTGAAACTCACAGTACCAACGTGAAATCATCGATTGATATGGTGCTTTATCTTCAAAAACAGAAAACATCTCAAGAAGACATTGTTGTCGAGTTAATTCGCTCCGAAAGTTGCGTTAAAATAGTCTCGACTCAATTCCATTTTTCAGTCAACTTAAAAAATGTACTATGACTAAATCACTTGTCGTATCTTGATGAAACTTTAGATTTAGGTTGACGAAAGGTTGAGATTAATTTTGACGTCTGATGTTTCATTACCGGCGCCCTCTATGAGGCTATGTACAACACTAAAAAGACATCGCTCGTGCATACAGTTTTCCTACTCTAATTCTTTTCCTAATATTCTATTATGCTATCTCTGTATCAAAAACATGAAGCAAGACACGGAAATTTTTAAATCGGTGAGAACCTAAATGCTTCTATTTCCTGGATTGCTCTGTATACAAAAGTACACTCTCCATAGCTATGGAACCAGCTGGTTCCAGTAGTAGCAGAGTTTTGTGACCCTTATTAGTTTGGCATTAAAGAAATAAGATATTACAAAACTGGAGGCGTTTGAATTATGGATATGCCGAAGAATGCTAAAAATATCATGGGTTGGAAAAATAATAAACACAGACGTATTAACGAGAATAAAAAAAAATATAGTTACCATAAAAAAACGCAAATTGCTGTACCTGGGACATATTATGACGGGAAATAGATACCATTCGTTGCAAGTAATTATGCAGGGAAAAATTCACGGAGGAGAAGTGTCGGAAGAGGAATGAATTCAAACGACAAATCTTCTAGATTGAAAATTAAGGTACGAATTAGTACCCCTGTTGGCCAGACCTAGCACCATTTGATTTTTATCACAGCTGAAAAATATTAAAGAATGGTTTAATTGTACTTCGAACCACCAACTATTTTGATCAGCAGTTTCAAACGTGAGAATAACAATGGTGATTGTCAACCGCCATAGCGGAGGCAATACTTGAAGCAGAAAAAGAAAGTATGTATTTATGTCGTGTGTAGAATGTTAATTTAAACTTTAAAATTTTGCACACAGAAAATAAATCGCAAGAATTAAATTTTCTTGAAGCCATGGAAATTTTGAAATATAAACATATAGAGCTTTTACTCAATAATCATATGGATTCCCGCATTTCTACTTTATTAGGCCTATTTTACAACTGATTCTTTATTTATTTTGGTTTTCACGTTTTCACGTTTGTACTCCGTGGTCCCTTAGTGTAATAAAGTTTACATCTTGAATATAAAAAAATGGCATTAAAAAATTACTTTATATAAAAAAACACTTAATTTTCAATTAAAAATTGCAAAACATTTAAACATTGATACATAGAATATGTAGATCATAAGGGCGATGGCTTCAAATTTTCCCACAATTTTTCAAAATATGATAGAAAGCACAACTTATATGAATTTACGCTATTATCAGCCTTCTATTTAATGAATTTTACATAGACTTCTTCATACCTCTTTCTCGATTTTTCTCGTAATAAGCCCGCATAGGTTTTCTCAACTTGATTTACTATTTCTGGTGATGTATTGGGAATATCTAAATGACTTTCTGAATCATAAATCACGATAAAGCTACAAACAGCACAAACTGACGCCATTTAAAAATGACGCGATATAGCAAAACAGGCAACTAGACGCAGGTGAAAATTAGTAGGTAATTTTCACTAGGGACGAAAGTTAACGTTATGAGATTTTCTCTCAGTAGTGACGAAAATCATATTTTCGCTGCAGTATTCGGTGACGGAATGTCTTTATATAATAATGGGTCGTAGAAATAATTATTTTTTCTGCTGCCGATTATAAATCAGTGATACAACCCTAGTAACATAGCATGTAAGTCGACTATAACATTCGTTTGTAGTTTCGTCTTGACAACGAAACTTTATACTATCGTGAAAATTCTTAGGAAAATAATGATAGAATAATGAACAACTCATGATTCTGGTTCAAAAGTTTTTTTGGAGTAAAAATTAGGAATATCAAAACCGAACATTTTTATTTTGAAATATATACAAAATTACGATTTTTTACGGCTTCTTCTATTTCATCAATCTCCATTTCGAATTGATTTCCAGTGTTTCATGCAATTTTTAATCATCTTCTCGGTTTGTTTATAATGTCAACTGTTTGTATGACATGATAACACAGGTTACACGCGTCACGAAAAGGGTTTTAAATCAAAATTAATTCTGACAGGTACAAACTAAAATGATTTCTTAAAAATATAGATTAATATCTGACGGCAGTAGGAAAACTATAACAAGTCACACGAAATGTATCGACTATTAACATTATTGGCAGATAATGCGTCATTGGTATTTGCATACCTCGAATTATAATACGTCCTTATATTTCTTGTCAATTAAATAATATAATTTGATAACGGATAACTTTAAACATAATTTTATCAAAATAGACATTTTGGAAGTTGTAATTGATTTTGAAAAAGTATGCGATATTCACAAGGCCGTTCAACAAGCTTCGCCGTTAGCGAAAATAATTGGATGCCTGTTTCCATCTTTCACAATCTTGGTTACATAGAATCCAAGAATACGGCTTGACTTTTTCATATAAGGATGAAAGTTCTGAAATCAGAAAATGTATTGTTTTGTATTTGATTTGCTATCTATTACACCGAACTTGAAAAATATTCAAAAATATTCAGATTGTTTAATAGACAGTTATGTATCAGAGAATGCTTTATTTTCTCCATATCTTTGGGCTGAAAATTTAGCGGAAGCGAAGCAATACACTTTCCTCTTCAACCAAAAACAGTGACGTCTGTGTTGCCAGTCTCATAGCAACGAAAATAATAGTATTCTATATTACTAAATTTATAATTTTATTAATCTGGAATATATTATATTCATTTCATTTGTAACAAATGCGTAATGCGTTCTTAACGTATTGATGTAATCAAATTTCTTTGGTATATTTTTGCTGCCATCTGGCGTCATGTTAATGACTTATATCTATACAGGCTGATTCATTTTCGGCCCTCACCATGGGGATCTCTCTTATTATTGTAGATAGAGAGAGTATAGGTTTAAATTTGGCAAAGTTGTTAAATTTTGTGTTTGTTATAAATCCGTAAAGAAATTACCTGTAGCACCGACATTTGGCCTTGTAGAGAAAAAATAAAAACACATCCTTGTGGCCATTTCTAAGCCTCTATCCAGTGGTGTACTCTAAATTTTTATACGACGTTTCGTTTCTTTCTGGCCATCATCACCTATCTAATTTCTTATAGGCGCCATATTGGATTTAGACATCTTCAGAAAGAGTTTCTTTTTCTGATATCAACCATGTACCACATGCTGACTATAGTTTTTGACATTAGGTTTTATTTGAAAGAATAAATTATAAGTTTAAATAAGGTAGCCTTTGGAATTTCAATCTGTCAAACATTTCATTTATTGTTCATTAATAACACAAAAATGTCATACACTAACAAAGAGAAACGAGATATGATAAGTATTTTTTATTCTTCGAAACGAAATTCAACAGTAGCGAGTACAAGATAACAAAAACATTAATAAAAATACATAGAAAAGTAAACAATAAACAATTACAGTAAATGTTCAATTATCTGGCCATCTTCGGTAATGCACAATTGGGCACGCCTTCTGGCATTTTGTACTGCCCTTTGTATAGTTCTTCTAGGAACTGCATCGAAGGCATTCTGAAGTCTGTCTCGTAATTCTTCAATGTTTTGTGGCGCATCTACTTTATAAATATTATTTTTAACATATCCCCATAAAAAAAAATCTAGCGAACTTAAATCAGGTGATCTCGCAGGCCATTCAACAACTCCCCTATTTCCAATCCAACGGTTTGCAAACTCTTGATTTAAGAAATTTCTAACAACAGCTGCATTGTGTGCTGGTGCGCCATCTTGTTGCCACCATAAATATTGTAATTGATTTAATGGGATATTGTCGTCAAGATAGTCAAATACGTATGTATGTAAAATGTTTAAATATCTTTCTCCATTTAAATGTTCTTCATACATAACTGGTCCTAAGAGACGATTTGCCAACATACCCATCCAAACGTTTATTCCAAAACGATGTTGTGGTCTTCTAGCCCTGTTTTGTCGGGGATTTTGTACTGCCCAATAGTGCTCCGTATTTCTGTTGAACATTCTAGAATTTGTAAATGTTGTTTCATCTGACCAGATGATTTTGCTTAAAAAATTTTCGTCATTTTCTATCCTTCCCATTAACCAATTACAATATTCTAGCCTTCTCAAATTATCTCCAGGCAGTAAAGAGTGACTAACATGGATCCTGTATGGTTTAAACCTACTTTTATGTAAAGTTCTCCAAACTCTGGACTGGCACAAATTTAATTCTGACGCTACTTCGCGTGTAGAAATTGATGGATTATTATTTATCTATAAAAACACAAGATTAACATGAAATTTGAAAACACGCTTTTAATTTACCATTTGTAAAATATCTTGTCGATTTTCATTTAAATTCCTGTTGTCTTGACCTTTACGCGGCTTAGTAAACGACCCATTCTTGACCAAATTTCTGTCGAGATCTAGAAAAATGGTACGATGAGGCTGTTGTCGTTCTGGGTATAATTGTAGATATCTTGTACTCGCTACTGTTGAATTTCGGTTCGAAGAATAAAAAATACTTATCATATCTCGTTTCTCTTCGTTAGTGTATGACATTTTTGTATTATTAATGAACAATAAATGAAATGTTTGACAGATTGAAATTCCATGGCTACCTTAATTAATCTTATAATTTATTCTTTCAAAAAAACCTAATGTCAAAAACTTTAGTCATCATGTGGTACATGGTTGAAATCAGAAAAGAAAACTCCTTCTGAAGATGTCTATATCCAATATGGCGCCTATAAGAAATTAGATAGTTGATGATGACCAGAAAGAAACGAAACGTCGTATAAAAATTTAGAGTACACCATTGGATAGAGGTATAGAAATGGCCACAAGGATGTGTTTTTATATTTTCTCTACAAGGCCAAATGTCGGTGCTACAGGTAAAAGAAGAAAATGGGGTTTTCGCGTTTTTTTTTTAAATAACGAAGGTCATTTGTCACAGGTCTATTTTCTTTACGGATTTATAACAAACACAAAATTTAACAACTTTGCCAAATTTAAACCTATACTCTATCTCCAATAATAAGCGAGATCCCCATGGTGAGGGCCGAAAATGAATCAGCTTGTATATATATATTTTCCCTTCTGTACCCGCATAGCTGGACGAGAGAAAATCGCGACTTTCAGCATGGTCTCATTTGTCCGTCATATGTCACCAGATTATCTGGTGCCACCTGATAGAACAAAATTTGCTATGCCAATGAGGCGTTCCATCAAACTTTACTTCACTAGACGAACTGACGAAGTCTATTGTTGTGACGGAAACACGTGTCTTTGGAAGAAGTAAGTGTTGGAAAATACAAGATGTACAAGATTCGTCTATTCCTTGATTTATCAAAAACAAACCTTAAATCAGTCTTGCTGCATAATGGGAATGAATTTGCATTTGAATTTTGCAAAAAAACTGTACGCGATGGAGGGGAATGCAGATCATTTTTGGATTCCCGCAGATTAGAAAACAATATTTACAAAAAAACAGGACTTGCAGCTGAAAAAAAATATTTTTTTGCAGACCTCTGTAATTAAATATGTATAAATTTAATATAAAAAGTTTTACAGCATCTGTCTCGTTATTTTACAGCTACACCTCGTATGAGTTAATTTTTGTAAATACAATCGAAAGCGAATTAATCTCAACAACTGTCAGATGAATGTGACGACGGCTGTTCTAAAGATTTCACTCAGGTAGATCATTCTTGTAAATATAAAATGGTTTATGGGTGCAAATTAAGTAACGGTACTGATTGAGTAATTTGCATCCATGCATTTATATAATATCTTGTTTTGATGCAGAATAAATTACAACTAATTAAAAGGCATACACATCGATTTCAGTTTGTATTCAAAACAAACTCAAAATGGATATTAAAAGTCATCGTGCCCCGTTTTAAAAATGTTAAAATGTTAATTTTAGGCGGTTATAATAACAATTTTTGTGTTAAAAATTGAAATATACGTCACGTCGATCGATAAAGATTGTGTTGGAGATATTAAAAATTTGTAAACATTATCATCATCTTCCTTTTCGGTTCCCAACCAGGGACCAATATTTGCCCCGTTTGATAAATTTTAAATCGCCGAGCACCTACGCGGTTTGTATAGTGTCAACGCAGAGTCCGTATCCCCACCAGAACGATCATGATCACGCGGTCTCAACTCGCAATCAGTTGTTTCTCGCTCGGAAAAAAAGCACAGAGTATTGCAGAAAACGTTTGTTTATTCTCATTTATTCGTTATTGTCATTTCGTTTTCGTCTATTTACAATAAACACAGAGACAAAACACACACACATATAAACAACAAAACACACTGTTGGTTCATCCAAAAAGGTACGCGTTTGTCACGTGTGTATTATATAGTGCGTGTGCTACATTATACAATCAACGAATGTTTGCGTGGCGCCAGTAGAGTGCGCTTGCGTCAATGGGCCCGTCCTCTAACCTCACGGACTTACGACGATCAGTTCCACACGGTGTGTGGAGTCGAGAGTGTAACTTTAACGTGTTACCAAATCAACTGTACAAATACACGCGAATCCTTCAAATGTATGGTACTTCGTGAAATTTCACAAGGAAAATCAGTGATTAAAAAACGATAAATATTACGCAATTTAAAGACAGAACAAGATCGGAATTACGCTCCGTGTAAACTCCAGATATCCCCGTAGTTTCCATCTGAGTGTTGTTACGTTTTTAAACTTTGTGCGTCTCAAAATAATAATATATAATGATGATGTGATATGTGTATTAATTGTTTTCTAAATCATATTTTATAACTCCATGCTAATTATAAATTGTATTTGTGTTATTATCGACTTGAACTTATAGAATTTCCTGTTTTATCGACATTTTTAACGAAAGATAACCTGTTGATTTTAAGTGATTTCGCCACCAAAACAAAACACCTCCTCCTCTCCCGTTAATTTTACGGGACACGATAAGTTATTATACGTTTTGGTGGTACGAACGTAAATAAAATAAAATAACATATATGAACGTGGAATATAGTGCGTGGTCGAACGTTCGGAACAAAATGAATGTGATGGAACCGCTGAATGAGCTGG
Source organism: Melolontha melolontha (assembly GCA_935421215.2). Lineage (NCBI taxonomy): Eukaryota > Metazoa > Arthropoda > Insecta > Coleoptera > Scarabaeidae > Melolontha > Melolontha melolontha. The sequence continues at coordinate 139,523,741 of OW285240.1, read as the reverse complement.
ACGGTTTCGAGCCGCAAATTCGCGCTCGTTCCAACACGTGGCCGTTGCCCAGGCCGGAGAATTATGTTGAACCCGGGGACGAAACCGGCAACAAGTGCTCCGGCCTGCCGGTACCGAATAATACCGCCTCCGGTGTGACGACCGCCTCCAACGTTCCCGCCAAAAAGAATTCGAGTCGTCGAAACGCATGGGGTAACTTGAGCTATGCAGATTTGATCACACAAGCGATCACATCGTCGCCGGAAAAACGTCTGACGCTGTCACAGATTTACGAATGGATGGTGCAAAATGTACCATATTTCAAGGACAAAGGCGACAGTAATAGCTCGGCTGGTTGGAAGGTTGGTTTTTGTTAATATAATAGATGAAAAATGAACATTTTTCTTAATACTCACGCGTTTGTAAATAATAAATTTTAATAGCAGGTAATTTTGTAATTAATTTACAAGTAAATTTCCGTCGATAATCGGAAATTTTTTGACCATTATTCGTGTATTCGAAGAATTGGAACAAACATATTTTTGAACGGTTGTAACATAATTTTTGACGAAAATTGTCGAATTATTAAATTACAAATTTCTATAACGTCAACGTTATCACAAACAGCATCTCTTGAATTAATACCCGAATTAAAAACTTCGATTGCTAATAAATCGAAAAATATTTAACGCGCCATAAACTCAGATAACTTTTAACATTGAACGACGACATTTTGATAAGGCATTTTATCGTTTTCAAATTTTCAATAAGAAAGTAGTTGATTCCTTGACATTTTTTTCATTTCTCGTCACATTGTTTGAAAATATCACGTTAGCATGGATTGGTATAATTTTGTAAATAACCTATTAAATAAATTTTTATGTTGAACTAATAGCGTTTTATACTTAACCTTAAAGCTGTAATTTAAAACTAATAAATAAAATAATGTCGTCATACATACTTTAATATACATTTAGATAAGAAGATTATGACGGGAATTCACCAAATTTAGTGTAATAGTCTTGGAAATATGCATATATTTCTTAAACTTATTGATATTACAGGTTATGTTCATTTATCAAATAAAATAAATCACTTTATTTCCTTAATGTTCATTCATTATATAAATAGCCCACGACTTTTAATAGATGCTGATATTGTCGATGACCTTGCTTAAAGCATTATTTACTTTTTATTCAAAGCATTTTGTATGACAGAAGACTTGCAAATTTGATTAACCTCTTAGGTATATGAACGATTCTAAATAAATTCTTAATTTATTTTCTATCGCAAATTTGTTTTAATAGTTTTTTGATTTACTTAAGTATATTTAGGTTCAATTTGGTTGAAAATAAAGTAAAACTATATCATTTTATTAAAATATAAGAAAGACAACGGGTTTTTCTAAATATGTATTTAGCGCTTGAGATTTGAATAACATAAAAAATAAGCAAGTTGCTATTATATAATATTCTCAAATGGCACTTTTTACAATTATGTTTGCATCATCAAAGGAAACAAAATACAATATATATTTTTATTTGGAATTCTCAGGATTGAAGTGCAAATCATAGTGACAGTACTTACAGTGTTATATATTCTTAAAGGAACATATAAATAATATTTTGAAATTGATTAATCTAAAATTTATCGAAAACTGCTTACAACTAGTTGTCATTAATGCAATAAAACTACTATTTATGTATTATATCAAAGAAAAATATTTAAAATTATGCATGAGGACGATTTGACGGTAGTTGAGACTAAATAAAAACTTTGAATTCCGGCAACGATTTTTTTAAAGTTTTCAACGTTAATACACTTGAACCAGCGCTATTGGGGTGCCTTTATGCTTGCTTTAAGCTGGTTTTACATTTGTCGATAAATTGTTCGATAAGTTAATCGATTTCTGGCTTCACATATCAATTTTTCCAGTCGATTTTATATAACAACTTTTCGTTTAACAGTTTTCTTAATAGGTTGGCAATGGTGTTGAAGATTTTTGTGCCGTTCTGAGTAATACCAGTGATTGAGACTTGTGCTATGGTTTTATATAATCCCAACATATCAGCTAATTTCTTAGTGATTAGGTTAGATTGAGAATCAGAATCGAGCAGCGCTCTACAACTACGTTCTTTTTCATTAACATCGCGTATGTTAACTATGGCGGTAGACAATAATCCATGAGTGGTATGTTCGCTTATGTTGGAACTGTAATTTGAAGCTGTTGTGGTTGGTTCTGAGACAGCATTTTCTGAATTATCTTGTTTAATAATTTCGGTGTGAAATAATGAATGATGCCTTTTGTTACAAATTTTGCAACTTCCTGATTTACACTGAAAAACAGTTCAAACATAATTTTTTAGAGCTGTTCGATTCTTTGTTCTATGGAAAGATCTAGTAACTTCCTGCATTTATAATTCAAATGACTTCGCTGACAAAATGTGCATGCCGAGATATTTGTAACTATGTGCGTTGACATATTTTTAACATAAGAGGACTCGATTCGATTGGGCTTTGAAATAGCTTCCAATGTGTTACATCTACCTACGTGTTAAAAACTTTGCTATTTGGTCAAAAGTAGGAAGTTTGGTAGTTGTTAAACTAGTTTCCAATTCCTTAAGAATGGCGGAATCTAATTTAGTTTTTTTTAGTATATGCGATTAAATCATCCTAACGTTCCGTCTAGCGCTTTAATGATGATAGAGACCTCCTAATGTGTTCTAAAATCTCGTCAATAATTTGTCTCAATACTATGTGATTTTCTTTATTTGCAAGTAAATTATCAATAGCTTGAATATCTTTCTGAACTATTAAATGTGTGTTGTTGTACCAGTCGCCAAGCATTTGCCATGCGTTATGATCATTATCTGTCGTGATTTCTAGTGAATGCAAAAGTTTGGCCGCGTCACCCTTTAGTGAGGATTTCAATTAGTGATATTTTAGAATATCGGACAGTAATTCACTGGTATGAATTAATTGTTTGAAGGTGTTGTAAAAAGGCAACCAATTTTCATTATTGCGGGAACATGTTGGCAAATTAATTGAAGGGAGCTTGACTAGTTGAAACGACTCATAAATTGTTCAGCTTTGGCAATACTTATTTTCGAATACTTCCCATTCTTCACTTGCTAGTTCTTCGTTACAATCTCTACTTGAATTTTACTGAAGTGTTCTAATAAAAGTTCAATTTTTGAAAACCGATTGCCCAATTCAATAACATTAAATTGATCGCCATCGATTAGCAGATTCCAACGGTTCCAATTTCTGTGCTTGTGTTTGCGATGATAAGAAGTGACGTTGTCCGTGCGATTTCATGGTATTTTTTAACGATATTTTACAGATTTTGCAATAAATTTCGGGATCACTGACAATGCACATACAATCAGTATGACCGTCAATCCAACTCGCCATTGTTGTACGATACCGTTCTCGACGTTCTTCCACATCATATCTGACAAAGTAACTTAAACAATGCTCTAGATCTAAATAAATGAAAACTAAAAATGTATGCGTAAGTTATTGAAACTGAACGAAATTCACACTTATGTCGAAATAATTGGGAGAAGTAGATTCAATCAAACGATATTAAACAGGATCTATCACAAAAATTACGATGTAATTAACAGTTAAAACTATGAAAACAAGAAACTAACTCACAGCACTTTATTATTTATTTATTTTACGAAATATAATCTAAATAGACTAAGTTATTAAAACTCCACACGCTTCTATTTACGCCCATGAAAACAGAAATTTAACTGTAAATATCCAACAAAAAACATCGCAATTCTCGATGAAAACAGATGTGCTCGCTAGCCAGATCAATAGTGCATTTAATAACTGCGTGATGTACTTACAGATGTTATAGACTATTTATATCGTCCGTCGTAATGACGACGTCATTTCAACCCGATGTGTCCGGTCTCTGTTTATCACATACAAAATTCATAATTTAACAATTACTCTTTTAAACAATTCATGTTTTCTTGTAATATTTCATGGAAGACGATTTAAATACAATTTTTTGTTTGGAAATTACGTGCTATCACAACCCAGGACAATACAACAAATGTAGGTTATGAATTTTCATCATGTGTTGGCTAAGATAAAATCTCTGAAAAAACACTAGAATTAAAGCTAGTTTGTAATAAAAATATAACATGTTCTATTACTTGCAATGCAAGAAAAATGACAATTAGCTGACAAAAATGGTTGGATCGTTATATTCAAAATTTAACAACATTAAAAAAAAATAAATTAATAATATTTTACAGGGGTCTAATGCAGACAAAAATACAACATATTTACGCTATTAGAAGTCGATACGAGAAAAAAAAAATTTTTGACCCACCCTGGTGGACAATCTGTTTGTGATTATTTTTTGGTTAACTACTTTTGCATTAATTTTTTCATTTTGACTTCTTAACTAACACTGTTCGCTTGTAGATTATAAACGCATCGTTTTCGATGTTTCAATAGCGTTGTTATAGCAGCAAGTTAGAAAAAAATAACTAATTACACAATTATAACTAGTTCTGTTTGTAGAAGCAGTTATTTATATTTTACAACCATTTAATATATACTGGATTTCACCTCGAACACTCAGTGTTTTGTATACAATTAATATACATATTTGGTAAGGGTACGCAATTGTCGAGCAAAACTAATATTAACCAATACATATTTAATATCGACTCTGTTAATGAATCTAAAATAATTACGTAATGTTTTTTAATAATATCCACCTAATAAAACATCCGCTGTTTTCGTGTTCTTTTATCTTTAATGTGAATTTGAATTTCGTTATGACGTTGCATGCTATAATGATAAATGATAACATAGAATATCATAACATTGATAAATATAATAAACATTATGTAGTAAAATTTATTATGTGTAAATTAGGTCCATACTTTAATATAAAATAAACAATAATAATAATTTAGTTATGGTTTAAATTAAAATTTAAAAAAGACAAGTGAATAGTTGTTAATCTGATTTTTTAAAGATACGAGGACGCGTTGATTAATTCGCGCGATCGCACACAAACAAAGGAATAATTTAATACAGAAACTTTATTTTTGTACACATCTCCTTTTACGAGGGGTACACTTCCCCACGGGAAAATCATAAATAAAATAAAATGTTAACTCGTTGAAATACTTTATTGTTTTTCGAAATAACCACCCTTAAGTTCTATACACTTCCATTCGTAAAAATAAATTAGTAAAGCATTTATCCTTGTCAGAAGATGGTATGTTTGAAATGTGTGTTTCATATGCCCAACTGCCTCTTCAGGTGATGAAAAGCTTTGTCCACACATTCTACTTTTAATTTTGGGGAACGTGAAGAAGTCTTTGTGGGATATGTCGGGGCTTTAGGGATAATCGCTAAGTAATTCAACACTGTAGCTGGTCAATTAGTCGAGTGTTAGTTTTGCGCTGTGCACTTTTGCATTGTCATTGTGAAATAGGGTGCGAAGGTTCGGATTGCTTTTTCGCAACTCTGCAATAACCAGCGGCAAACAAATGGTAGTATACCATTCTGCATTTACAGTTCTATAATTCTCTAAAGGAATCGTGGCCACGTGACTAGTCTTAGATACAAAACAAGCAATCATTTGTTTAGAAACACTGCGCGCTCGAACAACTTCACTTTGAAACACCCATACAGCAGATTGGTTTTTCCTTTCAGGTTCATATGAGTATCTATGTTTCATCACCACTGATGAAGTTATACACAAGTTTTGAAGAACCTGAGTGAAGCGTTTCAGTGTTTCTTTACACCACTTCACACGAGCTTCTTTTTGGTCTGCTGACAGATTATGTGGGATCCACCGCGCACAGTTTTCTTACATTTATATGATCGTGCAAAATTGTTTGTATTGCAGTTGTGCCAATGCCTAAATATGCACGAATTTCAGCATATGTCACATGTCGATCAAACTTAATCATTTCATAAACGGCGTCGACATTTTGGGCGACAACAGCTGTTGATGGTCGACCTTCACACAATTCATCGTTGAGACTATCACGTCCAAGTTTGAAATCTTGAAACCAGCGATATATTGTAGTTTTAGATCGTGCTTCATTAACGAACGCAGAATTCATTCGCTGAACACAATCTTGTTGACTTAAACCACTTCAAAAATCATAATAAATCATCGCACGATAGTGTTCTCTTGTTAAATTCATTTTGTTACTGTATCGTCACTGTCACCGTAAAAAAAACTATTTGACATACTGTCAAATGTGACTGTCATATGTTTTCACTTACATAAATGTGAAGTTAGCCGAATTTGTATAAATCATAGGTCAGGTACTAACTATACTGTTGGCTCACGAGATTTTCAGTGTATCCCTCGTAATTCGATACATTGGGTCCATCTCTGTTCAAGTTTATTCCGTTTTGACAGTGATATACAATTAAATACACGCTATATATGCTTTTGAATATATGGTGATTATAGCATACTGGTTTTGTTCTATTCTTCATTAAGACGCAAACTTTCATAAACGTACAGCACTAGTACTACATTGAATCGTTAATTTTATTCTCTAACTCCAAATTGTACCCCAAAGTCTGAATTGAACCGAATTTAGACAGAAACAGGAGCAATTCCTAACCACAATATAAATCAATAAACCTATTTAAATACCTATTTCGACAACAAAGTTGCCATCTTCAGTAGAACAATCTGGAAAGGAAAAATGCTGTGAAACGCAGCGTCTTTGATTAAGGTACAACATTTGAAGATGCTCTTCCCAAAGTGCCAGTGGGATAACACAATGTTACTCCACTGTTTCAGATGATTTTAATGAGTGTTTTGGTGCTTCAAATACATGGAAATCGCATGAAGACAAGTCAGAACTGTAAAACAGAAATAAGAAAAACACCCTAACCACAATATATATCAATAAATACTATATACGTATTTCGGCAACTAAGTTGCCATCTTCAGTAGAATAACCTTAAAACTGATAAAAAATGTTAAACGTAGCGTTTTTGGCTAAGGTAAACCTTAGAAGATATGCTCTTCACCAAATCGCCAGTGGGATAACACTCATACTCACACAGAGTGTTATCCCACTGGCGATTTGGTGAAGAGCATATCTTCTAAGGTTTACCTTAGCCAAAAACGCTACGTTTAACATTTTTTTAAAGTTTTAATGTTATTCTACTGAAGATGGCAACTTAGTTGCCGAAATACTTATATAGTATTTATTGATATATATTGTGGTTAGGGTGTTTTTCTTATTTCTGTTTTAGACTTCAAGCCACAGTCTCCACCAATTTCGGATCAGAACTGTAAGGTGATTATTCTAGAACATCTAGAACGGTTACCAGCAAGTAGGTTTTGCACTGTTGTGGTACACTGCCACCGACGTTTATTTTTGTTGTTTGACGTAGTTTAAATTATATGCATTCAGTTGATGTTGACACTAGGTCTTTTGATATGTAAGAGGACAACCTGGCAATCAAAAATAGAGTCGTCGTTATTTTTTTCTGCTGAAATTCTTTCGCCTTTGCTCATTCCGACCTTATAATATGCCGGTTGAATTATGATTTGCTCGTTTTTAAAGATTTGTTCCCATCACATAATATAGCGTTTGAATTCTGGTTCGAAATGGTAAACTCCACGATCATCACCATCAAGAATTTCATATGCTCGTTGTTGACAGCGTATCAAATGCTGTAGTGGCAAGGCCAAACGCAAATTCTTGCATAATAATCAGTGAGCAAACGCAAAATTCACTTCGTAATAAATTTGTGTTATTCAAAATTACGAATAGTTTCTACTGTAGTTGAATATTCGAGAAAATTCTCAAAATTTTAATGAATTTAGACGTAAAGCAAGTTCAGAAAAGTGAATCTAGTTTAATTGATAAACAGCGCTCCAATTAACCTTTGAAGGTTGAGGAGAATCGAAGCCAAATCCGTATACAACTTCAGTGGGGTTTGAAGAAATATTCAATGTATGGCTTTGGATAATTTTGGACATATTCAAAGTTATATAAAATAAATAAATATCCCCAAAAAATTGGGGATCCATGAGATGTAGATTTACGTCATTCAAGCAGGTCGCGACCTTAATTTTGGTTAATTTTGGCTTTCCATGAATGGAATAACTCACATGTACAGATAGTATCTATGTATGTACTTACATAATATTTTCTTATAAGTACATACATACATCTATCTATTTATTTTAAATTATGAAACTATCTATGAAGTAAATATTTTGAAAACATAAATGTTCATGAAAAGTGATAACGAATTTTATTAATATTTACGTTATTTGAAACATTTTCTCATGTATGAAACTGTCTAAACAACAGCTTCATCCCTCCCACCAAAGCATTTATTTTTTGCTTAGTTATTTTATATAATAGATACTAAATTTTAATTTGGTTCGTTTAAATTTGAATTCTATTAATAAATGTGTAAAACTTAGCATGTGTTTTCTTTATGTTTTTGTTTTTTTTGTTACAAATTTAAATTTTTCAAATTGAATAGTATTATATCAACCGTCAAAAACACTTTAATTTAATTGGGGTCTACCCAAAACCGCAAGTGGTCTACATCATCTCTCTACATCAGAGGTCCCAAAAAAGTTTTGGGACCTCTGACTATGCCAATAAGCTAGCAACGATTTCAGTGGTAAAGGACTAGATTATAAGGCATATTGATAAAATGACAGTCCAATAATGCCGAGAGATCTTAAAAGTTAGACCATCATGGTCTAGGGGAGGTCATGGTGGAGGTGTGCCATCGAAGCCGTGGCGAACATTTGGTCGATATTATCTTTCACACATAATTACCATACACCAAATAATATGATTGAATAATGATTTAAAAAATCCTGTTGACCAATGTAATTAGAAAATGCTTAAAAATGTATTATGCCCTCTTTCCCAATTAATTCTCGCACTGTATTACAAAATTAAACAATTCCTATTTGTGTAACGTCAAAAAAAAGCAAACCGCGAAACTGACAAGACATTTTGTTGTCCTTCATTTGCTGGATTTAATTACTGGATTTGCGCGTGGGAGAGTTCCGATCTTTCTTTAAAATGTATTTTTGGTTGCTATTTCGAGCCGGCTATAAATCGCGTAAACTGGTAATACTACATACCTATACGAAACCGATTTGTTCAAGTCTTGTGCCAAATCCTGTGTTATTTTAATGAATTAATTGCTTAAAATTGTATTTTGTTCCTTACCAATAGCGAGGCGATGAGTTTAGTCTGAAACAGGGATATTTTTAGAGAGCTGTTGGATAAATATTTGTCCGCGTTACAAATCAGTAATTTTTGTTTTAATACAATAAAACTTATAAAAAAAATTAATGGTACTAGCAGTGATGATAATAATAATTACATTTTGTAAGAAAGTACGAAAGATTTTGGCAGAATTTCCTTGAATTAATTAGTGATTTTAGGAATGGGATAATAGCTTTTAGTTTAATTAATTGTTTTATTTGTTACTCATTTGTAAACATCAATTTATCAAAACACCGTATTAATAATGAAAGTTACTGACTCGTAAAATTTTTACAAGTTCCCTGTCAGCACTACAAGTTATACTTATGTTTTCTTTGTATTATAAATGTTATCCGTTTTTAGTGCACCTGCTCTTGGAGCCTCGCTAAGACTAATCCGTCTACGTTTGAATTCTCTATACCAGTGGTTCCCAACAAAATTTTTCCAAGGACCCCTTCATCCAGTCGCTATAATGACATGGACCCCCACTAATTCTTAAACCTAAAGTTATAAATGTTCTCCCCCCCCCCCCCCCCCCCTTTAATTATAATGAGCTTAGCCGCTAAGGCTAAGCTAATGTAATACTAATATGTACATGGTTGGTAACAAATATTTAAGGTTGACATTTTGAGAAAAAAGATGGATCTTAAAATTTGTGTTCAATTTTGTCTTTATTAGGCTATTATTGTTCAAAACATGTGAAAAAATAAGTAAACAGTAATATTATAAAAGTCTTGATTTATTTGTGGAAATAAAGAGTGCGTCCATCAGTACACAGTTATAATTTTCAGTTCTTAATGAGATGAGTTGAATCTGACCTTTGAGTCCATTATTTCTGAAATGTTTGGTTCCAAACTTTACACTTTCACTCTGAAATCCGACCGCATGTCGAGCCGATTCCTGTACTTGTTTTTCATGAAGCACATGGAGGAAAATGCTTGTTCACACCGATAGGTAGTTGCAAATGGAAGGATCTTTTTCATTGCCTTATCTCCAAGCTCTTTGTAGTCCTTGCGTGCTGTTGCCCAGAAGTCCGCCATTTGTTCACCATTAAAATTGTTTTTTATTGCACCACAGCTAGACAAATCCACAAGTTGATCTTTTTCTTCTTCTGTGAGGCCGTGGATTTGTTCTATTTCTTGACAGCTGAAAGGATTTCGAATCCAACTATCGTCAGGGTCAGGTTCAGGAAAATATTCCCTAAAAGTGGTGGCTAGGCTGCGTAGATGCTCGGCTACGTTGCGCTTTATCTGGTCAGGCAAACTATCCTCTGAAGACTCCAAGAATTGTTTCAAAGTAGGGAAGTTAGTAAACGACTCTTTTTCAATCCGTGCCGCCCACATATAGCACTTTTTGACCATAGCATTAATCCTATCTTCAACTTTGAACATGTCCACATTGTTCCCTTGCAAACTTAAGTTTAACACATTCAAGTGTTCAAACACATCAGCTAAATAGGCAATTGAGCAAAGCCAATACAAGTCAGTGAGGAAATCTGCATACTTGGTGTCAATAGGAAAACACGAACCCCATCTCTCAGTTCAAAAAATCTTGTTAAGATCCTACCTCGAGAGAGCCATCTTACTTCCGTATGAATAAGAAGCTGTTCATGCTCACTGCCAATCTCTTTGCACAACAAAGAAAATAATCTGGATTGCAGAGGTCGAGCTTTAATATAGTTAACGATTTGAACTACATACTTCATTAAGTATCTTCTGCAAAAGTTCAGGCAATCTCTTGGCTACTAAGGCTTCACGATGAATACAACAGTGTGTCCATTTCACCTCAGGGTTTACTGCTTTGATACGAGCTTGAAGTCCTGTTTTGTTACCAGCCATTGATTTTGCTCCATCCGTAGACAAGCCCACACATTTTGTTCAGGTGATGTCATGTTCATTGAAAAAATCATTTAATGCAGTAAAAATAGTCTGCTGTTGTGTGAAGTAATTCGCACGAAAAAAGAAAATCTTCAAATATCTAGTCATTCCTCAAAAATCTTGTGAAAACCAACATTATTGCTTTTTTTGATATGTCTGTGCTTTCATCCAATTGTAGAGCATACATGTCACTCATGCGAAGTCTGACCAGCAATGTCTCTTCAATGTTATCGGCAATATCAGTAATTCGTCTTTGGACAGTATTGTTAGAGAGCGGAACAGTACCTATTAGCTTAGCAGCTGCATCGCCTAACATTCTCTTGCATAGAATTATTGCTGATGGTAGTAAAAGTTCTTCAGCAATTGTATGGTTTTTTCCAATTTAGCGACAAGCTGAGATACCTCATAAGATGCAAGGGTTGCATTTTCATTTACATTTGCATCAGAGTGTTTAGTAATGTTTTTACGAGATCTATTAAGCTCTCCTAATTTATTTTTGAAAAAATCCAATGATTTATTTTTGTGCTCTGGATGCTTTGTTTCAAGATGCCGACGGAGTTTTGCTAGCTTCATACACTCATTCGAAAGACTTCCGTAGCAAATTACACATTGAGGTTTAGGCTGCTGCTCAGATCCAGTGAACGTGAAACCGATTTCCAAGTAATCAGAGTTGTATTTTCTAATTTTTGCGGTATGCTTAACACTGACGTTGGACGACGACGCGTTGGGTTCAAGAGACACTGACAAATTCGGTTCGAGAGTCACTGACTTATTAACTCTAATGTCAAATGCATTCTTTTCTTCTTCATCTGTAGGCCTATCTCGTTTTAAGGATCCACTTTTCAACCAACGATCCATTTTTAATTACCGTGTGCGTACTGTAACTTTCCACGAAAAACAAAGCTTTACAAACACTAACTGCTTTATAAAATCACATATGTAAACAACACAGTGTGTGACGGCACTAGCAATACATTTAAAATGGCCGACTGTTTGAAATGCGAGTTGGCTGTCACTTGTCGGCTGCAAGCAGGCTGCGCGCGCGTTCTAGAGGCAGGCATACAGCAAAACTATTCGGCCATCTAGTTCCATTGACGGCGCTAGAGTGAGCTAGCGTTTGTTGCTGGATAAAGCCATATGCAAAAGTTAGCATTCGTTAAAGCGCTCAGAAGGCTGAAAAAACTGAAAATCTGTTACTGTATACCAATATATATTTTTATTCCAATTTCTAATTATATCTTGCGGACCCCTCTGGCATGGCTTGCGGACCCCCAGGGGTCCGCGGACCACCTGTTGGGAACCATTGCTCTATACCAATGAGAAATTGTTGACTGTAGTGGTGCTTCATTACCGAAAACAGAAACTAACTCGGCGAGGCATTCATATTGAGATAATTGTCTTCGAAAATTATAAAAAATTATTGCGCGAAAATTTTCAGGGTTTAATTCCATTTTTCACACTTGTCAACTTTGACAGTTTGTTGTAGCTACAACACTACACGCATCGAACTGAAACTTTGGATTTCGGCTAACTAAAGATGGATGTTAAGTTTTAGTACTAACATTTGATTAGTGGCGCCCTCTTGTTCCAGTATGCGAAACATAATAGATATCCCTCGTACAGCGAATTTGGCGCTCACACCGCAAGCAAAATATTGTTGTCATATGCATGTCTAGACAGATTGAGACGTGGTAGTAATGTCTGGAGTGTTGTTGTGTGTATGACTCAACTTAGTAGCGTACGGGAAGCAAACAAACATGGCATGTGTAATCGCAGAATATTCCAAGTGTGAAGTACGTGCGGTTATCCGATTTTTGCAAGCTGAAGGGGTTAACCAGAGCGAAATTCATCGCAGATTAGCGGGCGTTTATGGCCCGAAGGTCTTATGGCGAAAAGAAGTCAGCGCTTGGTGCAAAAAAATTTGAGATGGACGAACGGACTTGTTTGATGATCCGGAGAAAAACAGAGGCAGACCAAGGACCTCACACACGGATGAAAGCTGCTCAATTGTTGAAGGTTTGATTAGGGAAGATCGTCGCATTAAAGTTCGTGAAATTGCGGAATTGACTGGCATTCCTAAGAGTTGTGTCCATGAAATCATATGCGACCTAAACTTTCGCAAAGTTTCGTCTCGCTGGGTGCCGAAAATGCTCTCCGAGAACCCAAAACCAATTGAATGAGTGCGTCACTTCAACATCTCACCCGATACAAACAGGAAGGGGATTCTTTCATTGAAAGCATAATTACCGGAGATGAAACCTGGGTTTATGAGTTCACCCCAGAGTCGAAACAACAATCCATGATGTGGAAACATCCAGATTCCCCAGTTCAAAAAAAATTCAAACTTCAACCATCTGCCCGCAAAACCATGACCACCGTGTTCCGGGATAGTGAAGGCCTATTGCTCTGTGAACTCCTTGAACCGCGCACAACCATTAACAGCGACAGATACTGTGAAACTCTCTAGAAATTGCATAAAGCCATTAGAAGGAAAAGGCCAGGACGATTATGACAAGGAGTTAAACTTTTGCACGATGGCGCAAGACCGCATGCGTTAAATCAAACCAAGGAGTGGTTGACACAGCGGAAGTGGGAGGTGCTCCAACATTCGCCATATAGTGCTGATTTGGCACCTTCCGATTTTCATTTATTCGGACCCCTGAAGAAATCTTTGGCGGGGAAACGCTTTGCGAATCAACAGGAATTGCAAGACACAGTTGATCGACTTGACAGGCAAGACTACCGTAGAATGTATTAAATATTTTCTTTAAATATATATGTTTGTGAAATTTTGGGTTGTACCTTTAATATCGGACATTCCTCGTATTTCTACATGTAAAAATTTGATCAAAGAGAACCTGTTCTAAACTTCAAGGTCATTCACATGTATTTCTAGTTAATTCTAGGGATTATAGTTTTTAAAATTAGTTGAAGACGTGTTAGTATTATGATATTAGCATATATCATATGGTTTTGGTTCTTGTTTTTGTCACGACCTTTATCAAACGTTAATGTAAAGTGTTAGGATAATAGCATTCTTCATTATAGTAATAGCAGCTCTTGCATTAGATTAATTTTGTTTTTTTTTTAATAATTTTTAATAATTAATTTTGATTTTTTTTTAAAACATGTCTTTAAGAGACTCGTAATAAATTAAAGAAGACAACACAAGAGATAATTAAAAATTGCTGAAAAGCCACGTCCATCAACGGAACGTACAGACGCGTTTCGCTCTTATTGGAGCTTATCAATGTACGGTATCTCGAAGACGGATATGGCTTTTCACTTCCATACTTTGTGTATATATAGTTAACATTCTGAACTTACTGCAAATGAGAATTAATGAATATTAAATCTCATTTTTACATGTAAATGTCGCGACGGGGTGTGTTCTACATACTGGTACAAACTTAGTTTGTCGGATTGTAGTTATTAACGCATCACATAAGGCGACATTTACATGTAAAAATGAGATTTAATATTCATTAATGCTCATTTGCAGTAAGTTCAGAATGTTAACTATACAGGGCAATCCAAATTAAGTGTTCACCATTGGTAACTTTGTTATTATTAAAGATACAAGATTGTTTAAATTAGCAAACTAGTAGTACTTTTAACGCTCTTTAAGATGGAAGAATTAAAAAAACAAATGAGCAGCGCGTTTTCAAGTTTTCCCGAAAAATATGTTTTTTTCAAATGGAAACCCCTGTATATTATATCATTTTCTGATAGAAATTCAATTTTTAAACAAAAAATCTTATAAGAAATTTTTTACTGGGATTAAAAACACTTGAGTTATAATGTATAAACAAAAACAGCTAAATAATTTTTATAAACTTTATTTTATACATAAACATATCATTAAAAGAAAATAAAAATCACTGATTTTTTCATAGAAGATGTTCAAAAATACCACCTTGTTGTTCAATACATTTTTGAACACGTTTCTGAACTTGTCGAACTGCTTTTAGTATGGTCCTACCATCTATTTGGTTTATCTTTTCACTAACTGCAATTTTTAGGGCGTTTACGTTTTCGTACCTTTGCTTATAAATCTCTGTCTTTAAATAACCCCATAAAAAAAAATCAAGCGGTGTTAAATCTGGCAATCGGGGAGGCCACTGAATAGGACCATTTGTTCCTATCCATGAATTGTTAAAAATAGTATTTAAAATTTGATGAGTACCTCTGTAGTTGTGCGCAGGTGCGCCATCCTGCTGAAAATGCAGATTCTGTCTACTTATTAGATCAATATCGTCTAAGAAATTATTCAAAATTTCAGTCAAAAATTCTATATACCTTTCACCAGTTAGAGTGCCCTCATAAAAGAAAGGATCAACAATCCTTGAACCAATTAAACCGCACCAAACATTAAAACTGTAACGGACTTGCGGGCGTCTTGGGTGTACTAAAAGAAGATTTTCCTTTGACCAGCAATGATGATTTTTTGTATTGTACATTCCAGAATTTGAGAAATTTGATTCATCGGTCCACAAAATATAACGAAAGTTGTTTACATTTTGGCGACAAAAGTTAAGATACCAGTGGCAAAAAAACATTCTTCTCTCTGGATCCCCTTGCAAGAAAACTTGAACTGGTTTGTACTTATAAGGAATGAATTTGTGTTTATTCAGAATCCTATGCACAGTACCGTAACTCAAATCAGATTCCTTGATAATATCTAGTATGGAATTCTCACGGTTGGCCTCAAAATATGCAAGAACTAGAATTTCCGTGGCCTCGCTTATTATAAAAGTCCTTCTTGTTCTTGTTTTGGCAAAAACACTCTCATTGCCTCTAAATTTTCGGTACAGTCATAGAAAAAATTGCTCATTTGGTTGTGTTCGGAGTGGATATAATTCAGCGTAGTGTTCTTTTGCCCTCCTAGAGGATTTTCTGCACACTAAATAAGATTCTAACATATCACACTTTTCTGCATGGGTAAAAATCATTTTTTTGTCAAATTAATAACTAGCAAAATGAAATTTATGAGTGAAAGACTAATAAAACTGTACTAATATTTGACGTTTACTAGAAAGAATTAACGTCGTTATCATAGAAACATAGAAATGCACTTGACTTAGCTGTTTTTGTTTATTCACTATAACTCAAGTATTTTTAATCCCAGTAAAAAATTTCTTATAGGATTTTTTGTTTAAAAATTGAATTTCTAACAGAAAATGATATAATATACAGGGGTTTCCATTTGAAAAAAACATATTTTTCGGGAAAACTCGAAAACGCGCTGCTCTTTTTTTTTTTAATTCTTCCATCTTAAAGAGCGTTAAAAGTACTACTAGTTTGCTAATTTAAACAATCTTGTATCTTTAATAATAACAAAGTTACCAATGGTGAACACTTAATTTGGATTGCCCTGTATATACACAAAGTATAGAAGTGAAAAGCCATATCCGTCTTCGAGATACCGTACATTGATAAGCTCCAATAAGAGCGAAACGCGTCTGTACGTTCCGTTGATGGACGTGGCTTTTCAGCAATTTTTAATTATTCTAACAACCAGGAAGCTCGCAGTCGCGACGGGGGGTGTTCTACACACTGGTACAAACTTAGTTTGTCGGATTGTAGTTATTAACGCATCACATAAGTCGACATTTACATTTGCATGTAAAAATTTACATGTAAAAATGAGATTTAATATTCATTAATTCTCATTTGCAGTAAGTTCAGAATGTTAACACAAGAGATGGTTAGTTCAAGTAATTTCAGGTAGTACCAATATTTATTTACTATCTACCAGCAATAAAATGTCATTCTTAACTCTAAATACTACGTGTACTTCGCAAATAGCTTTTCAATTTTTACGATTTTTATGATGGTTAATTAACAGCTTGTAAATCGCTAAATAAATTTAAGATTCCTTACTAACAGTACACACTAAAATTATCAGTCCGCAGTTATAATTTACAAAATTAAATTGTATTTTGCTTGACGAACATTGAAGCCAAGTTCGTATTTTTGTTATAATCATTTAAAAAAAAATACATACTTTACAGTTCATATTCCGTTTCTCTTGTTAGAATCATTATCTCTTGTACACGACGAAGATTTATTTCTTTTTCGCAAAACGCAGAATGTTCTTCTGCAAAAATAACTGTATAAAAAGTCGGAGCAGATGGTTTCATTAAGTCGTTGTGTAGCACTTGCCAAATCTAGCTTGTTCTATTTAAAAAAAAAAAGTATTTAGACGGCGAAATAAAAATACACATGTGGGAGAATTAGGTTTATTATGTTGATACTAATAGCATTAAGAATTTGTGTTTTACAACAATATTAAGTACATTATTCAAACATTAATTAATAAATGCAAATATACGCTGAATAGATATGATTTGCGGGTGTTTATATTCTCCAATGTTTAACGTTTTCTTACTTACGTAATTTATTGGGGTATGTACTGCATAAATCTATTTACATATTTATGAAGATATACAAGGGTATATCGATATATCGTAGTCGATAAATTTTAATTTCTGGTACGAAAGTAGGAGAGGAAAAGAGCGCGACGAAGAAAAGTAAAGAAAGACATATAGCGAGGTTGCCAATGAATGCAAGTAGATGAAGTGGGGTATGATAAACTTCAGGCAGATTATAGCTAGTCAGTAGGCTTATTGCTTCAGAGGGATGTAGAACGCATCTTTAAAATATGTATAAAATGCCCCACAAATATTTACAGAAAAATATTTATTTACTTTTATAAGGATGTACAACAAAACTTGTATTCTCCGCGTATAAATAAAATAAAATGAAATATTAATTAAATCTAAATTATGTAAAAAAATAAATAAATGTAACTCTTATGAAACGAAAATAAATGAACTCTCACGAAACGAAAATAAATTAACTAATAAAAAATAAATATTCTAAATTAAATGTTCAAATAATCCACCCCGTTGTTCTTGGCAATATGCCAACCTATAACAATATTCTTGGCGGACATTATAGAGCATGTCAGGTGTTAATGTTAAGAATGCTCTCAATATTTTTTCTCGCAATTCATTTATGTTGTGCATTCTTTCGTGGGGATTACTGTAAACTTTTTGTTTGATGTCTCCATAGAAAGAAATCATTAGGCAATAAATCTGGCGATCTTGACGGTCAACCGATTGTGCAATCTTTGCTTATAATACAACCATTGAAGGTATTTCTCAAAAACTCCTTCATATTTCTCGCACTATGAGCTTGGGCAACCATCTTACTGAAATCAGACTTCTTCCAAATTGATGCCATACCAGAGAACAGTGAGAATAATGCTGTATAAATATTTATCGGCATCAAGTGTGCCAACGATAAAAAAAGGACCGACAATTGAATTATTTAAAATAACTGCCCATACATTTAATGTTTGTGGATATTAGGTATGTACAGGTACATAGAGATGTCTATTTTCTTTAATCCAATAGCCAGTTATTTGTTTATTGTGATGCCCATGTAAAGAGTCTGTAAATAGAATATTCTTCAGAAAATTTTTATTTTCAGTAATTTCTTTCATCATTCTCTCGCAAAATTCTAACCTTCTAGATTCATCTTCAGGAAATATTTCCTGACTTTCACTAAATTTTCGCCACTTGTACCGGTTCTTTTTTAAAATTCTCTGCACTGTTTTTTGTTGGACGCCAGTTTCTTGGGAAATCTGTTTTGCAAAACTTACATTACTTTCCGCTGCAGCACAAATTATAATATCTTTACATTTTTTTTCGTCTTTTCGTTTTTTACATCGTCTTTTAAATGCAAGCATTCTTTAAATTTGGTCAGGCATCCATATTTATCAAACCTATGAATAATATTTAATATAGTTCTTTCAGTTGGGACTGGACGATTTTCAAACGATTTCTAATGAGCTGCTACTGGCGTAATACCATTTTATGATTTGTGTCTTTTCTTGAGTTGTAAAAACATGCATGTTGAAATCGACTATTAATATACGCACCTAGAGAAATAAGTGTTGTACATCCAATAAGTGTTTGCTAGGGAATAGGGCATGTTAAATGTGTATGTGTGTCCACCACTATGCTTCTCCCACCACTGTTTGAAATCAGGCATCGTTGAATATAACAAGGTCGTTTTTTGCATATGCTATATAAGCAAACAGAAATTAAAATTTATCGAAAGCAAGTCATGTAGCAACAATTTCTCTACAAGATCAAGGAACTGTTACTGCCGATTGGTGTAGAACCATTTGTTTGCCGCAAGTCATCGCTGAACTCCTAGAAACCAACACACAACTACGACTCATCCTCCACCAAGACAATGCAAGTTCGCACACAGCTCGCAATACAATTGAATTTTTAACGCAATAAAACGTCGAATTGTTTGACCATCCTCCGGACAGTCCCGTTCTAAGTCGTAACGATTTCTTTACCTTTCCGAAAATTAAGAACGGTTACCCTCCTCAGAATTAGCAGTCGATGCCTTCAAAAACACAATTTTGACTGTACCAACAACCTGATTGGAATACTAAATTTTCGTGCTAAATTCTTCGAAAAACAATAAACTCTTTAAAAGCTATATATTGTTGTATTCCCCAGCTCTATATGCAAAATATAAAAGACTAACTTCCTATTTTTATTTTCTTTATTAGATATTTCTTTAGTTTTGATTTATTTCTATTTTGTTTTTTTTTTGTCATATTTTATATTACATAACCACTAAGTATTATATTTTATTCTATTTTATTTAAAACATCTTAAATTATTTTTTTTTAAACGAAACAAAAAAGGATAAATCTAAGAATATTGAAACGTTTTAGTCTCTTAAGGGAAGTCTTATTAACTATTTTCTAAGAAACTATATCTTTTAGTTTAAAGCGTACCATATCCGCATGTGCAGGTAATATTTGCAACACGATGTTTAGAAACGCCCTCAAAAGGGTTTAATCTTCAGTGCTTTAAAGGTTTGACGAAATATTTCTTTTTACCTGAAACGAAAAAAAGTACCTTCCTTGCGATCTTTCAAATCATTTATCTAAAAATGTGTATTTATTCTCCAAGCAGTTGAATAAATATATTTAGATTATTCATGCATTTTGTATTTAATTAATATTATGTTACGGCAGTAAAGGTTAAATTTTAATTATTTTTAAGATCGAAGAATAAAATGTTTATACTAAAATTCCATGTTTTTTTTTTAAATTTAATTAATTTAAATTATGATAAACAGAACTCATTAGTTTAACTTTCATGGGAGACGAATAAAACAATTTTAGTACAAAAATGACAGAAATAAAATAAAAAAAAGCTGGGACACTACATTTTAGACGCAAAATTTGTAATGGTTTACTGAAATTTGAATTTTTCTATCATTAATAATAATAATAATAATCAAAATAAGGTAGGAAATGGAAGGTTAACTATACCTACTATATTTGCAAATTAAAGTATATTTTAAACATAATGAAAATTAATCAAATAAATTCGAATTTAAATAAAGAGAGTAACTAAATAATAATAGGCATTAGCTAATTGTAAACGAAAATATAGAAACGAAAGAAAAGGGAATTGTTAATATAAGTTTTATATTAATCGAAATATAATAAATAAATAAATATATAGACTCTGGTAAAAACAGACTATTAATTGGGTAGTTGTTTGGGCTATTTGCATCGTTTGGAGGATTTGAATAATCCGACGTTTTGGCAATCTATTATCGTCTTCGGAGTAGCCCAGAAAAAGGTTGGTTCTTGCCAAACTCATGTCTGACATATATGCCTCCCCAATTTTTTTTTTGTGAGATTCAGGTCTGAAAGCAAAAAAAAGAAAAACGTGTCAGAACCAGCCTTTCTGTATGCAAGGACCAGCCCTTCTCAGGGCTGGAGACAGCAGTAGATTGACTTCCGAAACGTCGGATTATTCAAATCCTACAAACGATCGAAATACTCAAACAACCACTTAATTAATCATCCATCGTCAACAACTTTTCGTCACGAGTGACTTTAATCTTGTTCAGAATCATTTCGTCGCCTTCAATTTATAATGACTTTATAATGACTGATCTATGGTGGTGAATTAAAACTTTATTTCTGGTTACACAATGCTGCATTAAGTTCGTCAAACTTTTGTTAAATAAGTCTAGAAAATTCTTTCAATGGGGACTGTGGTTAAATAAATCACGCAAATCACGCTTTGAGCACACTGCACAATGTACCGATTACAGGTTTGAAATTGATAAAAGGAATTAATAAACCCCATGAACTTGATGCTTACGAAAGTATATTTATCGCGAAAAATAAACATACCTCCTTGAATAGCGATAAATCTCCAATACCGTTCAGCTGTCTTTTCACATTTTTATAAGTGGGTGGGGGAGGTAACAGCAGAAATATAGACATGTGGGAATCCATACACGTGAAATAATGCAAAAAATTACCTCCTTAACAATGGTTGTTGAATGAAGCACTCGGTGTGTTGGTTCCACGAAATGTAAAATGTTTCGCGTTTTGTGGAACAGATGTACCGGGTGTTTTGTTTATTAAATTACTTATCATGTTTCACCCAGAGCCTACCGTGAATTCTATACATTATATTAAATTGCTTAACTCCTTAACTAGGACATGTCACCTATTTATAATTAACTTTTAAATTATATACCTACAATATCCAATTATTCATAGACCCTTTTAACGTGAATTGATTCTCATTTAATATGCAAAAATTACCTCCTTAACACACCCAGAGCCTACCGTGAATTCTATACATTATATTAAATTGCTTAACTCCTTAACTAGGACATGTCACCTATTTATAATTAACTTTTAAATTATATACCTACATTATCCAATTATTCATAGACCCTTTTCACGTGAATTGATTCTCATTTAATATGCAAAAATTACCTCCTGAACACACCCAGAGCCTACCGTGAATTCTATACATTATATTAAATCCGTGAATTCTATACATTATATTAAATTGCCTAACTCCTTAACTAGGACATTGTCACCTATTTATAATTAACTTTTAAATTATATACCTACAATATCTAATTATTCATAGACCCTTTTCACGTGAATTGATTCTCATTTAATATAACTCAACACAGCCGGATGTCTTGTTTTTTCACATGTAACGCCCTTTCTTAATTTTGTCTTTCTCAGAAATTGCAATGAGAGTTCGACTTTTACAATATACAATATACGACTTTTTAACCATTTGTAATGGAAAATTTTTACACCCCTACCCAATATAGATTTTGTCACTACCTGTGTATTCGAAATAATACGTTTAAATAATAACTACTAATGTGTACAATGCACATGAAATATTCATATAGTTGAATATACTAGTGTTTTGTGAAAATATAAGGTGTTTCATTTAGTTTAATAGTAGGTCACCGTAACTTTAAAAATCGTTTTTAGTAGGCGCCTTCTTTAGAGAAGAATTTCTGCCGTTCCTTTGTTCGATAATTTAACACATGTTTTAAAACCTTTTCTAAGAGGCAAGTGTTTTGTCTCGTAGTTTGAGATTGTGCATGGTAAATTTAGTCTTTACAGGGTTGCAGTGTATAGTAGGTGTGCGGAAGCGTTTATTTTACTTTACTGTGCCCCATGTGTGACTTTTAATTAGTAGTTTTTACCTACTGATGATGACAACTTAGTTGTCGAAATACGTATTTAGGATACGACTAATAATTGTGGTAAGGGGTTATATACCTTTTTAAATTAAATAAGTCTAGACATTGAAGTCATTGAAAATTTTACCACGACGTCTGTTAGGCACATCAACGAGTGTTTGGCTGATCACGTCGTACCATTTGCTCTATTCATAGTTAAGAACTTTACTCTAATGCACGACTTCACACCGCACGAGTGGTTGAACAATATTTGAAAGCGGTTAACTTTCGTCGTTTGCAATTGCTACTTTGAAGCCCGGACTTGAATTCTATCGAAAATCTTTGGGATTCATTAGAGCGACGTGTTCGGCACCGACAATCCATACCGGTAACCATTCGGGATCTTCGAATAGTTCTTCGTGAGGAATGGGGAAAACATTACACAAGAGGTCGCCAACTGCATTCAAAGTTTACCACGCCGTATGGCAGAAGTCATTAGTGTCCGTGGAGGTAGTAAGCACTACTAATCGCTTAAACTGTGTGAAAACGTAGATGTAAAACCTAGCCGATCGAAAGAAGAACAAGGAAATCAACATGAGAATAATAAAAGCTGATAAAAGTGCAGGAATGGTAAACCATCTAAACAGGTCAAAGCACCTATCAGGAAAAACGAAACTCAGAATCTATAAAACTATTTTAAAACTCACATTACCATATAGTTGTGAGACTTGGGTGATAAATAAAAATCAGAAAGAAAGGGTAATGAGATGGAAGAGAAGAATTCTGTGAAGAATCCTTAGAGGAAAAAATCGGAAGAGGATTATATAAGAAGAACGAACTAAGAAGTATATACATAACATATATCGAGGACCAAAATTAGACGAAGTAATAATAACTGGGAGACTGAGATGGCTGAGACATTTGGAAAGGATGACGGATGATAGGATAGCAAAACAAATAGTGTGGAGAGAGCCGGTCGGTAAGAAGAAAAGAGGAAAACAAAAAAAAAGATGGAGAGGGAAGCAGTGCTAGAAAACCTAAGAGAAAGAAATGTGGTAAACTGGAAGATAAAAGCGAGGAATCGAAGACTATGGCAAATTATTACACAGCTCTGGCCCTGAATGGCCTGTTAAGCTATACTATATACAGTGTGTTTAAAAAAGATGCGGCAATATTAAAGGGGGTGATTGCCCAGGTCATTTTATACAAAAAGTTCCTATAAACATAGGTCCGCATACGCTTCGTTACCGATCTACAGCGTGTTGAAGTTTAATTTTAAAAAACAGTAAAAACTTGATTTTTACAAAGCGGCTTGAGATATCATAATGAAATTTTAGGCGTGTTAATAGCTGTGGGAGACACATACTTTGCAATACAACACGATGTTTCAGTCGTACCTGTGGCGCGCGTATTGGCACGTCACAGGCTATTTTTCAAGAAAAAATAGGACGCCTCTGATTTCTCTAAAAATACAAATATGCTTTTATTTATTGTTCAATTATGAAGAAAAAAGCTCTCTTAACTTTTTATCGTACGACTTACCGTTTTTTAGTAAAAAAAAACATTTTAGTGCATGTCCATTTATTACAGAAAAAAAAATAAAAAAACAAGGTTTTATTCAAGGGCAAAAACAAATATTTTACCAAACCACAGTCCTGTTTTATTCACTGACATATTGAATGAGTCTCGTGGTTAATAATTTTTTTGTATGTGTCGAATTTGTTGAAGTTCCTTATCATGAATCGCTATACGAATGCCGAGATGACCGACATGCACTACATTTATGGGCGTGCTGATGGCAATGCTTTAGAAGCTGGGCGATTGTATACTGAAAGATTTCCTGGCCGTATTGTTCCTGATAGAAAAACTTTCGAAAGTATTCATCGGCGTCTTTATGAAACAGGCACATTAAGACGAAATGGAGGAGCAGGAAGGCCAAGGACAGCAAGAACGGTAGAGCTGGAAGAGGATGTGCTAGACATGATTGAAGAAGATCGAGGTACTTCTACTCGAAAAATTGCTGACGCTTTGGATGTAAGTAATATTTGGCACATTCTGAAGGAAAATTTGTTGTATCCATTCCATATACAACGCGTTCAAGCACTTCTTCCTGCTGATTTTCCTCCTCGCATTGCATTCTGTCAATGGCTTTTGCACAAAATGGTTCAAATCCCTCAACTCCTGATGTTGATTCTGTTCACCGATGAAGCGAATTTTTCAAGAAATGCAATACGGAATTTCCATAATAATCATGTATGGTGTGACGAAAATCCACATGAAATTGTTGAAGATCGTTTTCAACATCAGTTTTCTTTGAACGTTTGGCTTGGGATTGTGGGTGACTGCATAATTGGACCGGTATTTTTACCAAGGAGACTTACCGGAGAGGTGTATCGCAACTTTTTGGAAAACACGCTCTCTGGAGTTCTGGAGGACGTACCATTAGCAATTAGAGATGCAATGTGGTATATGCACGATGGCGCACCAGCCCACTTTAGTCAAGCAGCTCGTGATTTCTTAACACAAGCATACGGAAATCGCTGGTTAGGCCGAGGTGGACCTCACTCATGGCCTGCACGATCCCCGGACTTAAATCCCCTGGATTTTTTCATGTGGGGCCATTTGAAGTCCTTGGTGTACGTTACTCCATTGGAAAACGTAGAAGACTTAAGAAACCGAATCATTGCTGGGTGCAACCCAATTAAAACCCAGTCAATGAGGAGAAGATTGGATTCTTACATCCGAGCTAGAGGTGGTCACTTTACACAGTTTTTGTAATTTTTGGTTGATAAAATTGTTGGTTTGGTAAAATATTTGTTTTTGCCCTTGAATAAAACCTTGTTCTTTAATATTTTTTTCGGTAATAAATGGATATGCACTAAAATGTTTTTTTTTAATAAAAAACGGTACGTCGTACGTTAAAAAGTTAAGAGAGCTTTTTTCTTCATAATTGAACAATAAATAAAAGCATATTTGTATTTTTAGAGAAATCAGAGGCGTCCTATTTTTTCTTGAAAAATAGCCTGTGACGTGCTAATACGCGCGCCACAGGTAGGACTGAAACATTGTGTTGTATTGCAAAGTATGTGTCTCCCACAGCTATTAACACGCCTAAAATTTCATTATGATATCTCAAGACGCTTTGGAAAAATCAAGTTTTTACTGTTTCTTAAAATTAAACTTCAACACGCTGTAGATCGGTAACGAAGCGTATGCGGACCTATGTTTATAGGAACTTTTTGTATTAAATGACCTGGGCAATCACCCCCTTTAATATTGCCACATCTTTTTTAAACACACTGTATAAAACCTAGCCGATAAGACTAATGAATTTGTTCATTTTCCACAATTTACTGTTTCTTGACTTTTTCTTTTATTGAATAAAATGTGTTTTGTATTTTTTATTCTTACTTTGTAGATAATGTTTCATGTCTTGTTAAAAAAAATACATTTTTCTTGTACTAACAGACATTTACTTTGGTGTCCAGAATTTTTTGTCCACGATTGTATTATAGCAGCTTATAAATCTCTTTACGTAACATATTAACTTGATCGTCTCTAAAAAGCAATTAACATATGCGCACAAATATGTTGATTAGTACCCGATACACGTGCTAATAATGCTATTAAACGAATAATTTGCATCAAATCTTTCACCACTTAAAAAGCGTTTTGCTAAAAGTTAAAATGCGTTTAAATCACCGAAAATAATCGTTTTTTATCCCCATAGAAGCGAGGAACTGGAGCTGATACAAATTTCCCCCAAAAAATTAACAAATATTAAAATCACCATTGAGTTACTGCGTCAAAACTGAAGTCGTTCCCATCGAGATCCCTTCCACACATTGTAGATCCCCCCTTCTCCACACACCTCCTCTTTCAATAATCACATATACGCAGTGACATACAGACGTACGTCAAATAGGAATATATTAACTGTATACAGACATAACACACACACACACGTACACATCACACGCTCAAATACATATAAACGTATCAAAGGTCATAACATTCACGACTTAAGAAATAATTTTGCATATCATAATAGACGTCCCAGAGTAAAACGAATGCCCGAGCTGTGTTCAATGTCAATTCGACCGGAGTAGCGTACACACGTGACGCTTGAGGTTGTAAGTGTAATATGGCAACGCTGCCCAAAGAAGTTTGCATAAAAAAAAGTGAAATGGAGGACCAGGAGTATTGGACCGGCTGTAACTGGATTATTTTGTACATTATATCTTGATTACATGGATATATATGCATATATTTCCAACAGTAACATACATTACATAAAGCAAAGCAAAAAGCTAAAAAAATTAACCAAAAAAATTTAATGCGCTACTAAAATTTAATAAACACAATCCAATTATGTGCAATACTAAAGCCGTATCATGCGTATTGCTACGTATTTAAATTTGAATATAAAAAAAAAACTATTTGAACTACTGTGGGTTAACACTGTATAATTCAGAATCTAAATTATGGGGTGTGTTTCTCAACTTTTTTTTTAAATTGTGGCCCACAAGAAAATGATTTATATCCATGGTTACTCTCTCTCTTATACAGAGATAACTGCACATTTATTTATACAATTATTTATTCGGTTCGTAACCGATCAAATTATGTGTTGGGGATTCGGTGTTATTAGTGAAATTTAAATACATGTAATGATGGAGTTTAGCCGAGAGCATTTCAGGATTATAATAATGTGATTTTAAAGTGGGCTTTAAAAAATCCACGAAGATCCTGGAAGATCGAAGATGGATCATTGAAGAAGTTGAGGACCTATCTGTAGTTACTCGGAGTTCAATTCAATAAATTTTAACGGAAGATTTAATGATGAAAAGAGGCTGGCAAATTCGTGCCTCTACTGCTGACTGCTGAACAAAAACAAAGTCGTGTAGAAGCATTTTTTTGACAAGAAATGGCATAAGCCATGTATCCCACCTCTCTATTCACCCGGCCTTATACCCTGCGACCGTTTTTATATCACCAATGAGAGAATGAGAGAAACGAATATAAATTCGAAAAGGTGAAACAGATAGAGTACTTGGGTGTAACATTAACCAGTAAAGGGCAAGAACAAAAATAAATTGAAAAACGCATGGTGAGAGGAAATAGAGCAGTTGGCGCATTAACACGAATATTAAGAGGAAAACACGTATCCAGAACTTCTAAAATACGAATATACGAGACAATAATCCGGCCAGCTGTCCTATACTCAAGCGAAACATGGACCATGACAAAACAACAAGAAGAAGATTTGAAAATCTGGGAAAGGAGAGTGCTTAGAAAAATGTTTGGAGGAGTTAAGGAGGAGGATGGCAGGTGGCGACGAAGAACAAACACAGAGTTAGAAGAAATGTATAGAAAACCAAATATAACTCAATTAATTCGATCACGAAGAGCTAGTTGGTTGGGACATATCTCTCGGATGCCGGAACAAAGAATTGTGAAGAATGTGTTGCACGGAGGAGAGGGTGGTAAACGAAGAAGAGGTCGGCCAAGGAAAAAGTGGTTACAGGAAGTGCTAAAGGATATAGAGGAAGAAGGAATTGATGACTGGAGAAAAAGAGTGAGGGACCGAAAGAAATGGATGAAAGTAGTAGAAGAAATAAAAGCCAAGGGCCTCAAGGGCCTGTAGAGCTGTTATATATATACGAGGGTATATCAGATATAAACGAGACTGATTTTTTTAAACTATTAATGCTTTATTGAACAAGGTTAATACAAATGTACTATTTTTCTACATAATCTCCCGCCCGCGCAATACATTTTTCCCAACGGATTGGAAGCTTTTTAATCCCGTTATCGTAAAAACTTTTAGCCCGGTCACACAGTCACTGGAGCACAAATGTCTCTACCGCTTGGTCGCTGTCGAAACGCTGGCCTCCAAGAGCTTCTTTTAGAGGTTCAAACAAATGGTAGTCACAGGGTGACAAGTCTTGACTGTAAGCAGGATGTTCCAAGATTTCCCAGCCGAATTGTTCCACTTTTTGCCTCGTAATGTTTGCCGAATGTGGTCTGGCGTTGTCGTGAAGGAGAATGACATTTTTAACGAATTGCGTCTTTCTTTTTCGTCGTAAAGACAATTTTGCGGCATCCAAAACGTCGCAATAATATTGGGCATTAATTGTGCGGCGATCATGAAGAAAATCAAGCCTCAATGTTGGCTTCGGTAACGATCGTCCGTGGGCGTCGAACGTGGCTCTGGTTTTCAACTTTCTCCCGGCCTCCAGAAAATTGTTTATGCCATGCAAACACGCGAGGTCGTGAAAGGGTGTTCTCCCCGAACTGTGCGTGCAATCTGCGTAAAATGTCTGTTGGATTCACCCCCTCATTGGTCAAAAACTTAATAATTATCCGCTGCTCAACGGAAACGTGCACTGCTTGCTCACTCATGGTCACTGCACTACTGAACGGTCTCGACGGAATTTCAGACGTTGCTCTCCCCACCCTAAGTGCTTTGTCTACATAGCCACCTACTTCGCCGATTCAAAAAACTTTTGTACGAGTCATTAAAAAATCAGTCTCGTTTATATCTGATATACCCTCGTATAATGAGAGAAGACGCTGTTGGACGTCACATATGACAAATTTAAAAAAAATGTTTTGAGAATTATAAGAAGCACCATCTCGGGCTACGGTTTTTAGACGGTTTACAGAATATCGCCGCGGTCGCAGTTATTTCCATGACATACAGGTAGGCAGGCCTAGGTCACCACTCACCTCTGAAAGTATGTCCCGTAATCGAAATTCCTCCTTAATCGTCTGATCTAGCCGAGTGTGATTTTTGGCAGTTTTTTAATCTTAAGAAGAATTTACGTGGTTGTCGCCATTGACTATCTTGACTTGTTTCATTTCTCTATATAAAGACAGGCTGTCGATATTTAACTAACATCAAGTGTAAAATACGAGGGGTACCAAAAAGAAACTGAATGTTGTGGTGAGCGGAGTTTTAGAAGTACCGTCTTCTGCCGCTAGAAGCGTATAGAATGCCATTCATAGCACTCAGTAAGTGAATTGTTGTCACTAAAAAAGTTTGCGTTTGATTTTAGTGACAGTTGTTTTGTATGCATTCTTGCATTGACTGATTCTCGTGAACAGCGCGCGGCCGTAAAGTGTTGCTACTTGCTCGGAAAAACTGCCACAGAAACTCTTGAAATATTGAAAATAGCCTACAAGGATGATGCTATTGAGAAAACTCAAGTGTTTGAGTAGTTTTCCCATTTCAAAAGAGGTGAAATTTCAATTGATGACAAAATCTCTGATCGTCCTTCCACGGCTCGAATCGATGAAAATTCGCGAAATCATCCTGAAAAATCGACGACGGATCATTGGAGAAGTTGAGGACCTATTTGGAGTTACTTGAATTCAATTCAATGAATTTTAACGGAAAATTTGATGTTGAAGAGTGCCAAATTCGTGCCTTTACTGCTGACTGCTGAACAAAAATAAGGTCGTGTAGAAGCATGTTGTGCTTGAATGAAGAGGTCAGTAATTATACAAACATTTTTTCCATCATCACAGGCAACGCATGGTGCTACGGTTACTACCCCGAAACGAAGAAAACATTCAAATCAGTGGAAGACTTCAAGTTTATCTCGTCTCCAAAAATTTCGTCAAGTGAAATCAAACGTCAAAACAATGCTGATTTGTTTTTTCGATGGAGAGGAGTCGTCCATTCAGAATTTTTTTCACAGGGTCAGACAGTTACCCAGACTTTCTACCTGGAAGTTTTGAAAAGATGCACAACAGTTTGGGGCGGAAGAGGTCTGATTTGTGGCAATCGGGCTACTGGTGATGATAACGCTTCTGCCCACACAACACTATCTATGCGCCAATTGTCAAAAAATGGCATAAGTGCCCCACCCCTCTATTCACGCGACCTTGTATCTTGCGACTTTTTTTTAAATTTCCCCAATGAAAAAAGACATGAAGAAAAGCGTATAGCCGACGTTGCTGAGATGAAGCAAGAAACGACGGAGGAGCTGTCGAACGTTACAGAAGACTAATCTAAAAAATGCTTTTAGAAATAGAAGAAAAGATTGGACAAGTGTATTAGTACCAGTGGAGAGTATTTTGAAGAGGATTGAAGGTTTTTTGTTTAAAAATTAAATAAAGAAATTTGTTAAAGATACATTTACTATCCTTTTATAACATTTTAATTTCAAACATTTTTTATTATTAAATATAAGTAAATAAAGAATTAAACTATAAACATCTACAATTTTATAAATATTCAATGTGCATTTTCAAGTTTAAACCACTACATAACATAATTTTTATTGCACATTCAAATTGTAAAATTTTCTTTAAGTTCTGAGAATTCTTTACATTTGCAAATTTATTCATTACCTACTTTATAATTTAGACTACCCGTTTTATTACCTAGGGTTATTAATAATCGGCATCCTTTATATTTACAAATTTATATAGTAGACCTCTTGTTTTATTACCATAGGTTATACTGAACAAAGGGTTTAATCTTATGGGTTAATTCATTCTTAAGATCACGTTCCCTAAATATGTATAATAAATTTTATTACTTTAACAAGGGATGATCCGGAACTACGTATGCGCTTAGATTTATAACACGAATACTTAATTAGTAATGATATTTTATTATTTATTGGTTAAGACTAGATTTCTAAGACACTATCGTAAACCTTGGGTATTGTTGTTCGTAGGTACAATTTCCACGAATTAATAACACTGAAAATTTCCCATTATGACGTCGAATAATACAATGTACAACGAATACACGCGTTTAATTATGTAATAGTTTGTAGGGGTTGTGGTATATTTTTACATAGTCTTAACACAACAGTCTCATTCTTGTAACATCATAAAGTGCAACAACACAAAACAGTATCAACTCAATAATAAAACACCGAAGATTTAAAAAGTGTATACAGCCTTACAACCTATGCACGGTGAACCATCATCGAGGTCGTGATTCTAGCAACTGGGGTCGAAGCATCACGGCCAGAAACCGGATTCGTCGCAAACAATTTGGCCGCAACATTTGGTTTCACGAACCGAATCCTCAACACATAGTTTGGTCCGTTACGAACCTGATACAAAATTAAAGAAAAATAAGTTTGGTTTCTTTTGTATTTAATTTTTGTAATATATGTATATATATCTGTAAGTACGTTAGCATACAAGTTTATTCATGTTTGAAGTTTAAGACAGGCGCAATAAATGTCAGTCTAATTGACTTCCCTGTTGTATAATTTCAATTTTTTTTTACTATACTTTATTGCATATTCTTCTAAATAACTAGGTGGGTCAATAATTTATTGACTCTCCGCATAACCTAGTATTATTTCGAAATGGGCAGCGTGTACTTTATTAAAAGTGAGACGTGTCGCATCGTGGCCCCAATACCACTCGATAACTATGTCCACCTAATTATAAACTTCAGGTCTCCAATGTGCGTATGCTTGTGCATTCCACGAGGCTAGCAACTGTAAGGGAACAGCTCAGCTTTTTTTTTTATATTTCTGGTATGTATTTAAGGAAGTATTATTCACGTATGAAACGTGAAAATAAAAATATGTATGTTGCTTCGGCATTTTTTTTCTGTAGATGGCAGTCGTATTTAGCGAAGATAGTAACTAGCTAGCTCTTCGAAAAAGTTATTAAAATAGAGTTTATATGATTAAAATTTGGGTAAATAGTAACTTTTTAAACATTTCTAGGGTTTTAGATATATAAAATCTACACTTTTTTATATTTTTATTTTATAAAATGAATAAGTCTCTGTACAGCTGGAAACGTTAAGTATTAAGTTTAAGATGATTAAATTACTAGACTACTGTGTAATTAAATTGCGCAGAGTCACTTAGAAAGAGAATAAACAGCTTTTATTGCAACAACATTAAAGTTACGGAAACTTTCTCAAAATAGACAAGAATAATATGAACCGAAATTGGTGGAGACTGTGGCTTGTAATCTGAAACAGAAATAAGAAAAACACCCTAACCACAATATATAACAATAAATACTATATACGGCAAATATTTCGGCAACTAAGTTGCCATCTTCAGTAGAATAACCTTAAAAACTGAAAAAATGTTAACCGTAGCGTTTTTGGCTAAGGTAAACCTTAGAAGATATGCTCTTCACCAAATCGCCAGTGGGATAACCCTAAATTCCTAACATCGAAATAAACACTTATATACTACTTAAACCTAGCGTGAAATTTAGGGAACCGTGAAGCGTGAATACATGAAGCGTAAAATAATGTTATTGTCACAATAAGGCATACAAACTGGACTGAGGGATTGGTCCATTGTCAGAATTCATTAATTTATTCTTATTTCTATATATATATATATATATATATATATATATATATATATTTCTATATATATATATATAGTTTTTAAGGTTATTCTACTGAAGATGGCAACTTAGTTGCCGAAATAGTATATAGTATTTATTGTTATATATTGTGATTAGGGTGTTTTTCTTATTTCTGTTTCAATAATATGAACAATAAACTTCCACTAATCTTGCATAAGCCTTGAAAGATTGTGTTACCACCACGAGCCTGTATAACAGTAATTATTTTTCTGGGCATTCCTCCAGTGAGCTGGGGTCTGTTGTTTTGTGGGATATTTTCCCATTCTTACTGAAGAACCTGCCGAAGTTCATCAAGTATGGCAGGAACAGGTACGTGATTGCGAACTCGTCTACCGAGCATATCCTAGATATGCTTTGTATGCTCTGTCAAAGTTCAATAGTGTCAAATGTCATGGTCTCGGTGCCCAATTGACTTTGCTGTTTTGTGAAATAATGCGATCTGCGAATATATCATGCACTAAGGTCATTGTTGCATTGGCTCTGTAGCACGTGGTGTTGTTTTGTTGAAACTACATATTTCTCTACATCCATAGGTTCCAAAGTCTGTTGTCATCTCACGCTAGCGCTTGCCGTTCACAGTAACAGAATTTCTGGCATAATCTTCGACAAAAATACTAATAATTCCGCCGGCCCAAAATCCACAACAAAGAATTACTTTTTGTGGATGCATTGGTTTCTTGATTGGATTTTCATCACCCAAATGCAACAATGTTGCTTATTAACGAAATCACTAAAGTGAAAATGGATCTCATCACTGAAAATTAGTTTCTTGTAATAATCGTGACCATGTTGTACTTGCTTGCGTTTCGAATTGGCGAACGAGCGACGCTTCAAATGGTCAGGATGCTTTAGTTGTTCGGTTAATTGAACTTTGTAAGCATGTAAATTCAAATATTTTGTTAAAATTTAGAGTTCAATTACTGCGCAGAATGACGAACATAGGTGCCTGAGTACTTGGTCACGTTCTCACGCATTTCAGCTATATTCTCGGCTTAACAGCCTGTAGGAGCATGCACTGGTGTTTTCACATTTGTTACCGATCCAGTTTGTTGGAAATTTTTGCACCATTTTGGCAATTAAACTCCGGTTGGAGGATTATTCTTTTTCTTCTACTTATAGTTTTGGGTTGGACGCCAACATGTCTAGGCACTTGAGCACAGTGCTCTTTGTACCACCCCCAATAGATCTCCGTTCCACTCTGTGAGTCTTGTGTCGTCGATAAAAGCCACTATCCTCCTCAGGGGAAGTTTGAGTACCTTCGTAGCATCCAATCTCTTCTGAAATGTTTCTGTCTTTCAGTTCCTCACAATTACATATTACATCAAGGCTAGTTTCGTCCTGTTTTTCACATTTCCTACACCAGGGCTCGCTAACCCAGCCCATGCTGTACAGATACTTCCTTAAAGGACAATATCCGATTATTAACTCGATAATAATTTTAATTTCTTTTTTGTTACTACATTACTGGTTGAAATTCTATCGTCTAGCCCCCTCAGTACAGTTTTAGTATGAAGTTGACCTTCCGATTAGACGATTATGTTGGGCCAAAAAAATCACTAATTGTAAGTGGGCGAGGTACTTTTATTTTTGAACGCCCATTTCCATAGTAGGCTTCAATAACTTTTACACGTTGTTCTACTGTATATTTATCTATAACCAAAATTGGCAGAGACTAGACATAACAAATGGTAAAAATAATGTAAATTTTTTTGCATTATTCTGACACTTGACGTTTAGCCGCATTCACAGTTAACATGTGTTCAAGTAATTGTAACCCTGTACATTCATAGGGTGTTATGCGTTTTGCATTGTGAAACTAACTTCAAAATTTCTCCATCACGTCAGGATTTTTTTTCTCGTCTGCAAGACTATTTCAAAACCTATTAAACGCTGTGGGAAGTTTGAACTTCAAGTTTTACATTTTCATTAATTTTAGTAGGAAATTTATTTCTTTACGTCATTCGGTTTTAAATTGGTTAATACAAAGGTATTTTTAATAATATAAAATATTATTAAAAATCTGGTGTGAAGAACACAAATACAGGTTCACTATTAATATTTTTGGGTGATTTTTTGAAATACGGGTTCTAGTAGTGGATGGATAAAAATCAATAGAACTTTTACAGGACGCTAAAGGGAACTTATTCGAGTGTGAATTTATAGTGGGAAAGGATATTTGATTGAAAATAATATTTAAAAAAATAAAAACAATTTACTAACCTCGCATTTTGTCCATTTTTCAAATCAGGAAAAAAAGGGCAATTTTCGGCTAATAGTGTCTTTCAAATTCCCTAATCTATTAAGTAAACATCACTCTTTCGTATTTTTGCTATATTAACCTTCAATTTGTTTAAATAATATTGTTAAAAAGATGTGAAAAATTGCTATTTTTCTACGGCATTTTCTCGTTCAAATTGACATAACTGTAACAACAGCAGTTACAAGCTACCAACTTAAACGTTTACATTAAAATGTTATTGACGCGATGTCTATCTATATCAATTTATTTTTTCCAATTGTCATATTTAAAGGCAGGCAATGACATAACCTGAAAAGTTGAGAGGAGGGTATTCAAGTAAAAATCATATAAATTTTAATACATATATTAAACATAACCTGAAAAGTTGAGAGGAGGGTATTCAAGTAAAAATCATATAAATTTTAATACATATATTAAACATAACCTGAAAAGTTGAGAGGAGGGTATTCAAGTAAAAATCATATAAATTTTAATACATATATTAAACATAACCTGAAAAGTTGAGAGGAGGGTATTCAAGTAAAAATCATATAAATATTAATACATATATTAAACTTTATCAATCACATACACATCAATTAATATTATCACTCACAAATTTATTAGCAAATGTAAAGAAAAAATACAGCCTCGTTCTAAATCTTATTTCTATTTGATGATCAATTGTAAATTTAATAAAGTTATGTCGTCCATAACAAACGCCATTTTAAATTTGACAATTGGAAAAAATAAATTGATATAGATAGACATCGCGTCAGTAACATTTTAATATAAACGTTTAAGTTGGTAGCTTAAAACTGGTGCTGTTAAAGTTATGTCAATTTGAAAATGAAAATGACGTATTAAAATAGACACTTTTTAATTACTTTTTAACAATGTTATTTAAACATATTATATTGAATGTTAATATAGCAAAAATACTTAAGAGTGATGTTTATTTAATAGATTAGGGCATTCGAAAGATACTTTTAGCCCTAATTTGTGCGTTTGTTCGTGTATTGAAAATGGACGAAATGCTAGGTTAGTTTATTTTTTTTTAATATTATTTTTCTTCCAATTTCCTTTCCCACTATAAATTCACACTCAAATAAGTTCCCTTTACGTCCTGTAAAAGTTCTATTGATTTTTATCCAGCCACTTCCAGTACCCGTATTCTCAATTCTGGCCTATTTTTGTGAACGTGTCTACGCCCGGTCTGGATAATTTCTGTGATGTGGCGATGTGGTTCTTTTTTGTGAATGTGTCTGAGAATATCCTTTCTCCAGCAGGGGCGTACCGATGAGCCTGTAGAAAGGCGAAATACGTATCGACGTCTCTGGGGAGGGATATGTTCGGACACGTTCACAAAAATATTAATAGTGAACCTGTATTTGTGTTCTTCACACCAGATTTTTAATCATATTTTATATTATTAAAAATACCTTTGTATTATACAAAACTGGTGGGGTTTACCTACTCACGTATCTATCAATTATTCTGTTAAATTGGTTACACTTCTAATCCTTTTCTTGGTATTTATTTCACCATCCTTTCATTATATTCCATATGTTTTCGCTTTTACACTTTCTGCAATTCTGTTAACGCAGCAATATCATTTAAATTTAATTTAATATTTTAATTTTGGAATTTGTTTTATTTCTTTGGTAAAAAGTTTTATTTTTAAACACGTTATGTATAAAGTGACTTTCATGAACCACTGTGTAGAGAGATATCTAGCGCTATAAAAAGAAATAAAACAATAATATGTTATACATAACACACTGTTTACAAGCTTGAAGTTTCGGAGCTTACATAATTACTGTTTATATTCACATTTACATTGCGAATACGTAACAGGAAATTATTTAAACTGAATATATTGCTTGGTAGAAATAGTAGGTATAGGTTATGTACGACGTAGACAACTTTTAATATATTTTGAAACATTCATTCACATCACACGTTTAGTCATAGTTGTTTACTATTTTTGTTATGTTTACTGTTATTTATATGTAAACAGTATCTTATCGAAATACCTGCCAATGATATAAACTGATCTTTTTTTGCCTTTCTAATATCACGATCGTTTGATATTTATTAGGTATTACTATGCATAAGATATATGTATATAACGTGTGTTCATTTGAAAAGTCAATCTAGGTTACTTTGAAATTTTGATAGAATAAGACGCGAATATATTAGTATGTGTTTGTTGTTCCGTAAACGTAAATCCAAATGACATTTGATAATGTCAATCACAAATATCAGTTAGTGCATAAAATAATCGTGCGTCGATTCTGGTTTAAATAAATTGCTTCTCAGTTTTAAAATGGCTTTCACTTCAGAACATAAAATTTTTTTAGTCCAGGCTTATTTTCGAAGTGGTAATAAAATTGATGGTTTATGGGTTTATTCAGTTCAAGATTGCATGGTAGATTTCAAGTTGAGTTTCCACATTTTGTAATAGATTATATACAATTTAAGAATACTTTGGATAGAACTTTAAAACTTTTTTCTGAAACTGGTAGTCTCTTAAGAAAATCAGGCAGCGGAGCAGTTAAGAAACGAGATGTAGAGGTGTTGAAGAATCGCATTAGAGATGCTGTAAATTCAATTTCTCTTGAGGAGATAAGAACACAGCATTCAACGCATTTCGGAACAAAATTGAGGAATGTGCGAATAAAGGCGGCAGACATATTGAATGAATGAATATTTTAGATTTTGTGAATTGTTAATTTAATTTGAACGAAATGAATTGTTTGAGTTTTATTATTTTTTATATTCATAATTAATAAACAATTAAGTAAACCGATGTTGTTTAAATTTTGTACACTTATATAAATTATTAATCTGAACAACTTTTCTCAACAACATTTCATCGTATCTTCTGCAGAAAAAGCACTTTATTAGTGGAAAGAATAATTTGTTTGTAAATTTTCAAAGTATGTTCGATCTTGTTAAAATTTTGCATACTTGCATAGTTTATTATTCTGAATAACTTTTCTTAATAACATTTTGTCGTATCTCCTACAAAAAAGGTACTTTATTAGTGATAAGAACTACCTTTTTGTAAATTTCCAAGGGATCCTTGATTTTTGAATATTAAAAGTATGGCAACAATTATTTTCTACCCAAGCAGGGCCGAACCCGAGAAGATGAAATTTCAACTAAAACATTTACAGACTCTTATACCTATTCATGCGTCGATCCGGGGACACACGGTATATAACAAAGGGTCTTTTTTCCTGTTTTCTTGGCGCTCGAAGTCATCTAGTAGCTTCTCGGAATCCAGAGTCCACGAGTCTGTTAGGGATGGTATGGGGATGTCAGTAGTATTGTCCGACACTGGTCTTATAACTGGAGGAAGATTTGAATATTTTACTTTAGTTCTCGACTTCTGAATATGCCAGTAGTTTTAGTTATACAAAAGTAGTCTCCTTCTGGATTTGCATAGCAGGGCCGAACCCGAGAAGATGAAATTTCAACTAAAACATTTACAGACTCTTATACCTATTCATGCGTCGATCCGGGAACACATAGTATATGATAGCAGTTTTCATTATAGATAGTTTGTATGCTTTTTAATTATTAATTAGTTGGTTTATCAAGATAGACTATAGTCTATTTTTAAACTAAGAGGAGTAAATGGAAAAGCCACATTTACACTGTAAAAGTTACAAAATCAATGACATTCTGAATGTTTTTTTAAATTTTCGTATTTTATTAGTTTTTCTTTATTCATTGAGCTCAAATGCAACATTTAATTTAGCGTTATTTCCCGCTTAATTTTGAATATAAACTCTACATCAATAAAGTCACAACGTAATTAAACATTTATTAAAAATTATTTACATTAAACACAAAAATAACATAAATAAAGGATTTAAAGAAATCAAAGGCCCCGTTAACTACTTGTTACTTGCAAAAATTAAACAAAATAATCTATTCTAAATCTGAATTGTCTGAGAAAGTATCACTGTCACTATCAGCACCAATAGAAATAATAAACGGTTCGATTAGATCATCTACGATGCCATCTAGTGTGGCCATTTTGATTTCTTCCTTAATTATATGCTCAACACAACTTTTCCAATTAACATTTTGAACATTTTTGATAGCTTGCAATAACAGCCCCCTCACTTCTGTCAATTTAAATGTGATGTTCTTCGATGCTACTTCATTCTTTATTTTTGCCCATATCAACTCTATTGGATTGAGTTCACAATGGTACGGTGGCAACCTTAATAGAACTTTATTATTACGTTTTGCCATTTCATCAATCACATACAAATTATATTGTTCTTTATTTATTTTGATTAAATTCAGAAGTTCAGCTCGTACCATCTCTTCTCTGAATTCAATCTGCCTATTTCGCAACCACTCTTGCATATCTTTTTTCTTTGATCCTGCTGTAGGAATTTTCTCCATTCTACGGCTGTGGTAAGACGCGTTGTCCATGACGATAACAGCGTTGTCAGGTAATTTTGATAACACATTATTAAACCATGTCTCAAAAACGGCTGCATTCATTTCTTCATGATAATCTCCTGTTTTCTTACCTTCGAAAAGCAATAACCCTCCATCAACAAAGCCATGTTCGGATCCAATATGTAACACAATACGCCTCCTCCCTTTTCCTGACGGGTTTTTTAGTCCTGTAGATAGCCCTTCGATGAATGTTTGACGCCGATCTCTTATACTGTTATCTATCCATACTTTTTCTTTTGTATGACCTTCATTAACCCACGTCTCATCTAAATAATAAATTGGTCTACCTTCTCTCCTAAATTCCTTCATTTTAAGTAAGTATTTTCTTCTCCATGTAATGATATCATCCCGTTCGATAAGAATACTTTTACGGTTTCTTTTCATGTACTTGAAGTTAATTTGCTTCATAAATTTGTACAATGACGAACGGGACATTTGTGGTAAATCTGGACGTTTCTTTATTTCCATAAAAATTTTGTCCAACGTAGGTAATTCGTTTTTATAAAAGAAAGCATGCACTATTTGCCGCACAGACTGTTTAACTACTTCATCGTATGCAGCAACATTACCAGGTCGTTCTCCATAGTGTTTAGATGCAGTAACTGTACCAGTCTCATTATACTCTTTTATGGTGCGATATACTGTCGATTGTGCAACGCCTAAAAGCAGAACATTATCAAATTGGTTACATTATTCAATCCATGAAAACTTACCCACGGTGTTACTAATTTTAGAAACAATAACAGTTTTTTTAAGATTCGGTTCATCAGTTCGCAGCTGTTTATACATATTTAAAACACATTGCTTTTCAGCAACAGATAAATGCCCTATATCTAAACGTTTGCGTTTTTTCGGAGGT
Organism: Melolontha melolontha; assembly: GCA_935421215.2. NCBI lineage: Eukaryota > Metazoa > Arthropoda > Insecta > Coleoptera > Scarabaeidae > Melolontha > Melolontha melolontha. The sequence goes on along the minus strand of OW285240.1, from coordinate 139,483,091 downwards.
GAAAATGATGCTGAACTTGTTGCAACAGTATCCATATTTATATGAATATTGAATAATTATTGATAACTACAGAAGGGTATCTTAAAGGTTTCGCAAATTCTAAAAAGAACGGATTTATTTACGTTAATACAACAATACAACTGAATAGAACAACGGGAACACAACAGAAAACGAAATTTGACAAGCGTTTGACATCGATAGGTCAACACGTAATTTTTGCATAACGTAATCCTACCTCTGAAGCAACCAATCACGCATAGTAATTTTGGCGCGATTAATTTAAAACGCTCCTCTTAGTTTAAAAATAGACTATAGCGAAAAATGAATATAACCAGAAATAATAATTGGAGGCCGCTGATAGAATTGCATATCAACTGGATGGAATTCTGAAAGGTATTGGAAATGGGAAAATATTGCTTAAGGAGGGTAACCCATTTGTATTCTTTGGAGAATTATATATTATCAAATCACTGTAAAGAAGAAAAAGAATTCTATAATAACTGCTAGAGAAATTTCTCCTATATGCATTCAAAAATTCTTAGCGTCAATAAAGTTTTCACAAAATACGTACACTTTACTTTTGCACAGTGCTGTATACACTTATTTGTCAGTTTTATTTGTGAAACACAGGCTAAATAATTTAGGTATGTGCATTCTCCTGGAATTAGCACGTGAACACCTCGAGATTATCATTACGTTATGCAATGAACGACCGTTACGTCTATAATACTATAATTGCTCATGGCAAATTACGATAAACAACAAAAAAAGTCGGTAAATAAACAAAAGAACCTGTACAATCTGCTTTTATCGTAAACACGATGACACCCGAAAAAATATTAACATATTTGCTGAATATAATATTCCATATACTTCGTTCGAAATAAACAAAATACTTTTGTCAATGACGTTAGTTCCCGCCAATTATACGCGAGTATATTTGAGCTGAAAATGCTTTAACAGACGAGAAATAATCGTTTGAATGTTATTATCGGTTTTATGGGAATTTTGCGATTGGGTTATTTGGTTGTGTGCATCCTGATATCCTAATAAATGCTTACAAATTAGAATCGTCACAAACATAATGAAATGAACTATTTTGGATAAAATTGATGAGTTTTGTAATGGAAGCAAATATTTTTGTTTTGAGATGCGAAATTATGGCAAAATTATTCTTAAATAATGTCCATCTGGTTTTATTGTATACGCATCGTTTACGTTATACAGTCACGGGTAAAACTGTGGAACCATGTAAATATCTGCCAAGTTAATAAGATATTGAAATAAAATTTAAGATAAAATTGACGATGCGAGTAGCCATTTGTCATTTTTAAATATAGAGGCTATTACAAAAAATTTTGATTTACCAAGTTCATACTCTTCTAAATGGAACAGCCGCTATTTTTGAACAGTTTGTGATTCTCTTCAATAACTCGTTTTAGGGAGTAGGGATAATGGTTCAATAACTTCTTAGAAAATCCAAGAGGTGGTGCTAGTAATATGATGCAAAATTTGCAATTTAGTAAGCGTCATTTGTCATTAGACTGCTTTCAAAGTTTCAGCTAAATCTATCGCGTGGGTTCATTTTTATACTCGCTTGTAGCAATAAACTTTGGTTCATTTATAAAAATGGGAAAACATGAATTTCGGGCGGTGATTAAGCACTTTTATTTAAAATGTTTAACACTGAAAGAGATCGAAGAAGAGTTGGATGAAGTTCATCGTGTATCTGCTCTTGTGTTTGCAACTCTTTACAATTAGGTAAATGAGTTTAAACGTGACCGTGCATTCACAAAAGATGAAAATCGTTAGGGACGTCCAGTGGAAATGACTTCCTCCGAAATGATTGACAAAATCCACGATATGATTTTGAGTGATCGACGAATCAAAGTGTGCGAAATAGTTGAGACCATAGACATATCACAAGATACAATGTTTTCAAATTTACACTAAAAATTTTGTTTGAATAAATCTAGGCAAGATTAGCAATTAAGTGAGTCTTGACGTTGTCTTAAAGCTCTCTATAGTTTGAATGCGCTGCCCTCCTAGTCACTTCTTCAGTTCAGAGAAAACATGGTCACTCGGCGCTAGGTCGGGACTGTATGCCGGGTGATCAAAATATTCCTGAAGTAGCTCAAGGAGCCTTGGGTTACAGCAGCAGTATGAGGGCGGACGTTGTCATGGATCAGAACAACTCCAGAAGTCAACATGCCCCCTTTCTTTAATGGCTCTCAGAAGACGCTATATAATTTCGCAATAAATAGCTGCAGTAATCGTAGTCCTCGGTTGCATGAATTCCGCAAGTGACACACTTTTTTTGGGTAGCCATAATCTTTCGGTTGATCAAGATTATGTTGAAGAGAGAGACTCACGATGGCCTCCATGGAGGCGGTTGCTGCTGTTCATAGTTCCCGTGGTTTCCAACAGAGCCTGTCGCTGCAGAGTCGTGAGGAGCCTCAGCTCTGTTCTTCACCTGACAACTACCCCATAGGTAATCGTTGGTCTTACTACTGCTGTGTACAATCAGTATACCACATTGGTTTTAGTTTCCAGGTCTTGCTGCTCTTCTGCATCTCCAGAAGAGCTGCGTCGCCCTGTCTACCACTTTGCGTAGATGTCTGCTCCAATTCAGTTTCGCATCATGTGTTATGCCTAGATACTGCACCTCATTTAATCCCTCCTCAACGCACCATCTCTCCATAATTCGCAGAGCATTTCGCATAATGCTCGCCACTGTCCACGGGAATTTCCTGGGACACAATGACAATCTCTCTTTGAGGACACCTTTTTGTTGTCCTCATGAAGATCGTTTTGTTTTGCATTTGGGCACGAACTACTCTGCTACGCAGCGTGTTATTAACCCAATTGCATGTGGTGCTCTTTATTTTTCGATCTCTTAAAAATCGAATAATAGAAGACGTCGAGGTGTTATTAAAACCTCCCTCTATGTCTAAGAAGACTGCAAGCGCAATTTCCTTGTGGTGTAGGCTTCTTTCGAGCACTCTCACCAGGCTATGCAGCGCAGCCTTACCTGATTTTCCCATCTAGTATGTCCATTGCAGTGGGTGTAGAGGAGATCTATCCAGAGCTCCTATTTAAACATATTATTTTTTCGATAGTCTTCAACATAGGAGAGTAATATTAATTGGTTTAAATAATTTGGGGTGGATATATCTTCCTTTTCCGGGTTTTGGACTAAACATTACCCTAGTTACAGAGACTAGGGCGGGGAAATGCGCTATCTTTTACTGCTTACATCGACCACCTGTTGCCCGTTTAATGTTTAGTTTGTATGATCGCAGATTGATCAAAAATCGCTCTCGTAACTGGTTTTTACATATGAAGCAATAGCATAGGTCATGGCAACTAATGCCATGACCTATGTATAATAGTGTCAATTTCAAAATATGTAATAACAAGATTATTGTGTGCATTAATGTACAAATTACTCATCAAGTTTGATAGACTTTCGTTTTAAGAACCGCCGGACATGCAGTGGACTCATGTAAAAAGAATTTAATAATCATAATAAATATTTAGTTTACAGTGTTGCCATAGCTACGCTTATTTATACATTTGCTTATAAAATAGTGGATACATTCTCAGGAAAGAAATTGCAAAATCTATTCACATAATTCATGAACCTATTATTGCTTTATATATCATATATTTAATGCGACAAGATAATAATTAAAACGAACAATTAAACGCGATTTATTTATTATCCTTTTTTTTCTAATTGTGCAGTTCTTCTTCTTAGTATTAACAATACTATGCCACATACTTATTGTAAACATGTGTGTGAAGAAAAATGTGTTGAAAAAACGATTTATTTCTCAAGTGTATTTCCCCGCTTTATTTGTTACGACATAACTTAATAAATATAAATTATAACTGTGCATATTAACACGGAATACGTAAAATTTCATCTAAGTAAAAGTCAAGGTAGCTTGGTCTGTTGTCTATTAGTAAACCTCTGACGTATATTATTGCCGCTGTGCCTGATCTATGAGTGATTCTCGCATGTAATATGCATGAGGGGAAACTGTAGCACTATAAATTATGATATTGGTTACATACAAGCGTAGATGCGGCTATATGGATTCCTAGTATTGAATTTGAAAAGAGTCTTTTACGCTGCTTGATTTAAAACGTTGTCGTTTGTATGTTTTATAGCGGTTGCATGTCTAGTGTGAAAGTAATCTTAGGTAGATGATTGCGAATATCGTAAATCACAGTTTAAGCAGAAGGAATTATGTACAGGTGCCGATGAGGAAGTTCGAGAACATTGTAATATTTGGACAAAAATTTTAAAAAAATGTTCGTTTACTTTTTGGTGAAATTCAAGAGCTGAGGAAATGATGAAGGTTTTCTTTTATATTTTGCATATGTATACGAGGGTGGATCAATAAATACCCGTGTTAGGGAAGAAGACGCAAGTTTTTCACAAATTTTTTTTTTATTTTTCAACGTAATCACCTTTTAGTACAATACACTTTTCCCAACGTTTCTGCCATTTCTTTAACCCCTCCAAAAAATACGATTTGTCAAACTCTGCAAAATACGCTTCTGTCTCGACGATAACCTCCTAGTTTGAGCTGAATCTTTTTCCCCCGAGCCACGTTTTCATGTTGGGGAACAGACAGAAGTCGCAGGGAGCCAAGTCAGGCGAGTACGGTGGGTGCGGCAGCAATTCGTAGTGCAGTTCATGCAACTTTGCCTCGACAATTCTGGATGAATGTGCTGGTGCATTATCGTGGTGAAACAGCACTTTTTTCTTAGCCAAATGCGGCCGTGTCTCCTTCAGTTTTATATCGAATCGGTCCAATAATTCACTGTAGTAAGTACTGCCCCGTGACCGTTCTTCCTTTCTGCAAAAAGTCCATGAGGATTATTCCGTTGGAATCCCAAAAAATCGTGGCCATGACCTTTCCGGCCGATGGGACCGTCTTTGCCTTCTTCGGAGCAGATTCACCCCGAAAAATCCATTGTTTTGACTGTCGCTTGGACTCTGGCGTATAATAATGGATCCAGGTTTCATCAACGGTGACGACTCGACGCAAAAACTCCTGCGAATTTCTCTTAAAGAGGTCCAAACACTGCTTCGACATTGACAACCGTATCCGCTTGTTGTCCACCGTAAGCAATCGCGGCACCCATCGGGCCGACACCTTTCTCACCGATAACTTATCATGTAAAATATTAATTGCCGTTCCGTACGAGACGCCTACGGCCTCTGCTACTTCGCGTACTTTCGTTCGGCGATCAGCGAGAATCATGTCGTGGACCTTTTCAACGATTTCCTCGGTAACCATGTCTGCCGGGCGGCCTGGGCGCTCCTCATCAAAAACAGATGTACGACCACGCTTAAATTCGTTGAACCAATATCTTACGGTTGTCATAGATGGTGAAGGGTCCCCATAGACAGCATCCAACTTCGCTTTTATTTCTTCGCATGTTTTTCCATCCAAAAATAAAAAGCGAATTACGGATCGATATTGCTCTTTTTCCATTTTATCGAGAAACACGAAACACGTGTGATACAACTGGCTGCCAAATAAAAACTAACCTATGAATCAGTCTGAAATTTATTATGGTGTTGTCTGACAGATGGTGTTGTCTGACAGATGGTAGTACACGACGGTAATGCCAACTTCCCTCAGCAGCGCCACCTGTCTTCAAACACAGGTACTTATTGATCTTCCCTCGTACACCTGAAATAAATAAGTAAGATAGCTTTTAAAGACTTTATTGTTTTTCGAAGTATTCCCCACGAATTTTTGCATTAGCTCGAACCAATTTTGAAAGCAGTTATTTCACTCATTTGTTGGTACAGTCAAAATCGCGTTTTTGAAGACATCGACCGCTTCTTCAGACGTCTGGAACTTTTGATCACGCAGCGCGTCCTTGATTTTGGGAAAGGAAAAGAAATCGTTGGGGCTTAGGTCGGGACTGTACGGAGGTTGGTCTAACAATTCGACGTTTTGTTGCGTTAAAAATTCAATAGTCTTGCGAGCTGTGTGCAAACTTGCATTGTCTTAGTGGAAAATGATTCGTCGTTTTGGGTTGATTTCTCGGAGCTCAGTAATGACTTGCGGCAAACAAATAATTGTATACCAATCGGCAGTAACAGTTCTCCGATCTTGCAGAGAAATTGCTGCTATATAACCTACTTTCGAGACAAATGTCGCGACCATCTTTTTGGAGACACTTCGAGAATGGATGACTTTTGTCGGCTTTTCTTCACCTCCACCAAACAGACGACTGGTGTTTATTTTCTGGCTCGCATGAGTAAATAAAAGATTGATCATCATTCACAGTGTTGTACACGTTTTTAGAGTTTCCTGCGTTGAAGCGTTATAGAGCTTTTTCACACAAATCCACCCTAGCTGTTTTCTGGTGTTAGATCAACACTTGCGGTATCCAACGGGAAACTAATTTTTTTACACACAATTCTTCATGTAAATTTTTTTTAATTAAGGTCATGAAATCCCCAATTACTTTTCAATTTCGCCATATGTCACATGTCGATCTTTGTCGATGAACTTGTACACAGGATCCACGTTTTCCTGAGTGTCGCTAAGACTAATCCGTACACGTTCGACTTCTCAATATCAACGAGAAATTGTTGACTCATATGTAAAGACGGCAGACTATGTGCCCGGTGTATGGTGACAAGAATCATTTCACCATCTGTACTAAATATTATTTTTCATTCCTCTCGCTTTGTTTACATATCGGAGCAGAAAAACATATATTTAGTAGTTATAGTTATAGTTTATATTTAGTTTCCTAAATATTTCCATACATGCATTTATCAAAGAGATACAGAATTTGAACATATATTTTACAGTTCTAAATCAAAATAAAAAAAAAAACATTATTTTGTATTTCTAACAATTGAACGAAACATTTATTCTAAAGAAAAAGTGGTATTATTGGCAATAACAGATGCACCTTCAAAACATATTTATATTATAGTATCCAAAACAATATTTAGTACACATGGTGACATGATTCTTGTCTGTCTGGCACATAGTCTGCCGTCTTTACTCATATGGTACTTTATTACCGAAAATAGAACTCGGTGAGGCATTCTTGTTGAGATAATTGTCTTTGAAAATTATATAAAATTATTGCGCGAAAATTTTCATGATTTAATTCCATGTTTCGACTAACTTGTCAACTTTGACAGTTCGTGGTAGCTGCAACACTACCCGTATAACATTAAAACTTTGGATTTAGGCTAACTAAATTTGGAGGTTAATTTTTAATACTGACATTGATTAGTGGTGCCATCTGTGTTCCAGTATGCAAAACATAAAAGATATCCCTTGTATCTGACTCATCCTTAACTGGTTTCGGTCAGTCGCAGTGCTGCCGTTTCAGTACAATTATACCGAATTCAGTATACTATTTACAAATTCAGTACGTCAGTATGCCATTTTGCCAAATAGCTAGTTTCAGTACAAACTTGAAAGTTTCAGTACTAAATTAAATCCAATTACTAAAAAATGCATTACAAACTTGAAAGTTTCAGTACTAAATTAAATCCAAGTACTAAAAATGCATTTCTTTGTTTTAAATTATTTGCTATGAAGCACAGAAGCTGCTATGCTTTGAAAAGGTAACTATAATTATTTGCTCTGCCCTCTGTTGATAAATAGGTGACAAACATTTTGGGAATGTATACAATATGTATTCAAGGATGGTTTCCATACGAGTAGTACGACATTGTGGATTTTTTAAATGGATACTGGACTTCTTGTAATTCGTTTTAGCTGAAGATAACCACGAAGTTATAAAATGTAAAGACATTACACATGTTAGTGATGTATTTTATTGCCAATTGAGACTAAAAGAAGGCCATCGATAAATTTCTCTCGATTCAGTACGTTTTTTTGTAAATTCAGTACGAAAATTCAGTACGTTTTTAGAGCTGGTGGCGTCAGCACTGGTCAGTCGTCTGCTAACTGCTAACTGCTAACAAGTTTGCATTGTATTCTGACAGTCAGCATTTTTTTGGTGAGCAATCTAAAAACGTAAAAAAAAATGAGCTTGACACCGTTTGTGAAGTGAGGACTGTAATTCCTTATCTGAACGTTAAAAATGTGCGACTAATTGACATTTTTTGACAATTCGAAGACGTGTACAGTGATGTGATGGATGGGTCATCTGTGCGTCGATGGTGTCGAAGTTTTAATGCTGGAAGAGAAAATGCCCATGATGAAGAACAAAGTGGCCGTTCGTCCATAATTACTGATGATTTGCAAAGCAAGATCCCGGGTATGAGTTTGAATGATATTAGTGAGAATTTTCCGAACGTGTCTTGCATTATTATTTACGAAATTGTATGGAAAAATTTATGCAAGGCGGGTTTCTCGTATGATCGACATCGATATCAAATTCAGCAAGGCCATCAGAATAATTAGCGGTTGTTTAAAAATCAGACCTCTACACTGGTTCCTCCTTCTAAGTCATATTGCACCTCCCACCATCCGCATACAAGAAAGCCTGGTTAGAGAACATAAAATATCAAATCTCCACCTCCCACTAAACAGTGACCTGCCTGATGCTAGCCTGTCATGACTGAAGTGTTGAACTCCTGCACTACTGCTAGCAGAACAATTTACAGTCGAAGATTTCTACTCAAATGATTGGCGCAGGGAGTATTGGGTTGCTTCAGAAGTAAAGAACGCAGCTTCGGCCTATTTTTTAGACAAAAATAAAACATTTCTTTATGCAGGGTTACACAAGCTAATTGAAAGATCTGAAAAATAAAATGTACTAGAGTTGCAGGTGAATATATTGAAAAAGAAAAATAATTTTGTATTTTGATTTTCTCTCCTTTTCCCACATTACGCCATTGGATTGGTACATGTACAACAAGTAACACATATAATGCCGTTTTCCCCTTTGCTTTGTCCAGGTTTATTTATTTCCAACTATTCACTGTTGCCACGCTAACGAATGCCTCCTTCATATTTGATTAATCCGCATATACATTCTAAATCGACCGTGAAAGTCTACAATATCATTTTGGGCTATAGGTTTTAAAGATAACTTAATATAAATAATATAAAAATTGAATAAATATTTTAAATAAAATAATTTAGCTTCATAAAAGTTTTTGAAACTTTTTGATTTAAAAGACCCAGGAGTGTTTTTGCGAGCGCGCACATATAGATGTAAAAGTCACCTCTAGTATTGTTTAAATAAACTGTTCCAGTATAAGCAATCTGTCTATTTTTGATTTTCAAAACGTAGAAACCGTTCCCGAATTCCTATGTCAAACTCAGCATAAAGTAATATAGCATATGTACTGGTTTGTGCGTTCGGTGTTGAAATTTAAAACACGTATCCTATAATTTGTAGTTCAACTTTCAACTTGTTTTCTACAATTTACGAATAATTTCTGTATTATACGTTGGAATTTTTAACAAGAGAAATGCATGAAAAAGAATTAAGGATGAAATAGTCAAAAATCTTCCCGCACGGGTGAAATTACAGTGCGCTGCGACATAAGTAGCGTAAAAATTCCTCAAAACTTGAGTAGTAGTTTTTGATTACAAGTTGATGTTCGCTAATCATATACTCTATTTACGCTAACATAAACTAATTCTTGTACTTGTAAGATATAAGTAGTATTTCATCTCTAGATATATAAAACGGTCTATTGACTTTGAAATTTTGACACAACGTTGCATTATATGCGAGTGTTTGTATAGTAAAATTATTTTTTTTTAAACGGTGCGGCATAGATCTTCCCGCACGGGTAAAATCTAGGGTGCGCTTCGACATAAGTAGCGTAAAAATTTCTCAAATACTTGATTCCGTAGTACTTTTTGATTACAAGTTGACGTTTGCTAATCATATACTCTATTTACGCTAACATAAATTAATTCTTGTATTTGTAGGATATTAGTACTCGTAGTATTTCCCCTCTCTCTCTCCCCCTCCCCCTCTCTCTCCTTCTCTCTCTCTCCTTCTCTCTCTCTCTCTCTCTATATATATATATATATATATATATATATATATATATATATATATATATATGAAACGGGTGCGCACCAATTGGGCACCAAGCTCTTGATGTAATAAATGTAGATCGGTGAACTGGACATCAGGCAGATCAGGTACCTTTTCAAAACGATCCTTTGAGACAGGCGAATCAGCACTTTCTAATGTTGGACGACCCCTAATGTTAATCTCTTTATTTCAATGAAATTATTATTAGCATCTATTTAAGTAGTAGCCTTAGTTAAGCTACGCTTTAGAATGTAATGGTGCAAACGGACATAAGGATATCTTCAAAAAACAATTTGTTACCTGTTTATTATTGGAAATTGCTGATAATTTTTTTTAATAAAAAATGTCTATTATCATTTCTTTTTATTCCTATTTGGCCGAGAAAGATAACTTTGCATTAATTCAGCCCCTCATAACTTGTTAGTTTGTTCACTAACAAACTAGTAATAAAGTGCGCAATTGGCTAATCTAATGTGCCGAATTGGTCAGTCTCCGTTTAGGCCTTTTGGTGCTCATTTGGTGTGTCCGGCAACGGTATATATTTTTACCTGAGTGTAATAAAGTGCTCTATTGGAGCCCGTCCATATGAAACAGTCTATTGTCTTGAAATTTTGACATAACGTTGGATTCGAATACGCGAATGTTTTTATAGTAAAATGATTTTTTTTAACGGTGCGAAAAAAATCTTCTCGTATGAGTGAAATCTACGGTGCGCTTCGCCATAAGTAGTTTAAAAATTTCTCAAATACTTGATTTCGTAGTACTTTTTTATTACAAGTTGACGTTTGCTAATCATATACTCTATTTACGCTAACATATTCTTAAAAAAGGAAAATAACTTTGACTTAATCTTGAATGAATTATCTTATATAAAAACTAAAAATAATGTATAGAGAATAGTAATAGTAAAAGTCAGGAAGATGTTATTAAAAAAAAAATATATTACAGGCAATGGTCAAATTTGATAGGTGAAAATATAAATGATATTGATATTTGAAATACAATTAAAAGCTGGGTTTTTGAAAGAAAGAAAAAAAGGAGAAATTATTATTGATTGTCGACGTATACGATATGAACAAAATCATTCTAAACAGAATCGCAGGCGAAGCAGTGACATACAAATCCAATGACTGCATGGGGTTCCGAAACTTCCGAACGTTCGATCACCATGCTTATAATATGTATAATCCACACGAAAACAGCTTACACAATGAACTATTTTAATTCGGTTTTCTAACGAAATAATCCATAAAAAACGAAAGATTTTTGTGGTAACACAGTATTTGTATTGTTTATAAATATTATAAATATAACGAACTAATTTCATGTGCATAATACCACAATAAAACTAATAAAAGGTATTTATTTTATTTGCGAATATTCCTAAGTGTTAATAATTTCTGATATCTGAAACTTTTAACTTTAAATATCTCATAAATTTCATGATGTAAATAACTAGTTTTTTCACATAGGAATATCAAGAAAATTATGTTCTTTCAAAATCAACCAAAAATAATACAGGGTGTCATTTAAAATCTTGGAGTGTGGGTGCCTGAAGGCGGCGGGTGACTTGATGGGGCAGTAAGAAATATACTGTTTATTGTCCCCCTATATCCTGAACAACAACCCAAAATTTCAAGTTTTTGTCTTCAAAAACACCAGAAATAATTCAATATTATATTTTCGTGTGGACACCTGGTATAATATTAAAGTTTAATATTAAACTTTTTTTATCTATACACTGTATTTTACTTGGTTCATGTAGGTAAAGCTGTAGTTGTTTAGGTTCCACGGTATATACGCCACTGGAATACAAACATAATGGCGGACTACTGTTGGCGTTTTAAAATTAGACATTCCTACGTCTGTGCATAAAAGAAAAACGATTAAATGGTATTTTTAAACAAGGAGGCAACTATCTTATTAATGGAAGTATCAGAATTTCTGATTAATACTACATATTTAGTATTTATGTATTTTTTAATATACGAGGGTCACTGCTAAGATCGCGGAACAAATTACGTTATGTAAATCGCTTTACTATTTCTCAAAATACTCCCCTATAAGATGTATACAATTATGCTTCCTATAAAACCAATCTTCAAAACATTTTTTCAATTCTGAGCGAGGTATCTCTAAAACCAGTGATTTAAATTAGTAAAAAACAGCCTCTTCAGGCGATGAAAACCTGTTTCCACGCATTTTATTTTTGATGTTTCGAAATAAGGAGAAGTCATTGCGCGCTAAATCGGACAAATATGGGCAATGAGTGATTAATTCGATGTTCCTGTTGGTCAAAAACTCGACAGTTGGTCTTCCACGCTTGAATTATGTAAACCATAGTTTTGGATGGTGATTCATGCCCAAATATCGAACTAAGCTTTTCCATACATTGCTTTGGTGTCAAACCGTATCGAAAATCGTAAAAATCATCACTCGAAAATCACGATTCAAAATTTCCATTTTTGACACAACTATTACTTTGTTAAATTCTGCTGAGACAAAACTGTTCGGTTTTAAATCGAACTGTCAACTGAATTATAGGTTAAAAATGTCAAATTTTACGAATATGATAATTGTGGAATGCTGGCAATTCAAGGAGTACTTGATTTCGCGAGTTTTAGCAGTATCCCTCGTATTAAAATGTAAAAGTGTCAATTTGGCATTATTAAATACAATATAGTTAATTTATATACGTTCGGAGAAAGCTATGCTTTTTTATTTCGTAATTTGTGTTGTATCTGAATATGAGAGGAAAAAATCTAAATCATGGTTGAAATCACAACATATTTAGTCAATATCACTTATTAAAATTCAAACTTAAAGTTATAAACTAGCGTTATCAACAAAAATTTGATTTGTCTGTTTTTCAATAGCTTTATAAATCGCTTGGACTAACAACTTTTATAAGAGGATCTTCTAAAAGTTGTTTATCCCAAACATATCGTTAGGATCTATTTTTATATTGCGATTAATGTGGAGGAAATTTCCTTAAATTTTCCAAATTGTCGAAGTAACAAACATTAGTTCAAAAAGAAATACGACATGTCGATAATAGCACAAACACATTTGCAATATCTCGTACTGCTGTGTTAAGGAAATTGTCAATTCCACACTAAATATTATTATTTTTTCGATATCTATTTTTAAAAACGCGGTGGACTTTTTGTTCTTTTAATAAACAATCATTATCTACCAATAAGTCAAGTAAACAGACCGCAACCGAGTGTTATCGAGGTGGCAATTTCTTTATTTACAAGAATCGTTAACTGGTGTGCGTTATTTTTTCTCTTTCTTCATCCTCTTGCATCTTTTCGTATATTCTTTTATTTCTCAATCTCATTGTGTTTCTATTATTGGAGAAACGATGCGATTATGTGGTCGTTAAAATGATATTAATATCTCTCAGTTTAGGGCTCTGGCTTTTCTTTTTTTGTGATAATATATCGTTAGTATACATTGTAATAATATAATAATAATAAAAATAATTATTATAATATCGGATAATACTTTAATAGTAGGTTTGTATTAAATTTAAAGAAGAGTCCTTTTATAATACCTTATTTCAACGTGATATACAAGGGAACGTTTTTCGTTAGATACGTTAAGTTCGCGAAATGTGGGAAAAGGAAACTAAAATACAAAGTTCTGTGTTCTAGTACAGTAGAATCTCACAAATTCGAACCCTCACAAATTCGAACCGTCCAGAAATTAGAACCGGCCATTTCAATGTATTGGACGCTCTGAAATTAGAACCTGTGGTTCTAATTTCTGGAAGTGTTTTTTTTTTGGTTTTTATTTCCACTAGAAAATATTTTTTTTTCTATGATTTTGAACTAAATAGGCGAAAAACCAAATTAAACGCTCTAAAATTAGAACAGGGGGTTCTAATTTCTGGAAGTTTTTTTATTTTTTCTTGTATTTTCACTACAAATTATTTTTTTTGCATATTAAAGTAAAAATAAAACGGGGAATCACCGAGTTATTCGTGGTGTGTACAATTCGGTCATATGCGAGTGAAATTTGATATGCTTGTACAAATTTGGGTCAGTTGATGACTGAAGGTCAAAGTGAAATGTTCATACGTGTGAAAGTTAAAAAAAAATGCCAAACAAACGTAAAAAAAATACCTTATCTTTGGATACTAAGGTTAAAATATTAAAAAGACTTGATGAAGACGTGAGTGGAAATCGTTTAGCTCAAGATTTTAATGTGACAAAATCTTCCATCAGCTACATAAAATCAAAAAAATAAGAAATAATGGATGCAGTTACCAGCACCTATCAGGAAGCAAAAAAAAAATCTTTACATAAGGCAGAATATGAGGAAATGGAAAAGCACCTTTATAAGTGGTTTTTAAATCAACGTGAAAAGAAGAACACAGTGACAGGACCCGTATTAAAAGCAAAAGCTAAGTCAATTTTTAGTGAAGTGTACCCCGATAAAGATGAAAACGCATTTACTGCAAGTGATGGATGGTTTTCCAAATTTAAAACCCGTCATGGAATACGGTTTTTAAAAATTGGTGGTGAAATACTTTCGAGTGATGTTGGTGAGGTCACTCCATCTCTACACAGATTTCGTGCAAAAGTCGCGGAAATGGGGTTATTGGAAACACAAATCTATAATGCTGATGAATGCGGATTATTTTTCCGTTGCCTTCCAGATAAGACATTTGTCGCTACTTGTGAAAAAAGGGCCCAAGTATTTAAAATTCAAAAAGAACGCGTTTCAATTTTACTCGCACAACTTAAAACCATTGGTTATTGGAAAAGCTAAAAAGCCAAGAAGCTTCAGAGGATTTGATAACCCACTTCATTATGACTTTTCGAAAAATGCGTGTGGATGACTTCCCGGATTTTTCATGATTGGTTTCACAAGATATTTATCAAGGAAGTATGTTTAATCAATGCATATTTCAAGTTCCATATTTTTTAATTTTTTTGTTTTTGTTCTACAGGTCATCCGATTTTCTGAAGACAATAATTTGGCCCCAAAAGCTCTTCTGCTTGTAGATAACTGTTCCGCTCATGCACCAATTGATAAACTTCAAAGTGAGGATGGTAATATAATTGCATATTTCTTGCCGCCAAATGTAACAGCAGCTGTGCAGCCAATGGATCAAAATCCTATTAAAATGACAAAACTTATTTACAGAAGTAAGTTGCTATCTCAATTAATTGGTGATGGTGGTGATATTGATAAGCTTTTGAAACGGCATTCAATCCGAGATGCAATAATATTGTTGAAACAAGCATGGGAAGAGGTACAACAGACAGTGTTAAAAAATTCTTGGTCCAAATTATTAAATTGGGACTCAGGCGATTACGACAGCGATGATGATTTGCCACTAGCACAATTGGCTCAACGAAATCAGGATTGCAATGAAGTTCTTCAAATAAATCTTGATCTTTTGAATGAAATTATGTCAAACAATTCCGTAAATGTAAATGAAATCGAGGAATGGAATGAAGATGTGTTTACTGACGGATCTGATGCAGAGAATAGCGATGAGGAGGCTTCAGATAGCAGCGACAGCGATATTATCGACATAACGCCAGCTATTCCTCATTTAAAAGTCCTTGAAGGCATCAATAATGTTATAAAATGGTGCAAAACCAGTGATATATTTTCCAGTAAACACATGTCTAACCTTTTGGACGTCCGTAACGATATCGTATCCAGTTTAAATAAATCAAAAAAACAAACAAGTATTACTGATTTTATGTTAAAAACCAATTAAATACCTAATAATTAAAAAACTTTTTAAAAGTTTTTCTATGAATTTAATATATATGTTCAATTAATTAAATGTTAATACAAAATAAAAACTGTTTTGTGTTAAAATAAAGCTTACATAACTAGTTTTACATATTATAATTTTATAATTTTTTGTAAAAAAAAATGTCCAGAAATTCGAACTTTTCAGAAATTCGAACTTCCCGGTGCACAAAGTGGTTCTAATTTGTGAGATTCTACTGTACTACCATATCGGCAGTGAAATAGTTTCATCTAATTTTGAGCGACCCTTGTATATTCACAAATATGAAATATTCTTTACATTTGAAAGTAGCGAAATATAGAATCTTAGTTCACTAGTTTAAAATTGGACGTACACGTTTTCCAACGTAAATAAACAGAACTTTTGATTAATGTTATAGTGCACGACTTTGGTTCAGTGTATAGCTTATACCCGTATTTCAAATATTTCGCACAGAACAGACGTCACAGTTAAATCAATTAGGATTTTTTATGTGCTTACATAATATGAGTAGTTAAACGCGAAAGTATGCGGATTTTGTATAATGTTCTTTTTCCTAAAGAAGTCTATAAATGAATATTTATTATTATTTTAGTTATTTTCTTTAATACAATACTTCATACCTTTTCTGTACGTTGTATTAACATAAATATAAAACAATTATCACAAATATTAAACAGCGTCACTACTGAAGATTACAACATGGTTGTCAAAATTAATACGCTGTTGAGTGTTTATTTGCGCAGTGTGCACTGCTATGTTAAGAAAGTTTTTCATCAAACCAACCTAATTATAAAATATAATAAAAACAATCATTTTATATTCTTAATATTTAATTTATTTATATTTATAATTCATCGGAAATATAACAGAGTTATTTTGTATTTTGCTTGATAACACCTTTGGATCCAGACATTTGTCATTGAATTCAATGTTGTAGTTTTTAGATTTAACTCGCCAAGCTACTAAAGACTTTTTCTTGATTAGAAAGTGTATTTGCGTGGAAAACTATTTTCATATGTTAAAATTAGTTCTGGGATGACTCAATTAAAAGGTCTTGGAGTCCCCTTTGATCCTGGCCCATCGTTCGTCCAGCATATTATCGAAATGTCTTCCTCCACATCTAAGATTTTGGAACTTCTTGAAAAGATTTTGTCTTCTCTAGTTTAGATACCTTGAAAGTTTTGTTAGAAATCGCCCCAATTGTATGGTATACGCATTACATCTACCGATAATTATTACTGGAGTCTGTTCAAGTACGATTTTATAGTCATAGTCATAAAAATTGTCTTATCAATTAGATTATTTATTATTATGTTAGATATACAACACAAAGTTCTTATTGTTGAAAATTATTTTAGAACTGGTAGATTAGTAAATTGACAGTTAGTTCATGCAATTAATCAATGTATACACGATTTTCGACAACAGTTCGCTAATCTTGTAATCACGTATGAACAACAACTAACTAGTCAAAGAAACGGGGAACAGTATTTCGTAAATCTGGGAACGGAGCACCTAAAAAAAAGAACTTCTGATTGCATTGAAAATGTTCTCATCGAATGGAAATGTCACCAAAGAAATCCATTGCAAAATTGTCGCAAGAAGTTCAGTTATCAGTAGGAACATGCTACGCTATTCTTAAAAAAGATTCAAAATTATATCCATATAAAATTCAAGAAGTTCATGAACTCGATCCCGTTAACTACGATAGAAGAACCGAGTACTGCCAATACTTCTTGAATAATGATGCTCTTAATAAATATTTCTTTACTAACGAGGCCTGGTTTCATCTTTCGGGATATTTAAACAAATGAAATATGAGAATATGATCGGCAGAAGATCCTCATGAATTTTTGGAAACACCATTACATACGCATAAAATTGGTGTCTGGCTGGCGATGTCAAAGAGGCGAATTATTAGAACAATATTTTTCAATGGAATAATAAATGTTGAAAGATACCGAAATAACTGATTAAGAATCCTTTATTAATCAGTTACATGATGATGAAATTATAGACACAATGTTCCACCTTATTCACGTGCTCGTTTAGAAGAGTTCTTAGTATAATCGAATAATGAAGCTTCCTCCAAGGTCTCCAGATCTCAGAATTCTGGATTACTTAATTTTTCCGCACATGGAAAACGCGATTTTTAGTACGCCACAACATACAATTGAAAAACTTTGCAATAGTAACAAGTGTTCATTTGAAAAGTCAATCTAGGTTACCTTGAAATTTTGATAGAATAAGACGCAAATATGTTAGTATGTGTTTGTTGTTCCGTAAACGTAAATCCAAATGACATTTGATAATGTCAATCACAAATATCAGTTAGTGCATAAAATAATCGTGCGTCGATTCTGGTTTAAATAAATTGCTTCTCAGTTTTAAAATGGCTTTCACTTTAGAACATAAAATTTTTTTAGTCCAGGCTTATTTTCGAAGTGGTAATAAAATTGATGGTTTATGGGTTTATTCAGTTCAAGATTGCATGGTAGAATTTCAAGTTGAGTTTCCACATTTTGTAATAGATTATATACAATTTAAGAATACTTTGGATAGAACTTTAAAACTTTTTTCTGAAACTGGTAGTCTCTTAAGAAAATCAGGCAGCGGAGCAGTTAAGAAACGTACACCTCAAGTTGTCAATCGTGTTGAAGAAATAATGGAAAATGAACCACAAACATCTCTTCGACATTTGAGTCAACAAATAAACCTTTCTGT
Source organism: Melolontha melolontha (assembly GCA_935421215.2). Lineage (NCBI taxonomy): Eukaryota > Metazoa > Arthropoda > Insecta > Coleoptera > Scarabaeidae > Melolontha > Melolontha melolontha. The sequence continues at coordinate 139,464,574 of OW285240.1, read as the reverse complement.
TGGTACAACTCACAAGTTATTAAAAAAAGATATGCAACTTTATACATACCGTGTCACAGCAGTACAAGAATTTTTAGAAATTGATTACCCACGTAGACTACAGTTTTGCAATTGGTTTGTAAATATGACCAATAATGGAGAACTTTCGCAGAGAGTCATCTTTACTGATGAAGCATGGTTTTATAAAACGGGATACCTAAATTCATAAAATAAAAGAATTTGGAGTAGTTAAAATCCACATGTAATTAATGAAGAATCGCTACATCCAGAGAAAATTGGTGTTTGGGCAGCGATAAGCCAAAGGCTAACCATTGGACCAATATTTTTTCAGGGAACGTTAACTGCTCAACGGTACCGTACGGAAATTTTACAACCATTTGTCAATCAGTTGCATGATGATGAACTTCAAAATGCATATTTCAACAAGACGGAGCACCTTGTCACTGTACTGCAGAATCTTTGGATTATTTAAGAGAATTTTTTGATGAGCGTATAATTAGTCGAAATACTGAAATTGCCTGGCCTGCATGTTCATGCGATTTAACACCTTGCGACTTCTTTTTGTGGCCTTATCTAAAAAATAACATATTTCGAACACCTATATTGCATTTGAACGATATGCTACAGAGAATTGAACAGAAATGCATGGAAATTAATAACAATCCAGTAATGTTGCAGAATATCATCAGAAATTTTGAACGGAGGATTTTAAAGTGCATTGATCTTGAAGGACAACAATTTCAACATTTGTTATAGTTTTCAATAAATACCTATTATTTGTTATTTATTTGTGAAACTGTCAAAATATACGACTTTGTAGGTTAAGTAGTAAATTTTAATTTACGACATACTTCAAAATGTTCTCAGTAAATCACATGCTACTAGATTGACTTTTCAAATGAACACTTGTTATTAGAGAAGCTTGTGATAATATAATCCCTCATTTACCGAACGCATTTAAAAACATGAAACGCAGAATTCATGTGTGCGTCGAGACAAGAGAGCAACGTTTCGAATATCTTCTTTAAGGTAATATTTTTAAAAATAAACGAAATTCCGTAAATAAATGGCTTTTAGTTAGAACATTTCACAAGAAATAAGATTAAGTAACACAACTAAATTGTAATCTGTCAGATGACGGTTTTCAAAATTTGACTTTTGAAAAACCCTACTGTTCCATGGCTTTTCCAAATTTATATTGAAATCATTGGCTACTCTAAATGAAAATTTAATTGAAGGCATGCTATATCGACAAACCAGCCACAATATAAGCATTAAAACACAATATTATTCGTGTTATTAACGAAATAAGGCAACAAATGTTGATCAAAAATTGGGTTTATCGGATGCAGTGTTTGAAGCGGGGTCGTGGAGTGCATATGGATGAAGTCGTATACCATCATTAATGTCATGGACCAAGCTTTCAACAAAATAAAAATTAACCCTCTACTAACCATAACATTTTGTTGTCTTTAATTTCAGTTTAAAGATAGGACACGTTTATTGAAAAACTATACATCAAATCGTTATATGAATTGTCTGTGTTTTATTACTACTAGGTTTAACAGTGTGTAGTTTTGATATGTTTTTGTTATTGCGATGTGTGGGTTAGCGTATTTGCCATGAAAGTATGTATTATCGAGAGTTGTGTATTTGTTTCGCATGGAGTGTGTGCACATCAGATATTTCTCTTCCTAATTTTCTATTTCGTGTTATTCTTTCAACGCAATAGTTTGACTGTGGTTTTCTGTATTTTTGCATTACTGCGCGTGTTGTGGAATTAATTATTATTATTATTATATAAAAAAAGTAGCTTTATTTAATTTTCTATAGATTTTTGTTTGATAAAAGAGTAGTAAAATTAAATGACAAATGATATGTCCGCAAATATTAGATATGTATTATTTGTTTTTTATTTACATATACTATATATGTGTACAAAATAATATAATGCAACAACTACCAGTTGATATGTCGACAGTGTAGTGTGGTGTGCAATATATCCTATCTAATGAGAAAATAACCCAAATCAAGATAAACTTGTCGACTTTTATCTCCATTTTATTCTATCTTGAATTTATCTAAAAAAGGTTCTTCGTATTGTGCATTTTTTTCTCGTTCTATTGTATGTGTGTGTATATAAGGATCAGGAATAATTCCACATTTTATAATATAAATTTCCATAAACATTATTTATATTACATATATTAAGGTAATATATGTATAAACACCTTCCTCCGCGTGGAAATGTGTGTTAGATTTTAATAAATTTGTAAATTATTCTTGATGTTAGGATATGCATAATGTACCAAAATAAATTATTACAAATTAATAAATTAAATTAAAAAGAACACAGTTTCACAAAATTATATTTAATATTTTCTTTATTTATGGGGGTCTTCTAGCATTTTCAGTAGATGTGAAATTGTCGTAAAAATGCAAAGTAAATATAATTTCTTAAAAATATTTCACCGAGAAGTGACGACATAATCAATTAATAGTTTCAAGTCTTGTGGACAAAAATTCCTGACACTGAAGTAAATGGCTGTTATCATAATTAAAATTCTGTTTTTTGTTTCACAAGACATAAAGTCTATGGAATAAGAATTGGAAGTTAAAGAAGATACAAAACATTTAATTTATAAGAAAACCAAAAATAATGACGAACCCAAAAAATCCAACCCAACCCAAAAAATCTTGGTGTGTTCTTTATTCAGTTTTTTCCGTTGTGTTGAAAGGCCATTTGAACTTTCAGTACTGACGCTTATTGGCTGACAAAATGGAAGCAGAAATTGTAAATCGAGCAGTAGCTTCGAACGAAGATGGACGCAGTATTCGATAAATGCTGCTGTCTTGAATATTCCCAGGAGTACCGTCCAAGATGCAATACAGCGACATCGTAAAACTGGGGCATCCAGAGGATGGCCAAAATCGGATCGAAACCGGTGGTCGTATCACACAAATTTTATGGGAGCTTCTATTTATTGTATAGTCAGGAGACGGTGTGGGTGACTAAACAAAAGATGGTAGGTAGCGCCACTAAGTTTCACTTACGGAAGCTCAAATCTGAAAACGGAGAAAAGGGATCGCGCGAGCGAAGGCGCCTACGCATACAGACTACTAAAAACAAAAGCGAAAGCCAAAACGGCGAAATGCTTTTCAGGTTACCTGCAATCTGTAAATAAAAGTTCAAAGTAGCCAACTTACTAAATAGAGAAAAAAAGATAAAGAAAAGGTTAGAAAACCGTTAACTTGTATATTATCAAATTGAAAGAAACCAACAACGTTAAATGAAAAAGGTATTCAGTTATAACTTGTTCAAAAATATGATCGCCCTGTATATAATGTCACACTGTATATAAAAATATGTAATTTAAAAATTACATATTTTATATTAATATATGTAATAAAAAAAATACCAAAAAAGAAAATGGGTGATTTTATAAAAAAACCAAGCATACTAATGTAATGAAAGCACATAAAATAAATATCTCAAGAAATAGAAAGCCAAGGTACATATATATTAAATTATTACGCGAAAACAAAATCCTGAAAAATAGTCTAGACTACAAGTTTAATTAAATAAGCCTTTTTTATTGATCCCCCGTTGAAAACCCGTACCCTACAAGTAATACAATCAGTTAAATACAATCAGTTAAGCGCACATGCACCAGTACCTACAATTTTTATGCAAGTTTCTCAAGCCAAGATCGAACAAAAAAAGATGTCACAATAAGAATCTTTACTTTAAAATAATATATGTACCAAAATGAATAGAAATTTAGAATACATTCAAATACAGTAAAAAGAATAATATTACGTTAAAAATGAAACTATTAACCACCAAAGCTAAATATAAATTTAAATATAAATCGTAATTAAATTTCAAATATCTTACAAAAATATATTATGTTACACAATACCACCAAATATGAATGAATATTAAATTCGAAATGTGAATTACATTTTTGATTAAATAGGCAATTTATTATAAAATCAACAGATAGGTAATCATAACTAGTTAAATTTCAAAACGGTAAATTAGTTTTAGAAATAACAAAAGTTTTAGCGTTAAAGAAAGATCATACGAATTATTCTGTCTCTACATCCGTCCACATGAAATTGTCCACAGGTCGGTATCTGCATACAATCGACACTCGAAAGTTGTAAATTCTACGTCTATTTCTCCATTAATAGACCCTGGAGAGTCGAATCTGTCGTAGTTGCAGACTAAGGTATCGCGTGTCTAGATTTGGTCTTCGCAGAGGAGTTTCAATTATTCCGGAGATGCGTATAAGAAATGCCGCAATAAAATATTACCAGGAAAGGAAGGTTTCCCCTTTAAGCTTCTAAACTCCAAAAACGGTAAACGGCAATTTCATATAATGCTTTACGTGCTACGCTAGGATCCGCATAAGCGATTAATACTCAAAGTCGTAGTTCTCCTGAATTTTAAACTTTCCCTTTAATCGAAGATGCACACACAACGCACAACTGAATTCGTTAACGGCCTCTATACGGAGATGCAATACGAGAGGCGTTGAAGTAAATTAACTCCCAAAATGAAAAATTATATACCGAGGCTCGACGGTAAGATTATAAAATAACAAAAAAAAAAAAACGAATGTAACAGGAATACACAAGAAGGCCAGGATCAGGCAGACCTCGCACGACATACCGGGGAGAAGACCGTTTTATGGTGTTATCTACACTACGCGATCATGGTTTACCATCAACAATTGTGTCTCGCCAAGTCGAAGACGTTTACGGTACTGTAGTTTTTGCACGAATTGTTCACCAAAGATTGAATATAGGTATTAATCGCTTAAATTGTGTGAAAAACGTAGATGTATAACTTAGCCGATAAGATAAATTTGTTAATTTTGCCCAAAATAAGGAACAATTAAGATGGTGAATTTACGAGAAACATATAGAAATTAATTTGGAGTCTTTCCAGCGCCTGACGCGAGACATCCGCAAAAATTTGCGTCTGGTATGGGAGAATGGTCTACTTTACATAATTTAATAATGTAGCTCACTTAATTAAGTATTAAATTGTACTTTATGACAAGTGTTTGAATAAATTTTATCCTTAAAAAAATGCATATTTTGTGCCAAAACTTTTATGACATTCATTATTATTATTCTTATTATTACAGTATTAGTCAGTTTTCTACATATCTGTTCTATTATCTGCATTTATTTTACGTTCTTTCGTTAATACTTTCGTAGTGTTGTTAAACTTATAGTCGCTGGTATATTTAACCTTTTGTACATACACAATATGTATACTCATTTTATAGTAATCAGTAATTAATAGCACCAAATATGGATTTAAAATGATACAGCAATGTAGCTACGCCCTTTTGTTCTCCGGTTCGTTTTTCTAACAATATTACAAACCAGTACGCGCAGCACTATCAAAAGAAATGCCTTGAAAGTTACGCAACAACATTTGCAGTGTCGCTATTATGCATCGTCGACTGTACTTGGTTAACTGTCGATATGTAAGAAATGTGCTGAGGTCTTATGTAACAGTCAAGGTATTAAATCCACACGATTATTAAGTAACTTCAATGTCAAATGTTGACCGCTACAATATGTACTTTAGTTGAATATACACTTGACCATTAGTTCGAAGTAATTAATATTATTATTGCAGTTAATTGATGAAATTTATTTCTTCGAGATGAAATTACGTTCAATATTCTACATAGATATTGGTACAGTAATAAGTAGAGCGGACCAATTTCTGTGCGTGTCATGAGCGCCGGTATGGGAGTGTAATTCGTAATATATTAGAATATGCGATAGAATAGGGACGCAACATGAGCTTGTTACCGATATAAGTATAGAAGTAGAGACATTTATTCTATCAGAAATAATTAAAGATACCTTTGGTTTTCTGCTATTAAAGTAATATGCATAAACACACGAAAAATAAGAATAGTACATATTATAGCAGCGTTGTATGTACCTATAAATAAAATGGAAAATGTATGAAATTAGTGATTGTGTGCACGACAGAGGATTTAAAAAAACACTTACCGTTTTAAGCGTCTTCCAAGGATTGACAAACTGGAGCAACATCAGGTGCGTTTCTAAGGTTATTTCTGAAAAACATGTCTGCCGTGAGGAAAAAATATGTTTATATTCGGAAAACGAGCGTTCTACATCTAGTGATGTTATATTCGCATAATCAAAATACTTTGTTCAGCAACTTAACGCATCTGTAGACGTGCCCTCACAAATACGTGTTAAGGTGTCAAAATCTGCATTTCTGTCTAAAACCCTTTCAAATTTAATTAGAACACTTTCACTTTTTGCGTTATCTACAACACACAGTTGTGCGTGAACATCTTTAACGATTTGCAGTGATACCTCTAACGACAGCGACGAATTTTCTAATTTTGTTATTGTTTCTTCTAGTCCCAAGTAATTCTCACGAATACTTTGTAAATCCATTTTAATCTGGGCATCTTGAAAATTTTTTCTGGCTTGTATTGATAGCTGCACTTTCTTTCGGATCGAATGATAAAACCACGTCCTTAATTTTTTCAAATGTTCATGATAGTAAAACCCCGCCCGTAACCATGTACCCCAACGTGTCAGAATCGGCTGTGGTGACTCAGGGATATGGGGACACAATTCGTGAAATTTCCGAATACGTTTTGGAGATTTCAGGAATACTGCCTTTGTACTCGATATTAAAGCATCTACCTCTGGATAACATCTACGAACCTGTTCTGCCACAAGGTGTAGAGCATGGAGTTTACAAGTAATATGTAACAAGTTAGGACAATATTTTCTAAGAGACCGGCCTACAGAAAACATGGTTGCGGCACCATCGGTCATAAACATTAATACTTGGTCTTTCGAAAGTTTAAATTTTCCAAAGTATCTAATAGCACCTCTGAAATTTTTTCGGCATTACATTGTTCTAGTCGTTTGGATGCTAATAAAATTGAAGACATTGGTTGATGTGGTTCTATATTACCCACCATCACATTAACTACAGATTGTTTTTTGCTGTCAGTTGTTTCGTCCACAGTTTTTTATTTTTCAGTTCGGCTTTGATTTTATTTTCAACCTGTTTACGCACCGATGGTAAATTCCTTTGTAATGTCGTCGTGCTCGGTAATGTTTGCTTCGCGTATTTATTGCAAAATGAAATAAATAAATCAGCGTTTCTTAATCTTTTTGATAAGTGGAACCCTTTTTAGTAGTCACTTTTATTGTGGAACCCCTGCTTTGTTTCAATAGTATGCTTTTAATGTAACATTCTGTAAATGGATTGATTATATGCAACAAAAATGACAATTATTTCAAAAAATATTTATTTTCTTCAAAAAGTAATTCAAAAATTAACACAAAAGTTCTTAAAACAACTTAAATTTACATTTACAGAACTTTTAAATTTTAATTTTAATGGGATGAGTGATATTGCTTTTTATTATCACAAATATACTTAATATTAGGCTTAATTGATGAAAGTTGAATTCTTATGTCAGCTTCGGCACCAAGTCTGTTCCGGTATTTAGTTTTTGTCGACAAATAAGCTGAGAACCCCCTTTCGCACATATATGTGGTTACAAATGGTAAAAGCACCAACACGGCCTTTTGCGACAATTGAGGATATTCATCTTTTATACTGCACCAGAATTCCGTTAATGGCATTAATTTAAATTTATTTTGCAATGATGAATTAGATGTCATTTCAATAAAAGTTTCGTATTCTTCCGTTGACATGGTCGAAGGTCGTGCATTCAAAATAAATGTGTTTTTAATCCACAATTCATTTTGATATTTAATCTGCTGTTCATTTGGAAAATATTTATTAAAAGCTTCACTCAATCCTTTCAGATGTTGAATAATTTCTTCAATAAATGCCTCTGCCATTTCAACCCCTTCTTCTTCTAAAAAGCCTTTTATTGTTGGGAAGCAATCAAACTCGTTGGAGCGCATACAGATTGTCCAAAATTCTATTTTTTTCTTGAAAGCAAGAATTTTTCGTGGGCAATAAATACATTTACTTGTTTGCCCTGGAGGGTTAAATTAAGTTCATTTATCTTTGTAAAAATGTCGCTTAAATAGGCAATTTAAAGTATCCAATTTCTATCAAATATTCGACCTTTCAATTCAAAATTGTGTTCTAAAAAGAAAGCACGCACCTCGTCCCTTAACTCAAGAAAACGGGTTAATATCTTTCCTCGAGATAACCATCTGACTTCAGTATGTAAAAGAAGAGATGTATGTACACTTCCAATCTCCTGACAGAATATTTTGAATAAACGATTATTTAGCGGTCGAGATTTTATGAAGTTAATGATTTTGATGACCTCATCAAGAGCATTCTTATAACGGTGGGATAATTTTTTAGCAGCAAGTGCCTGCCTATGGATCATGTAGTGGCTACTAGAACAGTTTTTAGCTTTATTTTTAATAAGCTGTACAGCCCCATTAATTATGCCACTCATGGCCTTTGCTCCATCGGTACAGATATCAATACAGTTGTCCCATGGTATTTTATTCTCTTCAAGAAAAGAATTTAGAAGACCAAATATTTCGACTCCAGTAGTACGTGTTGGTAGAGATTTGCATAAAAGAATATCTTCCAATAATGCGTTTTCGTGCTGATATCTAACGATTACAATTAATATTGCGAGTCCAGATACATCGGTTGAGTCATCCATTTGTAATGAAAAGTTGCATGATTTGGGCGAAAAGTAAGTTCATTCTTTATATTGGCTGCTAAATCTCTGATGCGCTGAGCTACCGTGTCATTCGAAAGTGGAATCTTAGCCATTTCTTTTGCAGATTTTTCACCTAACACACATTTTACCACCTCCATACATGAAGGTTTAATAAGATTTTCCGCAATTGAGTATGCTTCACCGCATTGAGCTATCAGATAGCTGACTAAGTAAGAAGCCTGACTTGCTTTTTCATTCACCGTTTTTGTGGTTTGAACCATAACCGTTTTTAATTTTAAAAGTTCGTCACACTTCCGAATGAAGAATTCAACATTTTTTCTTTAAGCTCGCCATGAACAGATTCTAAATGACGACGAATTTTAGCTGGAGCCATAGAGCTATTTGGTAGAACTTTGTTGCATATAACACACTGAGGATTATCATTATCGTTCATGAATCCTAAACATATATAATTTCATAATATTTCCTTAGTTTTTTAGTAACTGCTCTGGGTTGATTACTTGTAGAGGCCATTACTGGCCTAATTTCGGTTGTGGCGATTTCAGTTGCATCACTTTTATTATTACCACAGTTATCTTTAGCAAAAGAGCTAGTTGCTGGATCCGAAACAGAAGAGTCAAGTTCTGCAGCAGAACGCTTTAAAGTGCCTTCTTTAAGCCACCTCTCCATCCTGCAACAAAATATCGAAAATTGTTTTAAACAAAAATAACAGCACTAGTTACCTTTTATGAGAGAGTTTTCATTTTCTAATTAAAAAAAGTTTTTTTTTTCTTTTATTATCTTAATGCTATATGTGTCTAGAATAAGTACTCGGTTCCGTATAAAAGTTATAGCTTTATGTATCACTTGTATACAAGCTGTATACATCACTCGTATAAAGTTTAAGCAAATTTTTCCCAAAATGATGTTTCTGAAATCGGTAACAAGAATTTCTCAGACGCTAATTGACCAATCTAGATCTAGATCTTTTTGTATTATGTTTGTAAACGTGTACACGAGTGGGCAAACTAGGATCTTTGATTAAAATGCTATATTTTAGTTTTAATTCCAGTTTTCCTAATCTAAAAAGGTCGTTTTTTCAAATTTTTAATGCGCGCCATTCTTATAATTTTTAATTTTTTGAAAAGATCCTATTTTACTCAACAGAAGTAATCTTTGCTATCGTTTGGTATCTCGTTTTTCGGGCGTCAACTTTAACGCCCTCTGCTACAGAGGCAAATTATGGCAAATTAAAACACAATTTGTTTTTGCAAAGATATGCGTAACGCATTAAAAAAAAGAAAACAATTCTTTTCAAAAAAAATTCTTAAAAATCGTCGTGTTTTTATTCAAAAAATGAGAACTCCCCCTTAAGACCGAATAAAGTTTAAAGGTTACTTACGTTGATATTATTTTTAACAGTGAAATATTAAACACAAACAATTACAATTTCAAGGCTTTAACACAGTTTTAAGACATTTTGGTTTTAAACAATTGGTTTTAGACAGAACCAATAAAGTTTATCAATAAACAAAATCACTTTATCAATAACTTTCAATCAGTTTATTTATCTTTCAATCACTTTATTTTAATTTTCAATCACTTTATTTATAAGACACACATCGGCAAGTGACTATTATGCCCGGATACTCGCAGTGTAATGATCAATAAAGAATTGAGCCGGGGAATCACCGATACCAGGATTTCCCGTGATTATACCAGGGCGGCTGCTTTTAAATACCAAAAATTGTCCCTACGGCGCCGTTACAATTCGCGACGTCGGAGTGTCGCATTAGCACCGACTATCCAGATTAGTAAGTGGAATTTAGTTGTGCCGTTAAATTTTTATTACTTTTTTTATGTTACTTCCTTGAATGTTATTAAAAAAGCTCGTAACTTTAGCGGAACCCCTGAGTGATCTCCACGGAACCCCGGGGTTCCGCGGAACACAGTTTAAGAAAAAATCATTACTTAACAAGATAAACGGCAGTGTACACACAATCATAGTTACATATAGTTCATGTGTAAACTGTTGTCGATTAATTTTGTTATTGTGCTTCGAACTGCTTACGTGTTCTTTACAATGTGTTTTTGACCAACACATTAGATATGTATTGCACACTAAACATTTAATTTTTGAGCCATCGTATATTAAGTTCGGGAAATCCATAATAAACTTATTCACTTCGTCTGACAACGGTCGTTTTCTCGATTTATGTGTCGACGACTTTTATTACGTATGCTTACACTTACACTCAGTCTAAGCAAGTACCAAACACATACTGAATGCTTTTTATTAGTTCTGATGCAATACAATCATCCTCACATCGGCGCACATGGCGCGCACGGAAATTGGTCTGCTCTAGTAATAAGTTTTAAAGATAAATGTGTATGTGACTTTTGGTATAGCTTATACTGTGTCTCCACAGATTTTCCCCAGTAGACATACAATTAGGATATATTTTTTATTGTTTCTTTTGTTTTATGTGATTCCTTTAATAAAAATTTGGGCTTGCGCATTATACAGGATGTCTGACGAAGTTGTTCGAGGTTTTTGTATAGTTATTCCTTGGTCAAATATTAGAAAAAAGCTTCTTATAAACATGGTTCGAATTCTCTACTGTTATAGAGACGTGCGTGGTCAAAGTTGCTCTATATACACATATGATATTTTTTCAGTTTACTTATAGAAAATCTGCGAAATTCCTAGCTTCTAAAGTAATTTACAATTTAAACGCGTTTCCAAAAACTTTTATTTTAAAATTCAAACCAGTATTTCACAAAAGAAATATTACAACACGAATATTGTTAAAAAAGGAGATTAACTGCTCGACATGTGCAGCATGAACAGTTAAATATAGTTCTGCCCTTCTTCTTAACGCCCCCTGCCAATTTACATTTTCAATCACTCCTCGGGACGTCATCAAAGGCTTGCTCGATTCTTACAAGTAGTTCTTCTCTCGTATCGGGCTTTCGCTGTCCGTATACAAATGATTTAACGTGGCCCCATAAGTAAAAGTCCATGAGGTTAAAATCAGGCGCACGTTCCGTCCTATCCATCGATTTGGTAAAGTTCCATTCGATAAATCTGTGACAATTCGCCCATGATGCGCAAGCCCCCCGTCCTGTTCGAACCACATTTGCTCACGTACATTCAGAGAGGATGCGTCGACACTGTGTATGCGAAAATGGAACACTTCACTTGGCGAAGGACATCATTCATAAGCAAACAATAGCAATGGGCTCAAATTTGATCCCTGAGGAACACCAGAAGCAAGTACGAAATCATTGTAGCACAAACCAGATAGCATTTTATTTGTAATAGTTAAGACCGGAAAAGACTGATAAAAGCAGGAACTACGCCAAAAGATCTTAGTTTATAAAGCATTTTGAAGAACATTAAACAAACATTATTTTACAACCTCTTTCTATTGAACAATCCTCATATATATATATATATATATATATTCTACTTTCTATAAATCTATAATTCTATTTTTATTTATTAATTAATTTAAATATTTTACAATAATCGACGACTATATAGGTATGTTTATATAGGGTTATGTACACCAATTTCAAGATAAAATTAAGTAAAATTTAAATCGTAGATGGGCTTGTTCTCGAACAAATACTAATTGTCTTCTTTCTAATACTTTAAGAGATAACACAAAACACGTTCCATACGTTAAAGTACACAAATGTAATTAAACACACATAGCTGATCATTTATTTGAAATATTTCACCTTGCCACTTAATGGAAGTACAATGACAATACGCCATACCATAAATTTCCTGTTCGACATATTGCGCAATATTTTCTAGATTCAGGCAGGTTTTATTACTGTTGAATATATTAGTATCTATTTATTCATCAAATTTTGCACACGTGATTTTTTTAATAATATTAAATGTTCTTTTTTTTTATCGAGTTTGACGTATTAACATTTCATTTGTAACACCTATGCAGATTCTACATCATATTTACTGTGGAAATTTACAATAGAATATACGCTGTGTCCACAAAAAAACTTATTTATTTTACGTTTCAGGATACAAATTTTTTTTATAAAAGGTTTACTTAGCATTAAAACCCACGAATATGAAAACTTACAAACTACCTCATTTACGGCTTTAAATTTAGAATACAACCTTTCTTATTATATATATAATATAGTTATATATACAGTGCGTCCATAAAGTATGGACACAAGCCCGTAGTAACGTTATTGTGCATTATTTGACAAAATGCAAAGATATGTCGATTAATGTTTTTATTAGCTATATTTAGATGCTACCATTTTGTTTTTTCCGTCGACCTTGAATAAGTTATGACGTCATTGATATTTTTTTAAAATGTCAACCCCATTTTTTTTATGGATTTTGAAAGCTTTTACAATTCTTATTCGATGATGTAAAAATTTTGGTATGTTACATTAGAAAATTTTTGAGTAAATTGTGTTCTAATTCTAAGTTTTATTTTTGACATTTTCAGTATCAAATTTATAACAAATGCTCAAAATGTTTTCCTTCATTTTGTTGACAAAATCCTAAGCGATGATAAATTCCATTTCGCACATTCTGTAATATTTCGGAAGTGATTAGTCTGGCTTCGTAGATGATGCGTTGTCGTAAAACATCCAAATTTTCCGGTTGTGTCGCATAGACTTTTGATTTTAAGTTACCCCATAAGAAGAAGTCCAATGGGGTTAAATTTGGCGATCTAGCTGGCCATTCAATTGTCCCTCTTCTTCCAATCCATCTGTTAGGAAATGTATTATTGAGGTATTGCCTTACTGGTAGCGTATAGTGCGGAGAAGCACCATCCTGTTGATACCAAATTCTACGATCTGGCAAATGTGGATCCTCATTATTAGGAAAAAGAACCGCTAAAACGGTTATCAATTCATTCCTAAAAAAATTCAAGTATATTTTCCCAGTCAAGTTTCCATCAAAGAAAAACGGCCCCACAATGCGATCGCCGATAGGCATTATACATGCCCATACATTTAGTTTTTGCGGGCATTGGGTATGTGTCTCTTGCATCCAATGAGGATTATCAGTCGACCAAAATCGGCAATTTTGTCTATTCACAGTGCCATTCAATGTGAAAGTAGCTTCGTCAGAAAACAAAATGTTGAAGAGAAATAGAGGGTCATTATCACAAATTTGCACCAACCGTTCACAATATTCCAAACGCCGATCAAAATCATTCTCAGACAACTCTTGATCTAAATTCATTTTATACGGATGATACATTGATTTATGCAAAAGTCTCCCGACTCTACCCCTTGCTACGTCAAATTCTCGACTAAGTTGCCGTGTGCTTGTGTGAGGACGTTCTTGAACTGTTAACAAAATGTCAACTTGAGTGTCTAGAGCCGTTGATGGACGTCCACTTTTTGGTTTATCTCGAACGAACCCTTCTTCCAAAAATTTTCTGTGGATTTTACTTACAGTTGAAAAACCGATTGGGTCCAGTTCAGGATGCGTTTCATTAAACAACTCCGTTACTTCCCTAACATTTCGACGTCTATCTCCAAACCCAATCATCCTGAGCCCCTCAATGCGTTCCCGTTCAGATAAATGCATCTCAGAGAATGAATAATTAAAACACTTTTCACCAACAATTAGGATTAAATAAAAATGTTGTGATTCGGATTATTTACAATCTGTCAAAAAAATTACCTTGTCCCTTTGGGAATGACAGAAAGATGAAAAATGATTACTCAAAAATTTTCTAATGTAACAGCAAAATTTTTACATCATCGAATAAAGAATTGTAAAAGCTTTCAAAATCCACAAAAAAAATGGGGTTGACATTTAAGAAAATTATCAATGACGTCATAACTTATTCAAGGTCGACGGAAAAAAACAAAATGGTAGCATCTAAATATAGCTAATAAAAAACATTAATCGACATATCTTATTTTGTCAAATAAGGCACAATAACGTTATTACGGGCTTGTGTCCATATTTTATGGACGCACTGTATATCTATATATACAGAGTGTCCAGAAACTCTCCTGACAAACGAAGACCGGAGATTCCTCTGATAATTTTAAGACAATTAAACCCAAATTCACCTAGTCCGAAAATGTTTCCTAAGGGAGCTAGAGTTCTTTGAAGATGGCGCCTTGTATTTATTTTTTTTAAATTCCTCCAGAACGCTTCTATTTAGAAAAACAAAAACTGGTATGCTTATTTATCCTCCAGAGATGAATCGATTCCATCAATTGCGAATTTCTAGTACCGGTCATAGGCGTCCGTTTTGGGTAGGTCAACGGTTATTTTAAGGCATGACTTTTTTGTCTTTAACTTTTAAGTATTTGTGACACTAGATTATTAAATTTTCAGGTATTCCAGTACTAAAATGTACTCTTACTTTAAGTCGGTAGGATACACCGTTTTCTAGAAAAATCGATTTGTAAATTGTTCGTTTTTTCTTCATTAAAGTTCAATTTATTATGTACCTACTTATTTTTAGCGACGAAGTTGGCTTGGACTATCAAGGCATGGACGAAAATTAATTTAATAAATTAAAAACAAATTATTTATTACAATGGAACGAAACTAACAAAAAAAGAACAAGTATCAAAGGTAGATTGTTACAAAAGTTGCTCGATGTGATGACCATTAGTCTCTATGCATAAGTTTACCCTTTTGCTTAGAGAACGCCGAATTCTTGCAAAAATTCCAAAGTTATTTCTAAATTCGTTGCAAGCATCTTGTATCCTTAGCCAGAGTTGTGCGCGATTTTGTATCGGAACGGAATAAACAAATGCTTTTATGTATCCCCAAACACAATAATCGCAAGGATTCAAATCCGGCGACCTTGCTGGCCAAGCAACTGGACCGCCTCTTCCAATCCAATGGTCCTGTAGAAACCATAAGTTTTGCCGAATATTTAAACGCACCTCATCTAACAAATCAGGTAAAATATTTTGCAGGAAATGTAAGTAATCAGCACCATTTAAACGAGCAGGTAATTCCACAGGTCCAAGTAAATAATCGTCAACTACTCCTATCCAGACGTTTATGCTAAACCTATGCTGATGCTTAAATTCTTGAACAACGTGGGGATTGTCACCAACGTACGAATAATTATGTGCATTATGTACATTAAAAATTCCATTTTTTGAGAATGTAGCTTCGTCACCAAACAAAATGTTCCTGAAGAAATCTTCATCTTGATTTTTCTGATTTTGTAACCATCTAGCGAATTCTACGCGAGCAGGAAAATCTCCTTCTAGCAGTGCTTGCACCTTTGTAAAATGAAAAGGATATAAATTTTCTTTGTGTAAGATATTTCCTACGGAAGATTTTGAAATTGTGGGGTATATGGTAGATAGTCTTCGAACGCTAATTTCTGGATTTTCCTCAACTTCCATTAAAATAACATCTTCATGTTCTGCTGTTACATCATTATGTCTCCCTGTTTCATTATTTTTTGGGACCACTGAACCTGTTTCTCTTAATCGTTGATGAAGAGCTGTAAATGTTGAGTGAGTGGGATGCTGACGATTGGGAAATTTTTCAGCGTATCTACGTTGCGCCGCTCGAGCGTTACACCTCATTTCGCCATAAACTAAATGCATATCGGCGTATTCCTCATTAGTAAAAATCATTTTTTTTTAAATTGAAATCGTTGTGTTTGAATAACACAAAGTAAAAAATGAAAAGATAAACTTCGCGAACTGATAACAATTTGACAATGAAAAACGTAGGTTTTACTTCTGTTGGCAGTTCAGAGCTAACTATTGTAAAAAATAAAAAATTGAACTTTAATGAAGAAAAAACGAAAAATTTACAAATCGATTTTTCTAGAAAACGGTGTATCCTACCGACTTAAAGTAAGAGTACCTTTTAGTACTGGAATACCTGAAAATTTAATAATGTAGTGTCATAAATGTTTAAAAGTTAAAGACAAAAAAGTTATGCCTTAAAATAACCGTTGACCTATCCAAAACGGACGCCTATGACCGGTACTAGAAATTCGCAATTGATGGAATCGATTCATCTCTGGAGGATAAATAAGCATACCAGTTTTTATTTTTCTAAATAGAAGCGTTCTGGAGGAATTTAAAAAAAAATAAATACAAGGCGCCATCTTCAAAGAACTCTAGCTCCCTTAGGAAACATTTTCGGACTAGGTGAATTTGGGTTTAATTGTCTTAAATTTATCTGAGGAAACTCCGGTCTTCGTTTGTCAGGAGAGTTTCTGGACACCCTGTATATATATATATATATATATATATATATATATATATATATATATATATATAAGTGACTAAATAATCATATTTTGAAGATTTATTTTAAGTACCTGTAACTGTTTGTAATACGTTTTGACGGATGAAGAACGCAAATTAAATTATTTTTTTAAAATTTAGTAGGGACCATGCAAATAACGAAATAATAGATGTCCTACAAACAATAGATAATACTTGGCGGGAAACAAGGGAACTGGCCATAGATAGAAAAGAGTGGAGAAAATTCATTACCTCGACACTTTACGATAACTGAGGCAGGATTAAGCACGTTAATTTAAAAGATTTTCTTAACAAATAATTTAACTTACGAATCAATAAACGAAATAAACTATACCTGTACCGCATATATAGTACAACACCTGTAAATAAAATATATTTTATTATCTACATTCAAGTTTCCATAGAAAACATTTCCAGGGAATCAATATTATTTAATTTAGAACGTGAAAAAATCAAAATATTTTCCTAGTGACAGGTGTTCCATACCTGACATCGGTTACATATATACATACATCACCCGTCATATTATGTAAAATATGTTTGCTATTGAAACTCGCTTTTTATCTATAGGTACAAATCTACATGTTGAATTTCAAGTAGGAAGACCTATGGCCCTCGTTCATGAGAAGATATGAACCAATATCTCAATTTTCTTTTGCGTGGAGGTCGAGCTGCCTAACATATATATTGGATAGTTAAAGTGGGGTCCTTTCTCTTGTCATTCATGATCAGATGAATACGTATTTTTATTAGTGGCCACAGTTGGAGAATATGTAGCTTTTCAATTTTGGGAAGTAGTTTCAAACATGCAAACTTTATAAATACTCTATGTAAAAGTATTTTAAGAAAATATAAAAAATCTATGAAGTACGCTTGTAAACAAAACTTTTTTTGTGACGTGGATAAAACAGTACTATCTTAAGTAAAATTACACCAGAAAACAGTGAATAAACTTGGATTTTATCTATCACCCTCGCTTTGTTTGCTACGAAGTGTTGTGCGTTATACTAAAATATACCAATGTCGATATGTCTCTTGATGTTACATTTATTTCAAAATGTTGCGTATATTTTACGACGGTACTTTATCTCTGGGACATCCCGGATTAATGTCCGGCAATGTAAGCAAACTAGGACTCCATGAGCCTTGATTTCGCTTTTCTATGCTTGCCAAATCTGAATGAAACATTTCGCCATATTCGTCGCCTACGATACCCAAATTTTTCCCGAAAGAAATCGAAATTAGCATTTAAAAAGTGAATTTGTAAAGACAAGAAGATTCTGGTGGTTTTAGGAAGTTTTTCTGGAACTGTAAAGCTGATAATTATAAATTGGAATACTGCACAGTATACTTGGACTTCAGTCTGATGTCCAGTATGTTAGTGTAGCAAAAGTGACAATCTGTGGCATATGTCATTCGATCTCCAAACACCATAGAAGGGGCCCAATAAAAATTATAACTCAATCTATATAAGAAAGCCCAATTCAGATCAAAAGTACAACGTCACTGGATAAAAATTATTTCAAAAATTTAAACTCACAAAAAAGGTAAAGTATCATTAACTGCAATATCATTGAATAACAGTAAGATGAAAGAAAATGTAAATTTAAATCAAAGAAAACACCTAGATCTTTTACTACTAACTTCCTTGGAATAGTTGCATGTTCAGCAATATAATCGTAAAAAATAGGTTACTCGTTCCTGGAATAAGAGACAATGGCACACTTGCTAATACTTAATTGAAACTTATTTGCATGCCACCAAGTTGATATTTCTTTGCAATGTTTGACAGTCGGAGATGGTATAAATTTAAAAAAAATTTTTTTAGATTATCAGTATACACAAGAACTTGGCAGTCGATTGAGGTTAAAAGATCATTTATATACATTATAAATAGTAGAGGCCCTAGATTGGACCCTTGCGGTACACCAGAAGGCGTAGTGAATATCCTGGAATTGTATCCATTGCAACAAATATACGCCGCTCTATTGTTGAAATAGAAATTTATTAGCTTTACGGTATCAGGAGAAAAGCCGAAGGACTTTTTAGTAATCAGTATATTGTGGTCAATCGTATCGAACGCTTTAGCGAAATCTGTATATATCTTTACATATCTTACATATCTTTATATATGCTTTACCTGCTCTCTTTTGCCCAAGCATTGACTAATATACTGGGTAATTTCAACTAAGTTCGTTACTGTCGAATTTCCCAGTTTGACGCCATGCTGTGATGGGGAAATGTAAGGTAGTACACAAGCATATATTTTCAAGTATAGAAGTTGTTCGAAAACTTTAGAGCAGGCAGAGAAAATACTTATGGGTCGATAATTGTTCATAAAAGCTCTTACCCCCATGTTTAAAAATTGGTGTAATACAACTTAGTTTCCAAAAGTCCGGAAAAGTAGACGTACTGATGCTTAAATTCAAAATTGATGCTAGAGGTTCGCTCAGAACCCGTGCACAATCTCTAATGAAAATCTTAATCTTAATAGCAGCTATGTAGAAAAATAGCTTAAGGTTAAGTAGTTGTTTTAAGTTGTATGTAATAAAAGCTTCTTCATGTATTACTGTTTTTTTTTAATAACCAAACGGAACTTACTTTACGAATCCCCCTTATATAATAAAAAAATTTACAAATATTCTAGTAGAACTCTGTACCATGAACGGTCTTCGCGCGCTATTAAAATTTTTCGAATTTCTGGAAGTAACACGTATTGATGATTCTTGAAAGTTGTATCATTTTTATAAGTAATGGCATTTGACCGTGATTGGTACCGAGCATAGAAGATTATTTAAATATTAATTAATTAATTAACGGAAAATTTATAGCAAAATTACCACTTGGAAGACAAGTACAGGCTGGCCCAAAATGACCGAAGGGGTTTGAGTATTTTTAATTTAATTATGAAAAATTATATCTCGCAATGACCGAAGGGGTTTGAGTTCATTATAACTTCTTATTTAAGACATAATTATTAAATTTTTTTAATTTTAAATGCAGTATATTAATGGAGAATATTTAAAAAAAAAATATATCTCGCAATGGATCGTTGATTTGAGAAATAAAGGTCAACGATTTTGGCACGTTGTTCAATTGTGTACTGTTCCATTTTAAATTCCCCAAGTCTTCTTTACAAAATACTGAAAACAAAAAAAAAAATTATAATAAAAAAGTTATAAGGAATTAAAACCCCTTCGGTCATTTTGGGCCACCCTGTATATATGTAGCGTTAATGAGTAATTTATGGAAGTGTTGAAATATAATATGAAATTCTATGTACAAGGGTGGGGTAAAATGCATTTCAAACCGAGAATATTATGTACCTATTGACATATTAATTATAACTTTATAGTCCTCTGATAATATAGATAAAATACTCTATTTCTAGTGGTGATTATTTTAAAGAATATTAAACGATTTTTCTTAGGTTACACAAAGGTATAAGCTCCTAGAATGGCATCTAATTAATTCCGAAAATGTTTATTTTCCATACTTTCAAGTTTATTTGAATAAATATCTATTTAATTACATACTTAATTTACTTCACGGTATTCGTATTTTACGAACTTCCCTGTGTCCATCACCGTTCAAATTGACTGCTTTGTACCATTTTTCAAATTACTTATTTGTAAAATAAATTATGATGTAATCTGTCGTGTGATAGAATAAAGATTCAAGAAAATATACTTAATATAGTTAATGTATGTTAAATATTATTTGTATTATGGGGAAATTAAAGTAAATTGAATGCTTATCTGATGACGTCAATGCCATGGCGATTAGTAAAGATACGATAAATGGTTGATATTACAAAATGAACAACAGCCTTGGATCACGACTACATATAAAACATGTACTAATTAGAAGTCAAAATATGCTATGTGTTCGCGGTATGTCTGTGCGGCTTTGTGCATGCATGAGTACACTGTATGTGCGATAATATTCGAAACGATTTTATTTCGGTTTCGTTTACGAGAAATGATTATGACTTCGGTTCGTGAATTTCATAGATCAGTCCAAAAGTCGCGTATTTATCAATATGCTATCATAGCCAGGCGAGGAATCATTTTGATGTTGTTATATTGGAAATTATTTAAATAATGTGTATTTATAATTGGAATTAATAATTACATCTTGCATATATTTAGAAGGCAAGAACATTAAAGGAACATTCTATTAAAAGATTTATTCTGTATACACCACCATTCGCACTATTTAAAACACACATATATTTGCACAATCATGATATTTAAATTCAATTAATAATAATTATTATATCCTTTATTACCCAACAGACAGGCCCAATAACATGCTACATTATATGAATATGAATATATAAATCCAAAATATTTAAAGTTTAATTAACTACCTTTGCATTGTTTGTTTTGACTACTGTTGAAAAACTAAATTGGATTTGACTAAAACAGTATGTTATTATAAACGGATTATCTTCGATGTTTTAATAGCTTTATTATAGCAGAAAATTAAGGAAAAAATATCTAATTACACAATTATAACTAGTTCTGGAAATTTAAATTTAAAAATTACATATTCATTATCTAAAGATTTAAACACCGAAACTAGGGTACTAATTTTTCACTTTTATAATTTGCAAGTACATACATATAAGAAATTATTTCTATTAATGTTTATTTTAATTGTACGAAAAATACACTTAGATTATTCTAGCAATGTATTTTTCTGCTAGCAATTATAAATTACAATCGACCAACTCATAGGACGAAACTTTCATCTCCACCGGGTCAGCGCTGTAAGCGATACGTTTACAAACGTAACAGCTGCCGATGTTATAAAAAGTATAACATCCTGTATGCTATAAGGCAGCGATGCACATACCGCGGGCCGCATGCGGCCCACTGCCGATATTTATGCGGCCCGCCAACGAATTTTAAAAATTGTTCGAAAAACTACAAAAGTAGGTAACAATCCATTCAAATAAATATTTCTTAACTTTTTATTTTATTTTAACTTTTGTAATTGTTAGTAAGATATGTATCTTTAAGTACCTACTACTTTCTTGTTCAGGTTTACTACGTAGGACAGGTATGCTCCTCGTCGTTCCAAGCATATTGTTACGAGACTAGAAATCTGTCGCACCAACTAGATTACTCGAAGATTCGCGAAGCACGTCGGTATTATCCCCGAACAATGTGGTAGGTTCTGGATGTTAGGTAACTCGTATAAATACAACGCATCGCTCGCTATCGGGGCAGTTAAGTTTTAACTATGGACAAGCGATCGTTATATTGTTTGAATTGTAATCTGTGAAGAATAAATATTTCGTCGTTCGAACTTGGCATCTATCTGCGTAACAATATAATATCAATTTTGATATGGATAAACCAGGCCCCAGTAAAAAACGTAGTCGTAAGGTTGAAGATGAAAATCGACAGTTTCAAGATATTTGGACCTAAAAATACTATTTTATTTAATCGCATAACAAAAGTGTCTGTTTAATATGCAAGAGTAGTGTTTCTATTCCGAAGGAATATAATGTAAAAAGGCATTATGAAACCCAGCATCATACTTTTACCAAATTAACCGGCGAAAATCGAACGCAAAAAATTTCCACTTTACAAAGGGAATTAATAGGCCAGCAAGCTATGTTTACAAAACCAATTCAAGATGCTGAAACAGCTACTGAAGTTAGCTTTGAAATATCTCGAATAATAGCGAAAACTTGTCGGCCTTTTAAAGATGGTGAGTTTGTTAAGCAGTGTTTAGATATCGCCGCAAAAAAAATGTATCCGAAAGATGCAAAGAGGTTTGAGAAAATTCAACTAAATCGGATGACTGTTCAAAGAAGACTTACCACATTAGCAGCTAATATAGAAGAGCAATTAGCTACGAAATCGAAAAGTTTTGAGTATTTTTCTATAGCACTCGACGAATCTACAGATATAAGTTCCACTGCTCAACTCGTTCATATTTTTATGAGGTGTAACGCAAAATTTTGAAGTGAGTGAAGAACTGATTGGTATGAGTTCTTTAACAAGTCAAACCAAAGGGAGTGACATGCTCAAAGCTCTTCTTGAAAAATGTTCTATAATGGATTTGGATTTAACGAAATTATCTGGAATTACGACTGACGGAGCACCTTCAATGGTTGGAAGTAAATCTGGGATAATAACTATGTTAAAGGAGTATTTAGAAACTAAAAACATAGATACCAAGGAATTAATGCAGTTTCATTGCATTATACATCAAGAGGCCCTCTGTTCAAAATTATTGGGATTTGAAAATGTGATGAAAGTTGTAGTACCTACTGTAAACTTTATAAAATCACGAGGTCTCAATCACCGACAATTCACACAATTTCTCGAGGATATTGAAAGCGAATATGGTGATCTCCTGTTTTACACTGAAGTAAGGTGGCTAAGTCGTGGGTTGTCACTAGAGCGGTTTCTTAACATGATTGAAGAAATCAAAATATTTCTGGCGGAAAAGAAAAAGGACTTCTCCGAACTCGACAACCCTGATTGGCAGTGTGACTTAGCGTTTCTTGTAGACATCACAAATCACTTGAATGTCTTAAATACGCGACTCTAAGGCAAAGATCAATTGATTTCGCAGTTATACTCTCATGTTTCGTCTTTTCAATGTAAATTGAGTCTTTTCAGGACACAAATCAATTCAGCCAATTACAACCATTTTCCGAACTACAAAAAAATTATGGAGAAATTCAATAAAACTAATGTCAATTTCGCTTATGTAGAAAAAATTGATATTTTAATACAAGTTTTTCATGATCGTTTTCTAGACTTCAAAAAAGTTAAACCTCTATTAGATATTTTCAGCAATCCTTTCGAAAATGCTCCGGAATCAATACAGCTGGAATTGATAGACATGCAAAATGATGATAATTTACGAAACAAGTTTAATGAAGGTAATTTACTCAACTTTTACCGTTGCGTTGACAAAACCGCTTATAAAGAGTTTAGAATAAATGCATTGAAATGCGCAAGCTTATTTGGATCCACGTATATTTGTGAGCAAACGTGTTCAGTGATGAAACTTAACAAAACAAAAAATGAAACCGTCTGGCAAAACGAAAATCTGTAAGCAATTTTACGTATGGCGACAAGTAATGTGGAGCCAAACATAAACAAAATTGTTAGGTCAATGCAATGTCATGCATCAAAATAATAAAACATGAAATATTACATTGTAATGATTAGATTACATTACGATTACATAATTACAACAAACATTTTTGAATGTTTTTTTATTTTTATCATTTGTAGTAATTCATACTATCTAAAAATAAAAATATTTGTGTTAATAAGTATTTTTTGTAGTGGCCCGTCCTTGGCTTATAATTTTCCCGACTGGCCCCTGTTCCCTATAAGTCTGTGTATCCCTGCTGTAAGGTCAATACCGCGTACGAAATCACCTTTTTATACATTCAAGTAAATTATTAAAAATTAAAGAAGATTAGAAATAATAAGTATTTATTCATAGTTTGCTTCTATTTACAATAGCGCATTATATATGTAAGAATAATATATAAGAACGCGCTTCTTATATGTGTATATGTACATTTATAATGGTTACATTTTATATTTCGGCGTTTATATATTTTAACATATTAAGAACTCATATTTATATAAAGTTGTGTTTAATTAATTTATATATTAATTTATAAATGATAACCCGAATATTACAAAATACACCACTGCACATCTTCGGCCTAAGGTACCTGAATCTCATTTACATTATCGTCAGTTGATCGCAGTTTTACACCAGGGGATGCTATAAAGATATACCGATAGGTCCAACTCGCAACGGGCCATAGGCAACAATATACGTATGGAACGTAGTGCGATGTGGCAACGTGTGTACGATGCCTATATTGAGTGAGTTTCTTAAAATTTAAATTTATTTTGCAGAATTATTGATTTTTTTACTTTTATCTTTTAGAAAACGTTATTGTTTTTTATTACTTAAAATTACTTTATATCAAAAAAAGTATACCATGAAAGTGTAAACAAAGACAGTATACATTGAAACGAATATTCATTCAATTGTATTGTCATGAAATTGAATTTGTCAATCGTTGTTAAATTTGTTAGAATGAATAGATATTTATATTTATCGGAAAATACTAATACTTAAAGCAAACAAATAAGGTGTAGTGTTTTGTTATAGGAATGTATAATATCCATTTCTTCCTGCATATTGATTATGCAGCTGATGCTTTCGTAATATGCTCATATTTGTATTTCTACTATTATCGTGATGTTATTATAATACAGATACCAAAATCTCACGTAATATTTCCATCAGCCTTTTATTAACAATAAACAAGTAAAGTACAACTTCGTAGGTCGACAAACGCTCCAGTCTTCATTATCACTGTATTATACATGAACTGTAGGCTTAGTTTTTCGTAGAAATTGAAGTACGTGTCTGTTCCTTTGTAAAATTATAATAAGGGCAGGGGTTAATTTTATTCTGGCATTTTAAAAAATGCAGAGATCAGTTTTGCGACAGCATTCAGCTAATTACAACCTAAAATAAGCAACATTGTAACGTATTTTGGAATTGTGAATATCCGTAGGTAATAAAAAAAAGGAAGTATAGTTTAATTACAACTGTAGCTTCCTCCTGGTTTGAAGGAAGTCGGTATGTATCGACCGAAGTATAAGTTGAAATAATACAAATATGAGCATATTACGAAAGCATCAGCTGCATAATCAATATGCAGGAAGAAATGGATATTATACATTCCTATAACAAAACACTACACCTTATTTGTTTGCTTTAAGTATTAGTATTTTCCGATAAATATAAATATCTATTCATTCTAACAAATTTAACAACGATTGACAAATTCAATTTCATGACAATACAATTGAATGAATATTCGTTTCAATGTATACTGTCTTTGTTTACACTTTTATGGTATACTATTTTTCATATAAAGTAATTTTAAGTAATAAAAAAACAATAACGTTTTCTAAAAGATAAAAGTAAAAAAATCAATAATTCTGCAAAATAAATTTAAATTTTAAGAAAGTCACTCAATATAGGCATCGTACACACGTTGCCACATCGCATTACGTTCCATACGTATATTGTTGCCTATGGCCCGTTGTGAGTTGGACCTATCGATATACTTAGTTAGATTTAAATAAACTGGAACGAACAGCACACAACTTTTTACTTACATAAAGGACTTATTACGCAAACAAATAATTTTAAAGATTCTAAACGCACTAATAATAAATAATTACACTGCACATTTCGTATAAAAAAAAGATCAGTTCACCTTGTAAAAAGCGTTAACTGGACCTAACAGGACATAAAATTCAGCATAAAAAGGACGATAAATAACGACTTTTTCCCCATGATCGGCGGTAATCCATGAATCGCGCACAAATACGATCGTATGTAGCCTGTAACGGTATCGCTAAAATAAACAGAGCAATAATAACCACAATATGCTAATAAAAATAAGGATGTTTGCGTTTTGCGGCGAATAGCCTACGAGTCTTTAATAGGTCTCGGTGCACTAAACAATAGAAAAAGTAGTTAAGAATAGAAGCCCCACACAATTATATATTTATAATAGAGTGGAATAGCCTTCGGGAAACGGTTAAGTGTACGTCAGAGATATAAATAATTTCCAAAAATATTTCAGATTTTTGGACCTTGTAAATTATTATTGCAAAGTTTCATTCAAATCTACATAAAATTATATTGACTATATTTTAGTACTGTAACATTGATTTATAATTTATGGTTATTGCAAAAATGGAACGACAGAATAGGCATGTAGAGTAAAATTACTTTCGGATGAGACTGAAGATGCGCGAGCGATGACGTTACAAAAAACTGAACACCTTAAAAACATTGAGCAGTCTTGACAATATAGGCGGCAGTTTTAAATTTAAATAATATTTAGTTATATTAAACCATAATAATTATGTTTTGTTGTCGATTTTAAATAAACTTATTACTTCGCGAAGAATAAAATAATTATTAGATCAATTGGTATTATGTAACAAATTTTTTATAAATTGTATTTTACAATGAAATATTTCTTTTTATAGTGCTTTCACATTTAAGTCTTTGTATTTACAAATTATTATTATATTAATCCATATTTTGTAATATGGTTTTCATTAACCTTAATTTTGTTTTTGCTCATTATAATTTTACTCCTAACCAAAATCTCACTTTAGAGACATTAAAAGAAGATAAATACACAAGCATGTGCCTAGAAAAATTTTTGTATTTATTAAAACAAATATACATACAATGTATAATCAAATATTTATTTTCGCTGATGACAAAATTAATATAATATATTTTGAAACATTTAAAATCTTCAGTCTTCATCGCTTGAAAAATCGTAGAAATCATCTTCAGAGTCATTATTGACATTAGTCATAAATTCTTCACAAAAATCATCCATTATGTGCTCCTTCATAATGTAATCTTTTTCTACACCTTCCACATGTCGACAAGTTTCTGACCATTCCTCTACCTTGATGTTTGAAAATTCTTCTCTCGCCAATTTTTCAACATCATTTATATGAAATGTAACATTTCTTGATGCAACCCGATTCTTTACAATGCCCCAGATTTTTTCAATCGGGTTTAGTTCTGGGTGGTATGGTGGCAATCTCAGGACGTTGTGGCCTTTTTTTGCAAATATACCATCTATACTGTACTGTATATGTTTTGGCTTGTGAAGTTTTACTTAATTGTACAACTCCGGTTTAGTACAATTTGCATCGTAAGTTATGCCCCTTTCGTTTAGCCACTGTGTCATATCACACTTTCTACTGGCTGATGTTGGATGTTTATATGGCATAACATTATGGTAGCTGGCATTATCCACAACAATCACAGAATTATCAGGCAAATTAGGAATTAAAGATGTTTCTAACCATTTTTTATAATTTATGAAGTTCATGTCGTCATGGTAGTCGCCACTTTTTTGACCTGATTTGAAAATTAATAACGCATCATTAACAAAACCCTCTGCAGAACCAGCATGAAGAATTATTAAACGCTTCCCTTTTGAAATTGGACACTTTAATCATCCTTCATTAGATTGATCGACCCATCCAAAAGGAGATGTATGCCCTGCATGTATGTAAGTTTCATCTAAAAATTACTTATGTACTTAAAATATGTACTAAAGCGATTTTCTAAATGCTTTTTATACCTGTATATATTATTGGACGTCCTTGGGTACGATAATTCGTTATTTTGCGGATGTAAGAACACCTCAGCTCTCTTATTTCAAACCGCTCCATTGAACTCTTACGGTTATCAGTAATTTTTTTCCATCTAGCAAATAAAAAGTTTAGAGTGATATTACTAAAAATAATAAAAAAAGTACCTGAATCCTATTCGCAGCAATAATTTTCTAAAAGATGATAGCCCTCCTGCAAAACCGATTCCTTCATCATCGTGAATTTTATTATAAACGGCTTTTATTGTGGATCTTCTCTTTTCAGTCACATGAAAATTATGTATAATTCTGCGAATAATTTCTTCCCCTCAGTTATCGACAGTAGATTTTGGTGATGGTTTTGGTGGTTTTATTTTTGTCGATAAGAATGAATTTACTTTTCTTGTTTCAACAGCATGACCATCTTTAATTATTCGGCCTACAGTGCTCCTAGAAATACCTGTTGCTTCCGCAACTGTATCTAGCAGCTGACCTATAAATGATGAACAACATAAATTATAATTTTGAATTTGATTTAAAAAAAGTAATATTATTACAGGTTAAATATTATGTATCCACCTAATTTATAAATATATTTACCTTTCGAACAAGGGGTCACTTCCTCCAGGACAGAGTTTGTTGCCATATCAGACATTTTACCCTGTGTAAATAAATACAACTAAATTTTCAGGAATTTTATGATAAGTATATTTCTACTTACAAGAGGATGCATTCTTACTCTTGAATAGCTTTGAAAAAAAAATAATTAATAGATAAAACACAACAATAATATTACAAATAGGAAAACTCTCAATGTACGTACAACACGAATGTACGAAACACACCGATCAAATGCCTGGTACCGACTGACAAATAATCGATAAACGTTTGTGGCTCGTATAGTACACGGATTTATACTACTAGCTGTTTCTCTCATTTATGAGGTGACTCTCTTTTATGATTTTACTCTAATTTATTCAAACATTCTATAAGAATTACTTACTTACGACATCAAAAGGTCCCCTTTAGAAGAATATTAAAAGAAGTAATAATATTGAAATAACCTTGAAATAACAATGTGAGTACTATTTTGTAAGAAAAGACACCGCTTTTTTTAGTTTATTATTGGTTTGTATATTCTTAAATAAATTTTTATGGAAAATAATGATATAAACATTAATTAAATGTTTGAAAAAATAACTAGTGGAAAAGAACTTTTTTCAAGAATAATAAAATCCTTCCTAAAATATGAAAAAAACAAGTAATTTGAGCACCACTTCTGTAAGAAAAGAAAAATATTTGGCGCCATTAAAGTTTCATAGAATTCTTCG
This sequence comes from Melolontha melolontha, assembly GCA_935421215.2. NCBI lineage: Eukaryota > Metazoa > Arthropoda > Insecta > Coleoptera > Scarabaeidae > Melolontha > Melolontha melolontha. Next base: position 139,435,064 of record OW285240.1, on the reverse strand, counting down.
TTAAAATTGTCAGATTCAAACGAGTCTAATTTCTGTGTATGTGTTTGCGATACTAAGTGACGTTTTACGGGCGATTTCTTATTATTATACACCAAAAATTACACTTGCGCATGCGTAGTAGTGTGTAAGTTTGGTGTTCTTTGCTTTCTGCTTTGCGTTTCTTAGCTGATCAGGTGTACACCTACTACTTAATTCTTTTGAATAATTTAGTCAAAAATGTCAAACAATACAACCAGAGCTCTATATGACATACACCTTTGTGAATGTAGGTTATGCTCACAGCCTCACAGGTCATGATCATCACAAAATTTTGTTAAACTTGCCACTTATATTACTTTGCGCACTTTTTCACGCAGACTTGGCAAAAAATTTAGACCCGATTCTAAATAATTTCGCCGCTAAATTTTGCAGAAAGTTTAGCACGCATTGTTTTGTTTTACACATTGCGAAATTTGCATGTAAATTTTCATAAAAATTTACATGCAAATTTAATGCAAAATTTCGCATCGTGTCATACGAACTTAAGAATATGTCAATGAATTAAGTCAACCGTTGTGATTCTCGGTCGTTCGTTTTTTGGCTCCGATCCACCTACTTAGTACGTAATCTAAATTTCGAAATGTGCTATTTAAATTATATAAATATAGCATACAGTATTAGACATGATGTGAAATGTCACTATCGTACCATGTTAGTCACCGCAAATAGACGACCTAGGTCTATTAAAAAAGGGAACCGCCGCAAGGCAAGCACGTGCTCCTTGCTTTGTAATACTTAAGGTTTCACCTCCGGAACTACATTGTATCAGAGTTCGGTATTGGTCAATTATTTAGCGTTTTGAGAATCGCTAACTAAAATAAATTTTAAGAATATTTTCGTTATGCAATGATTGGATTAGGAAAAAATAGTCATAGGGGTATTTAGGAAGCTGTCCACTAAAAGTAGTATTCCTTGCAAAATTAAAATAGTGTGACAAGGATATAAACAAAATCAATTTTAATTTCTACCAAATTTTTTTTGATATTTCTTCGACTTTTGTAGGATAATTGAAAATGTATAAGATATTTGGCACATCTCAGAAAAAACTAAAAATATATTGTCTAGAAATAGCGTAGATGACCCAATTTTTTTCCGTTCATTAATTTTTCATATAAAATCAAAATTTTTTGGGACCTTACAATCTATATTTTAAATTTATTTTTATATTTAAATTTCTTCAGGAAAATTAATATTTTTCCCCGGAATTTTTCAATTTATTAACATTCATCTTAATTGCTTTATCAACTTGGATTCTGTGAGGATTTACATTTTAGTTTATAAATTGAAGAATTGACACACAGGTTCAGTCAAAATGATGTTACCACTGATGTTAGGTTAGCTATATATTTTTCTTAAGCTCAAGTGTGTTGGATTGGTACCAAAAACCTTTTCGTTTAAATAATGCCACTGACAGTGGCAGTTCAATTTGGACATTTAAGTGTTAAGACATTTCCAAATCGAAAGATTGAACCCTTGGAAAGATAATTGGAACCAAGTGTTTCCTAAGTTCAACGCTCTCAATTGGGGTTCTAAAAAGTTGCGTATCATTGTCCAACATTATCTTAAAAAAATGTGGGATATCAGTGAAACCTCAGAGTTGACTAGAATTTTATGTTTCTCAAGGTTTGTGCGCCAAGTGTGCTGGTTAGGGTAACAAAAACTTTTTCTTTTAAATTAACCCACTGAAAAAATCGAAGGCAGTTAAATCAGGATTCGAGGAGTCAAAAACATGTTATCATATCGTTATATTGAACGCCTTGGAAAAATAGTTCTCGGCATAATACAGTCTTCGGCGGTATGACACGTTTAGCTTCATATTATTGTTGAAACTATACGTTGCCTAAGTTCACTGCTTCCAATTGGGGTTTTAAAAAGTTGTGAATCATGTCTGGATATTGCATTCCAATGCTAAAGAGCATCATCCACATTGTTTAAAAAAAAATACAGCCTAAAAAGCGAGAAATTTTTCCTTATAGAAAGATTTCTGGGAAATTTCAGAATTGGCCTATATTTTTCTTGAGCTCTTCAAGTGTGATGGGTTGCGTAACAAAAATCTTTTTTTTAACAATAACACGAGTAAAATCGAAGGCAGTTCAATTTGGGGTTTGGGGAAGGTCAAAACATTTCCGAATCGTAGGATTGAACGCTTTGGAAATATAACTCTCATCATAGCATAGTTTTCGGTGGTGACACGTTTAGCTTCCTCTTGTTGAAACTAGGTGTTTCCTAAGCTTAAGGCTTTCAATTGGAGGGTTAGAATGTTGTGAATTATTCTTTGATATTGCTCTCCGATGATGGCAAGTGTATCGTTAATATCGTTTTCAGAAAATGCAGACTTACCGTACTAAGTCTCTTCAAATGGTTCCAGTGGTGGATTTTCTTCACCATATATATATATATATATGGTAGTTTCGGTTGTTGGTAAACTCACATAGGTCAACAGAAAAAGTGTGACTTTTCTATGTGAAAAGCATCTAATTAAGTCTTAAAGGTAATCTTCTTATTGTGACTTGTTCCGTGGTTGTTGTCTATGATTTCTTCCGGAATTCCGAGGTTGGCATTAACCGACCCAAGGACGTGGTTCCAGTTCAGAATCCCAGAAACAATAATGTTACCATTCTTTCACCGCAATAGTAAACGAAAACACTTATGATATGGAATAAAATAGCAGTTAAAATTTTCGAAAATAAATAGAAAATGTAAGTTTATTGATCGGAGGAATTAGATCGCGTACAACTAACTGTGAAACATGCTGGTGAATCTGTGTTGGTATGGGATGCATGGTGGCATTCGCTCCGGAGAATTTGAACGGTGCTGTGGAGAAATTAACGGCAATTTGATGTGGTATACTTAAGGAAACATGTTAGTTACGTATAATTTTATGTTTCAACAGGGTCAGGATACCAAACTTCATTGTTAATAGAGCTGCAACTATTTAAAAAGAGAGAAGTAACTTTGGAATTGCCACCTTAAAGTCATAATTTTGCTAAAATTTATCAGTTTTAGTTTGGTTATAAACACTTTTATATAGCAACCCACAAAGAACAAATTAACAAAAATCATATTTATAGAAAACGAAAATAAATGTGTTTTATATTTATCTGGCGGGAGAATGATAGAACCCAAGTCATTTCCATGTATTTCTCTGAAATTGGCAAGATCTCAAATCGAACAAGCACAATGCAGACTTTCTTTTTTACTAACTTTTTTTACGTAAATCACATTCTTTGAGATTTCGAAGATGTTGTCTAAAAATATTATTTGTCTAATTAAATGTGTGGATAGATAAGATTTTAATACGTTAAAACACGAAATTATGTTTTATTTATTATTTCTGGCAAGACACCATGCGTATATAGTTGCGTGATTCATAACAAAGGAATAAATGTGTGTCATTTTTTTTATTTCAGAAAGACGTATGTAATTATTGTCCAAGAATAACATTGGCATTTTCATAAACAGACAATAAAGCTTATTGTATAAGAGACCACTTAGATAAAAATTTAAAAAAATTGGGAATTAGATTTTTTATGTCCTTAAATTAAGAGAGCTTACAATTATCTGCGATCGAGATATTGCATTATAGTGGTTGTTAGGATACTCATCAAAATCTTATTGATGACCTGTGTGTTACTCCCATCACTTCCCGGCCTGACTCCAAGACAATGATTTCCTCATCCACGGTCACAAAGTACCCCTCGTTTCGTGCAGGCTTGAGGAGTATACTTTGGATACACACGAAAACACCAAACATGTGGACACACTTATTAGATTGTGTCGACTTTATGGGAATAGCAGAAAGTAACCTGATGAGACCATCTGTAAATTTGGAAATACAAGAAAAAATCGTGTTCGGTGCATTTTTCGCTGGTGACATTATATGTTTGGCATCCTCGTATTTCATGCAGTTAACAATCCCAATTCATGGGAAAATTATTCTCAAAACTAGATTATGCGGAATAGCCAGTTGATCATGGACTCGTTCGTACCGTGGTTATATTACGGATTCTACTGCAACTTCAAACCTAAAGAAGTCTATTTAAGTGTGGTGTGTGCCTTAAATAGACTGATAGTCAGTCTTTGGGATAAATTTTCCTAGTCGACGTGGTATTCATGACCTTTGGGTTGAACGGCATCATTCCAGCTATCCATTACGCAATTTTGCGTTGTATGTATCATGGAATTGATCCAAAAGGAATGCATAATTTTCGTCTCGTTTCGTTTACCTATTTGAAGATAGTCGATAAGAAGAATCCCACTGCCTTCAAAAAGACAACAGCCATAACCTTTCCGTCGTGTATACTGCCTTTGCCTTCTTCGGAATACTTGTAACTGCCTCAGTTCACTGTTTCGATTGTTGCGTCACTGCAGGTGTATTCAGGTTTTATCGACCGTTATTATCCGCCTCCAAAAGTTTCTCGACACAATTCCATTCTTCAGCCAACCTCTAAATTTTAAAAATTCTCTATGACTAAATCACTTGTTGTATCTTGAGGAAACCTTAGATTTCGGTTAACGAAATACTGAGATTAAATTTGACGCCTGGCGTTTTAATACTGGCGCCCTCTATGAGGCTATATGCAACACTAAAAACACATTCCTCGTAAACAAGGTGGACGAATACTTTTGCGACTATGTTTATGAAATATCATTACGAAATTTGGCAGAGAAAAAAAAATATGAATAAAACGAACGATCGTTAAATTGCTAAAAAAGAACCACGTCGTGACAAATATAGAAAACGTAGAATTCCGCCCGTCATCATCCTTCAAGAAACATACTAAATATAAAGGCGGATATGTAGCACGTGTCCGACTGTAAACAACAACAATAACAAGAAGTGAGAGCTAATGTGATTTGTTGTCGCGTTCTTGTTTTTCCTCTACTTCTTTTTATTCTGGATATTCGTCTTACAAATTGGCAATCGACTACAAGATGAAAACTGTGACAGCCCACGCCGGTGTTTGTCCTGCGCTGGGGGTGTGATTATGAAGCATGTTGTCGAGTGTTTCAAGTGGTGTTATTTTAATGACAATAATTGATAATATATTTTAATAATAATTAATAATATATTTATTTGTTCAAAATAATACAAGTGTATAGAACTCGTCAAGTATATGTATACAAGTACATGTAAATATATAAAAACAAAATAAAAACGTGACACAGACACCACATTAAAATTTTTTTGAATAAAATTCATCCAAAGAATAAAAAGATTGTATGTATATATAAACAAATTTCTAATGTTTTCTTGAAGCACTTTTCCCTGCTCAAGTCCTTAATGTACTTGGGAAAAGGTTATAAATATTTAAGACCTGACTAGTTGGGTTCTTTTGTACCCTGGTCAGAGTTGTTTGTGGCACCGCAAAATAGACACTTTCCGTCCCGCGAGTACTGTACTTATGATTTAAGACATACCTGCCAAACGCACTGCTCATACCCCTTCTCGCACACAAAGTACACTCCAGAATGTAGAGACCGGCAAGAGTATGTATTTTTCTTGTTTTAAATATTTCTCGGCACGAGTTAGTAAGTCCCAATTTAAAAACTGCACGAAGACATTTCTTCTGCAGAATAAAAAGTCTTCCCACATCCACACTGTTCCCCCAGAAGACTAAACCATACCGTAACCGCGATTCTACGTAAGCTCGATACGCACACAAACTGGCTTCACTGTTTACTGAGCCGGTGATAACCCTCAGGGCATAGTGAAATGGAGAAATCCTCCGAAATAAATAGTGAATATGGGACTTCCAATTCAGTTGTGAATCGACCCTTATGCCGAGAAACATTACTTCGGACGACGAGGCTAGTACACCGTCTCCAAAGTTTACAACAAGATTTTCCCGCTGAGAAACAGCGAAATGGATGATTTGGGTCTTACCCACATTAAATTTAAGTTCGTTCGCTCTGAACCATGCGCTCACAGAGGACAATGCCTGTGCAATGGTTTCCCTCAAGACGTTTGTTTCCGTTAATCTTATTGCCAATGAAACATCATCCGCGAATAAGGCCATAGGATAATTAAATACTAGTGGTAACCCATTTATATAAATTAAAAATAAAGGAGGCCCCAGCACGGATCCCTGTGGTACACCCCTGGTAACAGTGAGCCACCCAGACCCAATTCTGGTTCCCTCCCCATTCACTGCCACAACACTTTGTCTTCTGTTTTCTAGATAAGATTTAATAAGGCTCCAACAATTTCCCCTAAATCCTAAGTTCTCCAATCTCTCCAAACGGATTTTGTGATTAAGGCTATCAAAAGCCTTGGACAAGTCCATAAAAATTCCTGCTACTTGCTCTTTGTTCGACCAGACATCAAGTATTTCACAAACCACCTGAAATACGGCTGAATATGTCGATTTTCCTGTTTGATAACCATTCTGTCTATCTGTGATAAGTTTATGTTTGTCAAGAATCCCATTCATTCCTCTATATATCAGTTTTTCAAACACCTTGGCCACATTCGAAATTAGTGCTGTAGGTCTATAATTTGTGATGTCATGAACATCTCCTTTCTTTTACACCGGACACACAACAGCCGTCTTCAAAGCATCCGGAAAGGTGGACGTCTCGAAACATCTATTGACAATATGACGCAGTGGGTCAGCCAAATGCTCTGCGACGGCCTTAAGTACGGGAACGGATATTTCGTCCTGTCCCGCAGACATGGTGTTCTTCAGTTCCATTATGGTGTTGAAGACCTCTGACGGTGTCGTCGGTTCCATAAAACACACATTTCTTCAAAATGTGCTGGCTGTCTATCATCAATATCAGCAACTATACCCAGGAAATATCTGTTGGTATAGTCCAAGAGCTCTTTTTGGTCTGTTATTCCAGCAACTTTAACAATAGCCAGAAAATTTCGTTGCTTCTTCTTTCTCCCTGCCATGTTATTCACCAATGCCCATGTTGCCTTACTTTTATTATCCGATAACATAATGCAATTGGAATTATATGTCGTTTTAGCCTTCTTGATTTCACTTTTTACATAATCTGCGTAATTTTTATATAGTTTTTTTTTTCGATATAACCCTCGTATAATTTCCTTTTAATTCCACACTTTTTCCTGAGTTCGTCAGTTAGCCATGGATTCATTTTTCTTCTTGTTTGTTTGAACGTAGAACGTAGGTAGGAAAGATTTAAGCCCCCAACATTTAAGATAAGAAAATGCTTACCACCTATTCTATGTATAGCATTTAATATTTAATACAATTGCGTACGTTCATTTGTAATAGGATGATGCTTTCGTGAGATGCCAAGGGGCAGACGATTAGACTAGCAATAAGTCAATACTATGTAATATTGCGTATTTTTCTCGGTATCACTTTTGTAAATTGGCAGAAAGTCGACAATAATGGAAAGTAAATCAACCAGGTGACCAAATACGAGGGTAAACTGAAAATTCTGTAACTAAAGTATAACAAAAACAATATTTCAGTGAAATGTGTTTTATTTTTCGACATAATCTCCCTCAAGATCAATACATTTATTTAGTCGATGCTCAAGTTTCTTTATGCCTTCACAGTACTCATTTTCCTCGAGCTCCTCAAAATAGTGGTCAACAGCAGCTATCAGCTCCTCATCCGAAAGAAATCTCATACCGTCGAGGTGTTTCTTCAGTTTGGCGAACAAACGGAGCTAAATCCGGTGAATAAGGGGATGCTCAAGCGTTTCGAACTTTAATTTTTCTTTCTTTGACAATTCCGCTCGTATGAACTGGAACATTGTCTTGATGGAAAGTGATTTTTTTATGCTTTCTTCTGGGTCTTTTTTCAACGATATCTGCCTTCAATCGGTCCAAAAGTTTAGAATAGTATAGTGCAGTAATAGTTCGTCCCTTTGGCAGGTAGTCGAGAAGCAAGATTCCCTTTGCATCCCAAAAAAACACAAGCCATCACCCTTCCTGCCGATAGACTGACTTTGGCCTTTTTTGGCCGGTTCTTTTTTGTGAATGTGTCTGAGAATATCCTTTCTCCAGCTGGGGCGTACCGACGAGCCTGTAGAAAGGCGAAATACGTATCTACGTCTCTGGGGAGGGATATGTTCGGACACGTTCACAAAAAATATTAATAGTGAACCTGTATTTGTGTTCTTCACACCAGATTTTTAATAATATTTTATATTATTATACAATTATACAAAACTGGTGGGGTTTACCTACTCATGTATGTTTCAATTATTCTGATAGCAATATTTTCTCAAGGTTCTCTTCTGTAAAATTTGTTCTCTTTGAATGAAATACATCCTTGTAAATAGATATGCCCGAAATCATTTTCCATTATTAATTTCATAAAACTATCTTACTGATTTAAAAAAAAATTCTCATTTCCCTGACACTTTTGTTTTTTATTTCAATTTATAATCCTACACCTCGTTTCAAGCTTTTCTAAAACAGAACCAGCTTGTAACAGCCTTTTTACCATACACTGTTTACAATGTAGAGTGATTGCGAAGCTATAAAAACCGTAATTAGATACAATGTAGCAATTATTAGTCTGTTATTCGTTAATATCTAATATGCAATAATTGTTGTAAATAAATTTTTGTGTTATTAGTATGTTTATTTAGGTGAAATTACTTTGCTGCATGGGTAAATAAATTAAATGAATTTTGAATTTTTTGAAAAAAGCAAATTAATAATATTATATATACACTACCGTCCAAAAGTTTAATCATCACTTAAAACTTTAAATTCGCTAAAATAAAGTAGATAAATTGATACAAAATATATTAGGCAAGAAAAATATTTTTAAATTCTTAATAAATTAACTTAAATTCGATTTTAATAAAACTACTTCACTCAAATACGTTCCAACATGTGTCTAATTTACTAAATAATCTATCAGGATCATTTTTACCTATAATTTTATTAATTTTTCAAGCATTTAGTAACATAATCTTGCTTGTAGGGAAGGTTTTCCACACTCAATATTATTTAAGTGATCCATAAAAATTCAATGCTGTTAGTTTCGATTTTAAGAGGTTGCGCCTTTAAGCTAAGGGTTGTTACTTCGTATTTTCATTAAAAAAATGCTTTTTATTATCTTTAAAGTACGTTTATGATTTTTAATCTTTTGGTAAAGAGCCTTCTCCTAATTTGGCTACATATTCTCCAGAGATCAACTTTTACAAGGCAGTCTGAAATATTTTCGGCCAGATATTTTCAAAAACCTTTTATTTTTCAACATAATCTTTATTAATATTAATACATTTCATCTAGCGATATTCGTTTGTAATTTCCAATTGTCACTTTTTGACAAAATTGCATCAAATGACAAATCTTATTTGTTTTTTTTTGTCCAGCTAGCCGGTATAGAAGGGAAAAAATACGTAACGGGTGTTCAGAAACATTCGAAGTCAAAGTAGTCCTTGAAAATATGAAGTCATGTCTGAGATAGATTGATTTTTGACAGACAACAGTTGACATTTAATAATTATTACAAATCAGATACTTAAGTAAAGATATACGATTTTTTGTTCAGAGGCCACTTGACTTCGAATGTTTAAACCTAGCTTTTTGTGTCACTCTTAACATTCACAATATTCTGACAGAATATCAAAAATTAATACAATCTTCAAAAAATTGTTTTATTTTAAATAATCTAACGATTAGAAAAGTAAATGTTTTAATATTTTGTAGAGCCCCATGGTTATTTAAAACAATTCGTAATCTTTTGGGCATAGAATCGATTAAATTTCGCATGTTGTAATTTTGGCGCAAGTGATGCTATTCATTTTGAATTGTATTTATTAATTCGTTTTTGTTTTGTGGTCGAAACTCATAATTATATATTTTTCCGGCCATGTATCCCCAAATATCTTGAATTGGATTTGAATCGGCGCTTGTAGCTGGCCAGGGAATTACATTAGTATTACTTTCGTTCAACCAATTCCTTACAATATGAGCTGTATGAATTGGTGAATTATCCTAAATATAAAAAGGATTATTATTGTTTAGCAACATATCAAAATGAAATTGTATAATATTATGTTGTAATATGTTGGAAGATAAAATTATTTTGAAACATATCTTGCACGGACGGAAGCATCACATTGTTAAGTATATCAACATATTGTTGAGCGTTTAAATGGCCATCAATATTATGCAATGCTCCTGGGTCCTTGAACTGATATCCAGCCCCACACATAGACGGAAAACCTTCCCCTACGATCTGTTTTCCGTATCCTCGAATTTTTGACCTCTTGGACGATACACTCTAAGTTTTCCGTTATATGTTGACTGAAATACCTTCTCGTCTGTGAACACTACACTGTCCCAACAATTCGATGCCTGATTTAAATATTGGTTGGCGAACTGACTTCTTCTTAATTTATTTTCATCACTTAACCGTGGTTTCATTGCAGCCACACTGTTTAAAAGACCTGCATCTCTTAATCGTTTTCTAGCCGTCCTTACTGATGCAGAAAAAATATTTCTTCACATGCTTTCTTCGCAGTAGTAAAAGGATCTTCATTTACATACTTCATCAAATTGTTGTCCATATCTGGAGTTGACTTCTTTGGGCCTCCAGAACCAACTTTCCTACGTAAGTCGTGTGTTTGCAGCCATTTACGATTTAAATTGAAAATAGTGCTTTTGCCGCAATCAATTTCATTTGCTACGCGTTGCAATTACCACCCTTCTTCCAGTTTTGCAATAACGAAACCCTTTTCAGCGTCCGTAAGAACATGGTTTGGCATTATTTAATTGACCAGTTATTAATTAAGTAGCAGAGATTAATAAATGCAAATATTACGGTGACAGATATTGCAATGACAGTAATGACAAATTTTAAACATTGAGTAAACCACTGGATAAAGTCATATCAATACAGGAAAATTGAACCGTGCCAAATTTAACGGCCGCAGTAGTACATGTGTACAGATGTCTCTAATGCATATCTTGCTACTATCTGGCATCGTGTTAATGGACTTGCACCTATATACGAATTTTTTTCCCTTCTGTACCGGCATAGCAGGACGAGAGCTGGACCGCACTTCTATGTCTCTTTTCAAAACTTTTTATTGTGATTTGTTCCCGTCGTTATTGTATAATATTGAATTATGCGTAGACTTCGCTGATGCAATTTTATGGAAATCGATAAGGGGGTCAAATAATATGATCTCACTTGTAAACATCGCGTCTTAAGAAAGATAATTATATATATATTTTGCGTGGGTATTCGATTCTTTTAGTTTGCTAGGATTAGATTAATTTATTTTATTTTCATTGAATGACATACTATCTAGAAGACGAGATATTGTTATCTAAGATAGATACATCATCGATATTAACTAATTCATAATAACTTAAAAAGGTATATAACCCCTTACCACAATTATTAATCGTATCCTAAATACGTATTTCGACAACTAAGTTGTCATCATCAGTAGGTAAAACCACTAATCAAGGTGTCGTACATGGGGCACAGTAAAGCTAGAACACCGCTTACGCAACAACTACTTTACACGGCGGCGTCCACGTATAGACTAATTTAAACATGCAAATATATCTAACGAAAAAGATCGACAAATGTACCTCTCTTAGGGAAACGGCATTCACATATGTTTAAACTCACAATTTGAAATATATCGAACGAAAGATCGACAAAAATTACCTCTCTTAAGGACACGGCACTCAACATGTGTTAATACTTCAATTTAAAACGTTGACGACCCTTTTATGGTTCTAAGAATGAAAAGAGACAAGTGAAGGGAATCGGTGATTAATTCATAATAGTAATAGCCTTTACTTGCACATGAAAATAAGCATTTAATACATAAAAATATACAAAATAAAATTAAGAATATTAAGAATAGTAAACAAAGAAAAACTATGTACCTATGAATCGAAGAATTACGTACTGTGGAAACCTGAAAGTGAGGCGTTAAAGAAAGCTATCCTCTGTTCTAATGCATAAGCGTTAATTTAAACAACCCTTACTACAATATAGATTTAAATCCTGGGAACATATCGGCAGCTAAGCTGTCATCATCAGTAGAAAAAAATATATTATTCTCAGAGCCCTAGCTAGCCTGTTCAGCCAGACTCATACCTAATCTGATTGTTTCTGGAATTCTGAGTTGGAGCCGCACCCTTGGCGCTAGCTTTTTTTCTGACGTTTCGTTCACTCTTGCAAAGTACATCTTCAAGGCTGCTGTTGTGCTCGAAACTCAGTTTCAGTGCAACAACAACAATATATACTATCATCATCAACTGGTGCCTAGCTTTGACTTGAAAAATTATAGGCCACGGTTCATAATATTTTGATTTTGTTCAAAAAGTTGAATTTTTTCATGTTTCACATGTTTCGGCGAATGTGTTTGAGAGGGATAATATCATTTAATGAAATGTAAATTTTTATCTCTTCAATGTGATTTGAATTAATTTAAAACTAGGAACCAGATAAATCTAAATAAAAAGGACTTGACATTCAATCGCTTTTAAGAATTTTTTTGCAATTAACGTTGCTAAGAGCCCTATCATTAAAGAGACTAAATCATTAAAGCATGTAACGTTTAGCGGATTCAGTTTTATGTTGGTCACACTACGTGTATACGTCAGTAGTCATAGTAATAATTTAAGGTTATCATTAAACTGACAATTAATTAACATTTTATTATACCGTAATTATATTTACAATACAATAACAAATATTTTATTATGAAGAGTCAAATGTCAAGTTAATTCAAGTCAACAATAGGCAACTAAATTAAAAAATTTGAATTTTATTCTAAATATACGCGGACGCTACCAACTGCCATGAAATTTCCCTAAATTATCAAATTTCTGATTTTCTCTTAAAAAAATACATTAACAAAGCTAACTGCAAAAAAATAGCATAAAAAACACGTTTCATAAGACATTAAAGGACTCATTCATTAAAAAACTAATTTTTTAAACTTGAATTCGTGCTTTAAAACGTGTCTTATTATAATGCTTTCGCGCATCTTATTTTCCAAATATTTGTATAAAATATTTTAAATTTTAAATAATTCTTTGTTTTTGTTTCAGGTACGTTACACAGACTGCTTAAGGTGTACATAAGATTAAATAAATAGCTGTAGGTGGTAAGTATGTAATAATATAATTGTTACCATCTTCTGGGTTTAGCTGTGCGCTTAATGTAATAATTAACGTTTCGCTGTTTATTAGATGCATTAGGCCCCGAAAAAGGTTGAATTGTTGATTTTTTATTATTTTGTTATTAAATAACGAACCGCTAATTTCGGAAATTTTCAATTATCGAAGTCAATTGGTATTTTTGTTAAAGAGAAAAAATACATAATGGTTACGCAAATTACTGGGTAAATAGTGTAATGGTTAAAATGGTTGCTGGTATTCTCTTCTGTCAGATGGATGTGTTGAGAAAATAAATTGAATATAAAAATTATTAATTTTTTTTCCTCAATAAATACATCTGACTTTTGTGATCAGGGCGCGTGGTTTTAATAAGTTCTATTTGAGTCATATTTTACTTAAAAATCGTAAATGTGTTATTAACACTGTTCGATCGAAGAAAATTGTAGATTAGATTATTTAGTTCTATTGCTAATATAGTTTAGATGTATTCGTATAACTTGTATAACATGTGGATATACAATATGTCCCAAAAACATATCGACAAATTTTAAGAGGTTGTAAGGGACATCAAAGCAATTTTTTTTGTTTAATGAACATATTGCTATGTATTGTGGTGTTGATTAACTTATTCAAATTGGCCCACAATACACAATAGCTTGCCCAGTTTCACTCAAATCGGTACAGCCTTCCAGAAGCTCTTGTATCTTCAGGGTTACCCTCAAAGGGTATGTGTTAAATAAAACAAAAGGTATTAGCAAAGAAATAAAACTAGCATTAACAACACAAACATTTACTACAAAAAAAAGAAAAGAAAATTTCAACTTTATAGAGTATAAAGAAGTGCTGGGGCACTAAATATGCCACAGCGTGAGGAAAACTTTTATAAATAATGACTTATATAAGATAAAAAACCTCACTTTGACCGCGAACAAAATTAAACTAATTAAATATTTAGGAAAACTATCAGACTTCAATAATTACGTTATTCCCAACTTCAAACGTCAAACAGAAAAATAACTGTAAGCGCGCGCATCAAAATTAACCCATGCGCACATTCAACATGGTAAAAATGTAATTTTCCCACCAATTCCTACTTTCTAAAATATATTACTGATAAAAAATACTACATAAAAAGTATGAAAATTTTCCTTGATATTTATTTGACTATAAATATATTTTATAAACTAATAATTTACTGAATTTATGAGCTCAATCAATATACAAATTATACAAATCATTTAACTAAATTAATATATATATATATATATATATATATATATATATATATATATAAATAATTATACTTGCAAATATACACGTACATTAATTAATGTAGTCGTCACACTTCACAAAAAAAATTCTAAAAGAGAGATTTCAGATAGGTCGCATAAATCAAAAATTACAAGTATCAGAAACTCATAATTAATCGGGAATTACTTTAAACACATCAGAATAACTCAACTAAAAACATAAACCGAAATTAACTATAATATACTGAATAAAAAGGAAGTCTTTATTCAGCAAAAATTTAACTGAACCTATCTGTCTACTGGATGGAAAATCTCTAACTCCTTCCTCTCGGAAACGAAAATATCACCCTGCCTAAAACAAAATCAAAAGACCGGCTACAACGATATACTTCCGCTTGACCGGGACTGCGTACATCAAGACCACGCTCGAACGTTCTACAGACGTGGACCAAAATACACATTATAAACGAAATTTAAATAAAATATTTACTATCTCTAAATATTTTCCTGGAATAAAATGTACATAAATATATTTCTATAATTTTTTTCGGGGAAAAATTCATGATAATATGTCTGCAAATGAGCCGTTTGCGCTGTAGAGCAATAAATTGTTTTAAATCATATTTAAATAACTAAAGTAATTCCTGATTTAGTTGGACGCCACTGTCTTTCGTTAAAGATTTTTTGTTGCAACTACTATTTTTGTTTGGCAGTAGAAACATTTCTTTATCACAATAAACATTCCACAGATGCCGATTTTGAGATCGTAGTTATTTGTGACATTTAGTTGTCGTCATAACATTAACTTTGTTTATTGTTAATTTCAATTCAATTGAAAATGAATTATAATTTCTCATTTGAAGAACTTGCCGATATGCACCTTAATTATGGTGCAGCACATTGTAATGAAGCAGACGCCGCAGATGCTTCTATGAATAGAGATATCCGGACCGTCGGCAACCTCATCAACAACCTTTGCTTCCATCAATCATCGCTTTAGAGAAAGTGGGAACCTTAGACGTCCTGGTAGTGGTCGTCTACGAACAGCCCGTACAGTTCAATTTGAACAAGTTCTACACCGTGTGGAAGAAGTGTTTGTGCAATTGCACACCATATGGGATCCTCCAAGTCGACGGTACACCGTGTCATTCATGAACGACTTCTCTATCCTTACCATTGTTGTAAATACGTACAAACTTTAAATCCTGAAGATTATCCGCATCGATTGGGTTTTTGCAATGATTTTTTTGTCACGACAAACCTGATTTCGGGAGAATAGCAACGTATGATCCTAAGTTCTCGGAAAAAATTTAGATGTTGATAATTTGCTCAAAACTGTCTTACTTTATAAACTATATACCACAACAATTAACAATAAGTACTTAATCTTCAAATTATTGATAGGCCATTATCTTCGATGGTCCTCAGTTTTCTTCTGACTTCGGAGAACAGCACTATCAATAGTAGAAACAGGCACATTTGGCATGATGAACGTCGTGTCAGTAGTTGCTGTTATAAAAACTCATCCACCGTATTTTTTGATCACACCTTGTATATATTAACCAAACTTGTTTGTACATAAAACAAAGGCCGCGAAATTTATGCCTCTATTTTCAATATATCTGTTACGTATTTACAACACTTGCATAAGAGGAACAAGTATATAACATATACATTTGCTGCAATCATGCCTTAACTACGTCAAGTTTGTGCAGTTTGTGGCGACCTTCGCTCTTAACAGTGATTCATCTTACACATACAATTGTGTGTGTGTGTGAACGTGTGAAGATCCTCTAATGTTTTTACAATAATTAATTTAAAAAATATCTTTTTTCTGTAAAGTCGAGGGAAATTAAGGCAAAGTTTGAATAAAAAATGCGTGGAAAATTTGCAAGTCATGTTTTAAATCAACGCCTAACATACATGTATATGTATATTATGTATATATGAAGTTATTTTGTATACTTTGCGAAATATTTTGGACGGCGAAACGCACTGTTATGTTTTGCAAAGTTGTAAACATAAAATTCCTGTGAATCATTGGGAGTAGTTTGTGGAATTGTCTCTGGCGTAGAATCCACTATAACATTGAAAAGAGCTACTATTTGCTACTAATACTTTTGGGAATTCTATTAATAGATATTTTCCGCAATAATTTCTTCTTGGGGAACTTAAAAAAATGTAAGGCAAGCATTATATCTTCTCGAATTGACCATAGAAAAAATTACAAAAAAAAAGTTTTTTTTTTTATTTTTCAAAATAATTTCCACTAATTTCAATGCATCTATTATTGTTCGGATAATAATAAACATGTTCATTTTATGTAGGTGTAGGTTTCCGCAGTTCTTCTCTAGATGTAGATCTCGGTTTCCGGGTTGGAACCGAGTTTCCGAGTTAGGCGTAATTGCCAACGTTTCGTCCACTGTTTCAAGGGACATTTTCTTGAAGAATGCGAAGACAGGGACTGGCGCAACTTATATATAAGTTGTAGCGGTCTCTTCAAGCTACTGCGAAACGATGAGCATCTCCGTACAGCCCCGAAGATGTCTCTTGAAACAGTGGACGAAACTTTAGCAACTTCATTTTATTTCAATATTTATATTTTTCACACTTACTTTATCTCTATTTTGCCATTGCGACAATAAATTATTTAACGCTAAGAAATAAGTAATTAAACTTCTAGTTTCAAAAATTCATTTATTGTAAATACCACTACAATATTGTTTCGCCATAGAATGGCTTCATCAGGTGGATGAAATACTGAATATGTATGTGAAAATTATTGGGGAAATGGTGGTGGAAAAATTTTTACAATCTTAAATTTAGTAGAGGGGATCTAGTTGGTCATTTAAAGCTAATCTTAAACTATTGTATCTATTAATTTCTAAGCTTTCTAACAGGTTAAGTTTTTTACTTTTTTCTTGAATGTGTAAAATTTTGAAATCTATATTAAATCTATGATTGATATCTATACAAAGACTTGCGAAAGTTGAATCTGTTTTCTTTTCTTTATGGCTTCTCTCGTGTTCTTTCATCCTAATTTTGAATGTCCTCCCCGTTTGTCCTATGTATACCTTATTACAATCTTCGCATGTTAACTTATATACACCAGAGTTTGATTCTTTGTCTATTTTATCTTTGTTGTTTTTAATAATGTTCTGTATAGTATTGTCTGATTTAAATGATATATGTTCGTTATTAAGTTTTTTAATGAAAGTACCAATTTTTTCCGAAATTTTTCCTAAGTGATCCTAATTAAGTATCTTGTATTTTAATTTTGGATAAACTAAGGAAAGGGTTTTAGATTTTTGTTGGCTATTTAGGATGTTATTGACAATATTTATAGTGTTTATATTGTTTAATGCTATTGTGTATATTCTATTTAGTTCAAGGTCGAAATTACCATTACTCATAGGTACATCAATTAATCTATATACTATTGATTGGTATGCTGATAATTTGTGTGTTATAGGATGAAAAGAATTAGCGTGTATTGTGGTATCTGTATGTGTTGGTTTATGGTATATAGCGAACTCGTGTTTATTAGTTTTGTGTGATATGGTTAAATCGTAGACTGTTCATCTCTGAAATTTGAGATTTACTTTGAATATTACCTTGTGTTTTTTGTTTTATATTTTATGAAATCGGAATGACACATCATAAGCTTGATAATTGAAGAAGAAAAAGAATTAGTAAATCAGTGCTACACAAGTAATATGCAGCATATTAGGATATGTTTTCTTCAATAGTCTGCCTGTTTTTAACATATACGCAGCACTATCACTGACAAATAAAAGTATTTTTTCTTTGTACGTGGCGTCCGAATGAAGCATTTTTTGCATATTCTCCTTAATGGTTTCAGCAACTGTTTCCGCATCAACTCTATTTATAACACTTGTTGCTATTACATATGAGTTATAGGGAATAGTTGGATGTAGTACACCAGCCACAACATTTACCACACAGCGTCCTAACATATCCACCGTTTCGTCGGCGCTTATCCATATGTATTGATTTAAAAGATGGCTTCTAATGCGTTCTACTGTTCTCGTATAGCACCTAGAAACATAATATTTGCGTAAAGTTGATTCATCAGGAACATTTCGACCAGTATATTATTTCAGAAATATTTTTAAAGTGGGATTGCTAAGTTTATTTAATGGAATATTAGCCGCCATAGAAGTTTTACAGAGTTCAGATGTGTTTGCGATCCTAAGTGACGTTTGACGATATTTTACGGATTTTGTAATAAATTTCGGAATCACTGACAATGGACATACAATCAGTATGACCGTCAATCCAACTCGCCATTGTTTTACAATGCCGTTCTCGACATTCTTCCATATCATGTCTAAAAAAGTAACTTAAACAATGCTCTAGATCTAAATAAATGAAAACTAAAAATGTGTGCGTAAGTTATTGAAACTGAACGAAATTCAATGCACACTCTTACGTCGAAATAATTGGTAGAAATAGATTCAATCAAACGATATTAAACAAGATCTATCACAAAAGTTACGATGTAATTAACAGTTAAAACTATGAAAACAAGAAACTTACTCACAGCACTTTATTTATCTTACGAAATATAAACTAATAAATAAAATACACTATAAAAACCCCGCTTCTATCTACGCTCATGAAAACACTTTAAAAAACACTATATTCTTCGAATACAATAGCTGGCTTGTCCATTGTTATCGCGGCGAGACCAGGTGTCCGAGTAAGTCAAACAAATACTTCATTGAATTACGCCGGGATGTACTGAGCGACGTTATACACAATTCCAATTGCCGATTGCGTTTTATGGAAATTGCGTCCGTTCTCTAATAATAATACTAAGGTTTTTTTTATACATTCATTCTTACTTAAGTTTTCTTAAATTTAAAATGTTTGATATAATGTCTAATTATTAAAGAATTCTTAAAGAAACATGCTGTAATTTTGCAATTTCACTTCGTCATTTTAATGGGGAAGAACTCCCAGCGGACAAAAATAACCGAAGTGTATGTTAATTTAATAAAACCAATCCCTTTTATTAAAAGCATTATATTTCTCATTTTGCACTTTATAACTACTCTATTCATCAATTAATACACATAGTTATTAAAATAATTTATTTATTTGATAAATTACAAGTAAATTTCCACTGTACATACAGTATTGTAATCACCAATAATTACTTTGAACATCGCACGTATTGGATTATTTCCACTCCAGTCTTGACTAATAATATTGTTTACATATTTTTCGAGATTATTCTTATAATATATTACTAAATATAGTAACGTGATTCATTATGATCTCGTTATGTAACAGCTGTTCTATTTCTTTAGCTTTTAAAAATTTTAATTATCAACGTTTTTTCTCTTGTACAACACAAAAATGTTAAATAATTTCATTCTATCTGAGTGCTTCATCGTTTTCCGCAAATGAGTGTGATTAACAGACAGTTTACCTTCTTCAGTATTACATATTTATTATGTAAATTCAGTTCTGCTATGTAATTCACTTCATTATTGAGTCATTCGCGTTCTTATTAACATTGTTACATAATATTTCTTCGTATTAATATATACTTAATTTCGACATAATTGTTGAAATATGTATAAGTAAATTAATTTTAATGAAAAAAAAGTTTTATTGGTTAATGCGAGTCAATAAATATATAGTCGCGCTAATCTTTATATTGAAAAAGTAAATTTTAGACCGATTAAAGTGGAATCATATATTAATATCTACAGAGAGATCGGAAAGTTGCTCACATCAAAATAAAACTTGTAAATATTAGTTTAATGAATTATTTCTATTGTTCACCGCAAGATAGCACTACAGGTGTTACCGACAACAAACCTAGATGCCATTGTAACGAAAATTTGACTCATGACGTCTCTAGTTTTGTGGCGTAAGCATCTTGTTATTTCACGAGCAACGAGTTTTCATTGTTGAGCAATCTTTTTCCAGTCATTCATATGCTCGTATTGCAGATGAATTTCGTGAGAAATATCCAGATTCCGAAGTACCTAAGAATTCAACAATAACGAGATTAATCGCCCGTTGCCGTTGATGCGGATCAATTGTAGACAAGAAGAAAACTTGAAGACTGGCAATTTTAACTGACCATAAACTGGTTGAGATTAGAAATGTGATGCTGAAGTCGCCTTCAAGAAGCTTGAAAAGACTCAACACACACTCAAATTTCGTGTGGCAGTGCTCAGGAAGCGATGAAGAAGTTAAAATTTCGTGCATGGTAATCAGTAACGCGCCAAGTATCTTCGGCGTCGTCGTGCGAAATACTGATAGGCGCCTTTACCCTATATGTATTGAGCCAAAATTACCAGCCACTCTCCCATAGTTCAACATTGAAATTTATGACGAACTCTTTAGACTTGTTAGTACTGGTAGGTATTTTTTATTTGAGGCAAACAATAGGTTCACATACAAAAAAATATTATTAAAATTATCACAAGTGGCCGTAGGCGCCTTTAAGGCCTTGGCGCCGTTGTGCGCTGCACGACCTTGCCCATATGGACGGCGCGTCGCTGATGGTAATCAGGAATTGAAAGAGGCGGATAAACGAAAGCGCCTGGCGTACTGTAGATGGTTTCGGACATTCGTCGATAACCATGGAATTGAAGGGCTTGACCATGTTTTCTCCACTGATTAGGCGCGGTTCCACCTTAGTGTATACGTGAATAGTCAAAATACATTTGTCAACCGAGATTCCGCATGTCTTTCATGAAAACTCCTTGCACTGTCTGAAAATTGGAGTGTAGTGTATGATGAGCTACATAATGGATACATTCAGCAAGATAATGCGAAAGCGCATGTTGCTCGAGTAACCCTGGAATATTTACGTCAATTTTATGACAAGAGCTTAATATCAGACGGTCGCTATCCACCCAGATCTTGTGATTTGAGTCTCTTTAGATTATTTATTATTCCCATTGCTTAAGAATGCCATTTTTAAAACTTCAGTTCACACTTTAGACGAATTACAAGAACGTATTGTTGACAACTATCGCTTAGTAACACCTGATCTTTTAATTAAAGTTTTTAATAACATGGGCAGACGTGTTAACTTGTGTATTCAAGAACAAGCCAGACATTTTCAACGTTTTTTATAATTTTTTATTGTAAAACTGTACCTGCCTTGTTTCTTTGTTAAAGGTATTGTCTTACCTGTAATGAATCTGATTTTTATATTAGTTATTAAAGCGATGTTTATTAATAGATGCATTCTGGTTTCTCTATAAATGTTATAAAATATACATAAAATGCAACTATTTATCATAACCTAAAATCTATTTTATTTGTGACTTATATGTACTTCAGAGTAAAGAAGTACAGATTTATTCTATTAATAATATAATTCTATAGCTGGTTTTTATAATTCATGGCTATCGCGATCCAAAGACTTTTTGATCAAACGTTATTTCTTACGCCAGTTTCTGGCCGAGCGTATCATCTCTAAAGGTTTATGGCCCCCATGTTCAAATATCAAATTATGTTGTATAATATGTATAAAAAGTAATATAAATATTGTAATGTAATAATGTAATTATTTCATTAATAAAAATTATCCATATGTCATTGATTTATCACGTCGGGGTCTAGGATTCGAATCCAGAACGCAATAATAATTCAAAGTGTATCTATGCTTTTGTGCCACTGGATATTATTATTATTATTATAAAAACATGTTGAAAGTTATTTTTTTCGTACAAACGAGTATTTTGATATAATGAAGGATAAAAATCTGGAAAAAATGAGAGCAAAAGAAGAAGTATATATAGGTCTTTCACGATAACAGACGAGACACGTGATAAATAGTTACAAAACAGGGTTGACAAATTTACATTGCTTTGAGTCAGCTGTTGTTAGTAAATATTATATGAGGTTAGGTTTATGTCATTTTAAAATATTTACAACTTATAATATGCTTTTTGTTATTATATATACAAAAAAATACAAACAAAATAAAAATGTTTATGTGAATTTATTTATTTTGGACTACATATACAAAAATAATATATGTACAGAAAATCAAAATACATAGAGATTAAAGGGCCTGTAACATTGTGATAAACATATGATATAAATAAAAAAAAGACAATATTAATATGAAATACTAATTTTATTAAACATTTATGCTGTCTTCAGAATCAGAATTACTTTCATTGATTATAAATGGTAATATGTCTTGCCTTTGAAAACCCAATGAATATAATTTTTATTGAATATCACTTTTATTTTTAATAGTACTATGATAACGTATTATTTAAAGCAATTGTGGAGGGTTCTTCTAAATTCACAAGAAGTTGATGTTCAAACCAGTATAAGAAATTGTTCCTGTTCCTGTCACCGTGGTGGCCCAGATGCTGTCTATTTGTTGTAAATATTAATTCAGCTTCAGGAATAAATCCATTAGAATTACATGCATGTAATACAATGTACCTATAACAAGAAAAATACAAAATAGAAATAAAACTATGGTTCAAATCTTCACTTTTTAATATTTAATCGTAACACTACAATTGTTTTGCCAGCGCAGTGGCTTTGTTTGTAACGTGCTCTTTAGCTGTAAGTACCTGAGAAAGCCACTGTGCTGGTGAAACAATTGTCGTGTTATGATTAAATATTAAAAAGTGAAGATTTGAACCGTAGTTTTATTTCTATTTTAAATTATCGATCTACATCAAGTAAAAGCCGAATCCATTCAGTTAAGATAAATACACTTTACGTACTAATAATGTTCTGTTAGTAATAGATTGTACCTTTTACCACCCTCTTTTGTAGCTTTGACTGTTTATATTGACTCATTTTGTAAAGATTTGCAAATAGTTCCATCTTGGAAAACCTAGGTTTAATCGAAGAAACCAAACTAACATAAATGCTCATGTTTCATATGAACATATTGTTGCAAGAACGTAACACGTTTTAATACAATATGTGGGAATTCCATTAATGCTCGTTTTAGATCATCCTTCTTGTAATGAAAACCTATTCCATGTAATATTTTCCATAAAGATGTATTACCACCAGTAAAAAGTTCCTTTTCGTTGAGGATATTCAAAGATGAAATCGTAATATGCTGTTCTGTAATTAATTGAAATATTTATTTTATAAATATAAGTACTAAATTACTTTAAACTTACTGTTTTTATACATGTCATAAACTGTGTTTCTAATTGCATATTGATTAAAATCATCAATATCTATGACAGGCTTTAGTCCGTTTTCGCTTTGGACTAGATGGTTTAACCCCCATTTTTGACACAAGCAGAGAGCGGGAGTAATGGCCCCTTAATTATTATCGCGTTCTATTTCGAAATATTAATGATCGAATGATTTTTTTCGCTTGTTTTCCTAACGGTCTAGGATTTAGTTGCGAAAATAACTGATCTTATATATAATATCGATTTATAAATAAAATGAAATAGGTAGGAACTTCTAAATATGAAATTGTAAACAACTTATTTGAATGACATTTGACGGAATTCAAGCCGGCACCCATGCCCAGTTACGGTAACATAATATATTCACTTAATAGAGAGAAATACTAGGATTATTAGGTATTATTGTAATTTGAATGTTACTTGTTCCGAAGTAACTGTTTATCACGTGTATCGTCTGTTATCGTAAAAGACCTATACTTTTATAATAATGTAGTTATAGATATGTCAATATATATTCTGAAGCTATTGTATACAAGCACGCATTTAAAGTTAATTATAACTATTGTTTGCTTTTGGGCTTTATGTAATCTGTCAGTCAATAACAATTAATATAAAATTGTGATTAAATATTAAATAAAAGTTCATGTATTCATGGTTTATAACTATGTAATATAAGTTTTATGTAGTTTTAAACCTTGAATATTATTAATTCCGTATTTATGCCGGTATATATATTTAAATTGCATAATTTATGTATTTCACTCAAGATGTAATTGTTTTGTTAATTACCTTTGGACTTATACGCGATGAATTTACGTAAATTTATTATAAAAAGGAGAATGTCAGACAGTTTTGATATATTATATATTGTTAAAAAAAAATTAATGTTCAATATTTCTATATTATTTAATTAAAACAAAGTAATTAATTTATTTCTGAATCATTTATGATACTTGTATTGAATTAGTTAGACAGAAATATTCGTAGAAATAAGTAGTATTTCATGGTATATGTTTCTTTAAGATGCTTTTAGTGCTCGTTTATTCACCATATATACCGAGTGTCCTTGCAATAAAAAACAACGTATGAAATACCGACATATTTCCAAAATATTTTCCCAAAATCCCTCATAAGCGGGAAAAAAAATTACAGGTATTTAAAAAAATCTTGTTACGCCCGCGATCGACTATATTATGAAAAAACGTTTGATTAGGGGTTTTTAATGGTCTGGATTGTAAGTAGATGGTGTCTATATTTCGTCGTATATCAGCGTATTTCACATTAGGAATCTATACCACATTAGACGATTCTATTCTACTATAAAAAAAGTTACATGTTTAATTTTTCATTTTTGGTAAAATTCACAAAATATCAGTCAAATTAAAAAATAGTAAAGGAACATTCGTTTCAGTTTTTGATGATTAACGTCATCCCATAGTCCGTGTTTGCGAAAAATTTGGTAAAATACACAAAATATCAGTCAGATTAAAAAATGGTAAAGGAACATTCGTTTCAGTTTTTGATGATTAACGTCATCCCATAGTCCGTGTTCGCGAATTTTGTGACACCCTGTATATCAATCCGTGTATAATAGTATTGAACTTCACTTATATTTTCGTTACTTTTGTCTTCTGTTTCTGTTCTACAAATAACAGTGTTTTTTTAAATTAATATGAACATTAGCATAAATGTGAATTCTTTGTAATTTTCTATTGCTCGTCAATACAAAAAAGGCCCCCAGCTTAAAGGTAATTCACCATTTTGTAATTAAGTCTATACCGTAAAGTACACTAAAAGAAAGTTAAAGAAAGACTTTTCTACTTTCGAACATGAAAGTTAGAGCAGACTCCAAGGCCGTTCGTTCAAGTGCTACCAACATTTTTTTCGTAACACAAAATACTTAACACAAGGTGCATATATTTCGACACGAATACAATTTTCCACTCCAATTATTCATTTCTTATGCGCACGTTTGTCGTATTGGAAAGGCGCGTCCACCATATCGACAACATACAATTTATATCGGTTGGCGTAATGTTACTTTCACCGACAGCCAGAATTTTGACCCCGAAGGATCATTCTAATAAAAATTACCGTCGCAAAGCCAACGGCGTATTTGGATGCCATCCAAGGGTATATTCACGAACTGTGTGATTATAAATTACCTATGTGCCCGCATAAACGCACACATTCACAGAAATTGGCAGTATTAACGTACGCAAATCTTATATTTATAAATCTGTGTATATATACATTGTAACTTAAACGTATAAATTCCATCGTCATACGCACATGTGTTTAAATTACGTTTAAATATAACAAGAATGAATTGGATTACTTCTATTCAAAAGTATGGTGCTCATGTTGAATTTATATTAAATACCTTGAAAACGAAGAGAGCTACAAAAATTTGTGATACAGCGTTTTCTTATACTTAAAGGGGAAATTTTCATGACGTAAATAAGACATTAAATCCCCCTTGCTCCAGATTCCCAAAGTCGTAGCTAAGTAACAGTTTTCATAACTCATTTCGCGGGAATTTCCCAATAAAATCGGTGTTCTCTTCAATACATCATCGCCAATTTAAGTGAAATTAAAAAATACGTTGTGTAAGATATTGCATGTCTTCGTAATACGAAACTAAATAAATACATAACTAGAGCTGAGGATGTTTGCGGTACGGCAGGACCGTATGTAGTGCATCCCCACCAGCGTATAAACACGATGCAGCGAAACACATTAGTTAGTCGTGAACTGGCAACGTGATCGTGTGTTGCCTTGAGCTCTATTTAATAAGTATGACGGACGTGCCCAAGCCAAGAAAGCGCCCATTGTATAACGACGTGAATAAATTTATCCGAGACTTTCCCGATTTGTATTATAATGGAGCAAAAGTGGTTTGTAAATTATGCGATAAACAGTTACTTTGCTGGGACAAATACGACTGTAAAAGACATGTTGAAAGTGTACACCACAAAGACAAAAAAAATAATGCGCTGTCTAAAACGCAATTCATTTTCGATTTATTGACAATGCTACTCGTCTGCGATGTGCCAGATCACCTGCTAGATAAAAAAGCCTTTCACGACTTTTGGAATAAATACAATTCCAACATAAAGCTACCGTCACGGAGAACGTTACTCACCTATTTACCAATTGTGCGTGAGGACATTGAAAACAGAATGAAAGCAGTAGTAAATGATAAACAGTTATGGGTATGTGTCGACGAAACGACAGATCGAAAAAAACATTCTATTGTGAATATTATAGTGCGTGTACTAGATCCTGTCAAATCAACATTTCCCATTTTATTAGCCAGCAAAAGATTGGAAAAGTGCACTAATGAAGTAATTACGAAGGTAGTGCTCGATACGCTACAAAAATTTCAAGTTTCAACTAATCAACTCCTGATGTTTATGAGCGATGGTACTGCGACAATGCGTTCTGTAGGCCGTTCTCTTAAAGCAGATTGTGAGAGACTTTTGCATGTGACATGTAAAGTTCATGCTTTACACCTTGTGGCACAAACTATTCGGCAATGTTATCCAGAGGTGGATGCATTAATAGCAACCACAAAAAAAGTGTTTCTAAAATCTCCCAAACGAATTCGAGAGTTTCACAGTCGGTGCCCTGGTATTCCCGAACCACCAGAGCCAATCCTTACACGTTGGGGAAGTTGGTTAAAGGCGGCATTTTATTATGCCAAGTATTTCCAACAAATAAAATCTGTGGTTCTACAATTCAATCCTGCCGAAGCTGTAGCCATTAAGGAAAGCCAGAGACTCTTTCAAAACCCTTCCCTTGATGCAGATTTACAAACTATTTATAACAATCATATAGGATTGTTTAACGCAATCGAGAAATTTCAAAATACTGCATTATCGTTAGCGGAGTCACTGCAAATACTGGACGATGTACACGCCCAGCTATGCGCAGTAAATGACAACAAAAATGTTAATGTAATAGAAAAGTTCGAGAGTGTGATAAACAATGATTTTGATTTTACCAGATTAAAACAAATTAGTAATGGTGCAAGTGTAGATTCGGTTTCTATCTATAAAGATTATTTTAATTGTGCGTGTGTTACATCCGTAGATGTCGAGCGGTCTTTCTCAAAATATAAAAAAATTTATTCATCACGGCGTACATCGCTCACCGCTACAAATATGGAAACGTATCTAATGCTACAAACTTACTGCAAGTCTTATCCACTTGGCGCTATGCTATAATAATCGTAAATAAGGTAAGTGTGTTATTTATATACAGTACACATAACTGACATACCTAAGTGATATAAATAGCGAATGCATGTAAAGCAATAAAATCACGCATGCATCACCGATCGAAACAAGGTCATTATATTCGTGCGTTTAACTGAATACTATCCTGGCACACCGCAAACATCCCCAGCTCTATACATAACATAACATTATTAAAACTAAAAAAATTAAAAACATTCCTGGCGCCTGCATTGATGTTTTTAGATACGAGGTTTGTCCGGAAAGTAAATACCGTTTTGGAAAAAAACTCTATACCCTCTTCATAGAAAGATGCCGCCAGTGAAGACAGTCGCCACTGTAGAACACCGTTTCTTACGTCGTTATCGCAAAACGGTTTTTGAAATTTGTGGAAACTCATTGTTATTCCTCCTGGTTTGAAGGAATTTTCGGAATGTGTTTGACCGAAATATATGTTTTGAATAATATCGTACACTAGTTTGAATTAACACTAATATATTTACAAGATAATTATTAATAAATTGAATCTTGGAGTTCCATTAAACCTCAATACAAATGTATGAATCTGGCCTTAATAGTAAAGACCGAGAAACTGGCTAATACATTATATTCTTCTAGTGAGATCACTGAGATCTGGGTTGGAACTGAATCTTGTTTTTATTTATTTTTACAATGAAAAATTTGTCACCGCCAGTTACAAGGTACGGAGAAAACAACTAAATAATTATAATGAAATTGCGATGTAAATATTTTACCCTTCCTCAAGGAAAGGTATATGATGTAGTTTACCAACATCTGACCAAAAAATCGAAAATTTCCGAAGGGGTACCCCTTCAAAAATTGTCAATTTTCATCATGTCACCGATTTCATTGTAATATGGTATTCTTACGTACTTTTGCCTTCTAAAAACTATCCTGATGTTTATATTCCAGTAAAACGCATAGCTTACCTTAATGAGTCAGATATGGCTTCGTTCTAAACCCCACATTTAACCATATTATAAAAATTATTATCTACTAATCTGCACATTCCCCGTCAAAATTAATTCCGGATTCGTTTTCAACGCACTCGATCTAGTTTATACAAAATTCAACACTAATGTTTGACGTGTTCTCCAAACTGACCAAAAAATCGAAAATTTCCGAAAGGGTACCCTTCAAAATTGTCAATTTTCATCATGTCACCGATTTAATTGTAATTTGGTATTCCTACGTACTTTTGCCTCATAAAAACTACCCTTATATTTATATTCCAGTAAAACACATAATTTACCCTAATGGATCAGATATGGTTTCGTTCTAAACCCTACATTTCACCATATTATAAAAATTTGTATCTACCAATCCGCACGCTCCCCGTCAAAATTAATGCCGGATTCATTTTCAACGCACTCGATTTAGTTTATAAAAAATTCAACACTAATATTTGACATGTTCTCCAAACTGAGCAAAAAATCGAAAATTTCCCTTTAAAAATTGTGAATTTTCATCATATCACCGATTTCATTGTAATTTGGTATTCCTACGTACTTTTGCCTCCTAGAAACTATCCTGATATTTATATTCCAGTAAAACACATAGTTTACCCTAATGAGTCAGATATGGTTTCGTTCTAAACCCTACATTTCACCATATTATAAAAATTATTATCTACCAATCCGCACATTCCCCGTCAAAATTAATGCCGGATTTGTTTTCTACGCAGTCGATTTAGTTTATAAAAAATTCAACACTAATATTTGATGTGTTCTCCAAACTGACCAAAAAATCGAAAATTTCCGAAATTTCCTTCAAAAATCGTCAATTTTTATCATGTCACCGATTTCATTGTAATTTGGTATTCCTGCGTACTTTTGCCTCCTATAAACTATCCTGATATTTATATTCCAGTAAAACACATAGTTTTCCTTAATGACAGATATGGTTTCGTTCGAAACCCTACATTTCACCATATTATAAAAATTATTATCTACCAATCCGCACATTCCCCGTCAAAATTAATGCCGGATTCGTTTTCTACGCACTCGATTTAGTTTATAAAAAATTCGACACTAATATTTGACGTGTTCTTCAAAAAATCGAAAATTTCCGAGGCTGTACCCCTTCAAAAATTGTCAATTTTCATCATGTCACCGTAGATGGATTAAAATAAACAATATGCACACGAACCCTTAATTGTAATACTGGCAAATAAAATAAATATTAAATACTAAATACAAACAATACAATTGTTACAGGTATTGTATGGCAATATACCGAGTACGTAAATTACAATGAACAGGAGATGGGGTAGAGATAAAGAACAGTATTCGAAGAATACAGGAAAAAATGCAATTAAACCGTAATCTCTAAATCTTATCGTAAAAATATGAATACATTGTAACATTCAATATCATAAATACAATAAATAAAATATAACAATAAAACTTATGCTATTATATAGGTTTACATGTGCAAATTAATCAATTTACATGAAAGTTATACCTGTATTGAATAAAGAGTTTTTTGACCCTAGGAAACAAGACAATGCATAAGCTATATAATACCTGACCACATATGATAATTAACAAATTAGATATTTGGGAAACTCCAAGACCTTTCTATACACTTTACATTTACAAATAGTATAAAATTAAAACCTAGGATTTAATACTTAAAATAAATGCAACTAAATCTATTTGATTATAGGCAAATAAAACTGAAATACAAATTAAATCTATATGGACCGAACACTCATCACTAAACATTCTTATTGTGAAGCGTCTATTTTCACGAATTTTCTCATTCACATTTTCAACCAAACCATCACTGACAACTGAAGGCCGTCCACTCCGTGTTTCGCCATGAAAAGTCTTTCCTTGGAGACTGTGATTAAGTAAAAACTCGTAAAAGGTGTGAAACCCTTTACCACAATTAATAATCGTATCCTAAATACGTATTTCGACAACTAAGTGGTCATCATCAGTAGTTAAAACCTCTAATCAAAGTGTCGAACATGGCACACAGTAAAGCTATCACGTAGAATGGCGTATAACATTATACGTCGTCCACGTACACACTGACTTTAAAATAAATACACAAACTAAAATGACGTCAACGTACCCCTCTTAAGAACACAGTAACACCATGTGTTTATTCGCACGACATCAACCTTTTCTACCTTTTTTCTAAGAATGAAAAAGACAACTGTATGGGATAGGACCGTTGTCCGAATTAAACGTATTAAATGTGTTTTTAGCGATATGAATGCTTTCGTATGCGTCGAGATCTCTGGGGTTGTTGATGTTTTTGATAAGTTTTAGCCCTTTTACCGAGACGTTATGATCGATTTTTCGGGTCTATTAAATTTAATATGTGATATATGTTGTTTAAAACGGGTTATTATTGAACGTTTCGTTTGACCTATTACAATCGTCGCAATTAATTTCGTATGTATCTAATTTCAAATTCAAATTAACTTTATCTTCGGTATTACCTAGAAGACTTTTGATTGTGTTTTAGGACCGAAAACCAATTTGTGTTCATAAAATTTTTCTCCAAATTGGAAACAATTTTGCGCCATGCAAAGAGTTGTCAATCTCATGTATTCATTTACTTTTGAAGGTTCAGTGTTAATCTTATCAAGTCCTTTAAATATTTCAAAGTTTCTGGAATAAGTACCGAAGGAAACAATGACGTTACATCTAATTAAACTAAAATTTCCCCGTCTTCCAGTTCACATTTTCACACTAAGGAATTACTAACTGACAAACGTTCTGGTTTCACGGGTAAATTTTTAAATTCATTCGCTAATCATTTGGAAATCAAGTAAGTCGGTGAGTTGATACCTGAAACGATAGGTGTCATCGATTAATGACACTAAAGCTGCATTGAAAAAATGTTCAATATTCATAACTTCTACCCAAAAATATAAATTAAATGCTAGAATCTTTAGTACCAAGAATGTATTGTTTGCCGAAGATACATAAGCCAGGTAACTCGATGAGTTACCTCGTATTACCGGAAAAGTTACACAATATATAGCTTTAATCTTGGACACGTATTAATAAATAACAATAAAATGTGATTAAAATTAAATAGCTTCCTTTAAAAGTAAAATTATTATGTTTATAATAAAATAAAAGTCGTGATATAACAAAAAGCTTTATGTAGTGTGTCCAATACCATAGATATCTGGTTTTTAATTATTTGTATGGAATTATTTACATATATTTTTTTTTTCTTTAAATTTGTGTGTGGTACTGACAAAATACTGATAGAACAATATAATTAATCGGTAAAGAGAATTACTGATGAATTAGAGGTGAAATTGCCGCCCGTATATTTAACTGTGATAGTGCCGGACACGAATAAAGAAAAATCATTTTCTCGTTACTACGTCAACATCGGACCGCGATTTTTTGGATGAAAACATTTTTCACCCCTTTTTTTCTTTGGCTTTACACACAATTAGCATTGCATAGTAGATATAACGTACTTATTTATGGAATGCAATTAAAATTCTGACATTTTGAATTTAAAGTTGATAATTAAAAGAAAATTTAAACTAAAAGGTATCTTAATTACCACCACATGTCCTTGAGTATTCGAAGGCCGTCATCATTTTTTTTCAAAATGAAAACTAATACCCAGTGTTACGCATGTAGACACATTTAAAACGAAAGGGAATTCTTCCCGAGTGCATATGTATGTTTGTATGTAGGTCCTTCAGTCCCCCAGGTAATATCGTTATCTAGGCCAACATTTCCATTTGCATGAAGGACATTGCTTCATCCACTACTGAGAGTCGGTGGCTTGGTTATTTTCCGCATAATACGTCTAAATTTATGTTTGCATTTGTTGTAGTTGCTTGTCCATTGATATAAGTAGCTCAGGATATATTAAATAATTAGTTTTGGTATCGCATCAATAAACATAACGATTATTTCGTTTTCATTTGTTTGTTAAAAAGTTTAAAAAAATCATATAATAATTTCGATAGCACTTCTATCTCTAGTCACCAAACTCAATTGAAAATATATCGATTTTATGTAAATAAGGGATCAGGTCAAGGATAGCATTACTCCTTACTTTATTAAATACATTATTTTGAAACTTTAATATTTGTAGTTAATTGACGAAGGAGATACTTGTTGAAATTTCATTATAACGCTAAGATATAAGTAATTAAACTTCTAGTTTCAAAAATTCTTTTATTGTAAATCCACCTGATGAAGCCATACAATGGCTTCATCAGGTGGATGAAATACTGAATATGTAAATTTTACTATAGAAACAGAAATAAATAAAAGCATTCATTTTCTAGATTTAACCATATCACACAAAACTAATAAACACGAGTTCGCTATATATCATAAACCAACACATACAGATACCACAATACACGCTAATTCTTTTCATCTTATAACACACAAATTATCAGCATACCAATCAATGGTATATAGATTAATTCATGTACCTATGAGTAAAAGAAATTTCGACCTTGAACTAAATAGAATATGCACAATAGCATTAAACAATGGTTACTCTATAAATATTGTCAATAACACCCTAAATAGCCAACAAAAATCTAAAACCCTTTCCTTAGTTTATCCAAAATTAAAATACAAGATAATTAATTCCTATAATTCAATCACTTACTTAGGAAAAATTTCGGAAAAAATTGGTACTTTCATTAAAAAACTTAATAACGAACATATATCATTTAAAATAGACAATACTATACAGAACATTATTAAAAACAACATAAAAATAAAATAGACAAAGAATCAAACTCTGGTGTATATAAGTTAAGATGCGAAGATTGTAATAAGGTATACATAGGACAAACGGGGAGGACATTCAAAATTAGGATGAAAGAACACGAGAGAAGCCATAAAGAAAAGAAAACAGATTCAACTTTCGCAAGTCATTGTATAGATATCAATCATAGATTTAATATAGATTTCAAAATTTTACACATTCAAGAAAAAAGTAAAAAACTTAATCTGTTAGAAAACTCAGAAATTAATAGATACAATAGTTTAGGATTAACTTTAAATGACCAACTAGATTTAAACAACTCCCTTCTATTAAATTTAAGATTGTAAAAATTTTTCCACTACTATTTCCCCAATAATTTTCACATAAATATTCAAACTTGTATTGTACATATTCAGTATTTCATCCACCTGATGAAGCCATTGTATGGCGAAACAATATTGTAGTTGTATTTACAATAAAAGAATTTTTGAAACTAGAAGTTTAATTACTTATTTCTTAGCGTTTTAATATTTGTATTTTATTAGTGATTAGTTGAACCCGGCAATGGTAGATTAAAATATAGATTATAGTCTATACGGAAATATTAGGTAATACTTAATATATTAATTTAGCTAGATCTCGGCTTTGAATATGCCTCTATAATCTGGACTTTTTGTCAGATCCACATTCGTCAAATTGAGATGGTACAATGCAAATTTATCCCAAGTTTCTGTGGTTTGAATTGGATGACATTTTGACAACTTTCTTTCCACTCTTTTGGTATAGAGATTCTCGATTTAAAGTAAAATTTAGTTGCAACATGTACTTCGATTCTTCAAATGAAAAGAACTTCGAAAATCTGCATAATTTAAACCTTTGCGTTTCACCAACGGCTCAGAAACGAGGTTATTGGACTTTGTAACAAGCACTCAAGTTAATAAGAACAGATAGTGTAATCGTACAGTTGATGTAGGTCGCAATATTAAATAAGGAACAACTTCATGAATAGGAAAGGAAGAAAAGACGAAGCAAAGCAAAGCCGGAAAAGAAATAACCCAGATCACGACACCTCAGACCACCACAGAAAATAGCGCAAAGAAGTAAGTTAACTCCAACTAAAGTTGATGAAAATAAGCAGTCTGAGATGGTGGAGATCAAGAAAAAGAACCAGATCACGACATCTCTTGGGAAGAACCACAGAAAATAGCGCAAAGAAATAAGTTAACTCCAAGAACATCTACTAAAGTTGAAGAAAATAAGCAGTCTGAGACGGTGGAGATAAAAAAAAATGATAATAGAATTTAGAAAAGATATAGTGGACATTAGCAGCGAAATTAAAAGTGAAAAACCGGAATTAAAAGTGGAAAGAGAAATTAAAGACGATTTGAAGGAAGTAAGGGCAGACATTACGCAGAATACTGAGGAAATGAAAAATATGAAACAATAAATTATCAAGACGAGAAAAAAAGTGGGAAGACGAAAAAGCAAGACTGACAGCAAGGTTGAAGGAAGTAGAGGATGAACTAGAAGAACTGGAGAGGGATATAATTCGTAACAATCTATTAATAACTGGTATAGTGATCGATACTGGTAACGAAGATACCCTAAAGGAACCCGCAGAAAAATTAATAGAGAAGGAACTTGGAGTAAGGGCAGGTGTGAATAAAGCATTCAAGATTGGACAAAATAGGTGTGTGGTGGAAATGAGAAAATGATCGGACAAGATAGGAGTCTTGAAAGAAAAAAGAAAACTTGGTTTGAAGTTTATTAGAACCGCCTTATAAAGCACCAATGTTAATATACAGATGTCAATTTGAAAGTTTGAAATTGAAATTTTTACCAACGTCTATCGTGACTCAGCTGATTAGGGTTACGGTCCGGCAAACCGTAAGCTTGGGTTCAAGTCCCAACGTGGACATAACATTTACTTCGCAAAATAACATACTAATTTGAAAATATTTAATATAAAAGCGGAAAACTCCAAGAATTTATCAAATGATATATTAAATGATAAATTATATTTATATATATATATAAAACAATAGTTTCCGCAGCGTACGCGATGACAGATTTTTTGTGACTAATTTTTACACACCTTGGGTTACATTAATGCATTTTTATTGGGGATCCCTTTTTTTGGAAAGCTAATATAGCCTATGTCACTCAGTGAAAATGCAGCTTTCTAATGGTGAAAGAATTTTTGAAATCGGTCCAGTAGTTTTTGTGTTAAAACATTACAAACATACATACAAAAACACAAATGTTTCCTCTTTATAATATTTTATATAAAACAAGCACTCAATTTTCTTCATATCAGATAACGCTGCACAATTTTCTAACAACGTAGTTCTAGAAACTAGTTGTGTACTTTACAGATGAATTTAATTTTCATTGAGATATTTTATATTATTATTATATCATTGCGTTTCATTAGAATCTGACTAAATCTCTAATTCTCAATTTGCCTCGCTGTCCTTTTTTAAAATGATATTGTTTTTGATTCGAGGCATGTACAGGTTTGTTCGTTTATTTGTTTAATATTTTGCTACCGACATCATCAAATTTTGTTCCTTTGTTCGTAAATTTCTCTCTCTGTTCCTTTCCGTACGTCCAGTGTAGTGAAACTAGGACAATATCGTTAGGAAAAATAAAAAATGAAACGGGTAATAATGTAGAAACCGCCATAGGCGACGTGAGGTGCTCCTGTGTGAAATACAGATAAGATATATAATGAGATAATGAGATTGCGATGTTGAAAGCCTATTTCGTTTGTTAATAATTAATAAGGTTCTATACATTTATTATAAAACGGTAAAATAAAATATTCATTCCTAAATATTATTGTAGTTGCGCAGAATTTCTGAAAATTAACTTTTTAAATTGCACAGGTCTGCACAAAATATTTCTTCTCGGCTGCATGGAATGTTTTTGGTATTGCATACAGTTTTTTTTTTGTAAAAGACAAGGTGTTTGCATACAAAATGCATAACACTAAAGAAAAAACCTTTTTAACATTTTATTACAATGAACTAAACAATATATAATATTTTTTATAATTAAAAATTATTTCTTCATGAAATGTACTAAGATTTCATGTTCATTCTTTTTGTTTATGAAACCTTCTCTTCTTCTGTTGATATTTCTCTGAACATGCTTCCGTTGTTCTTTCTATTTCCCGCCCGAGCATCCAACAGCAATCAGCTAGTATATTAATGTCCCAACTTCCTTGGTACCGTCTCCCGATATCACGGATATCCTGGTGAAATCTCTAATAACGCTCTTTACTGAAGGCTCCAAGTTTTCAGGAAAATAGTCGACTGGAAGTGTAAGAAATAAAGAGGGTATCGGATAACAGTTTTTGTATGTCGAGGCCAGTAAAAATCCCTCTTTCAACTTGGCTTCCAGCAGTTTTGGGAACTTGGAATATAGATATCTCCATCTTTTAGCAGTAATTTAAGAAACTGGTTCATAAGCCCCAATTTAATATGAAGAGATGGTAATAAAACCTTTTCAGAAGGAACCAAGGTCGTATTAATGACCGGGAGTTAAGGTGTCTCGAAGTGACCATTCAGTTTTTGTTCAATGGAAAATACTGGCTCGACAGTCTTATAAGCAAAGGAAGCAGTGATATTTTGTATGATCTATTTACTGGTCCAATATCATGATTAGTATTTCGAAGTCTCCACAAACTATCCAGCGATGTTTTTGATATTTTATTTTCTCAGGAATCATTGCCAAATCGATATGGTTTTCGTCTAAATACATTTGTGTACTGTCATGTAGAACTCCACACACGATTTTTAATAATATTTTTATATTTCTTTTGTACAGGTTGATGGTGAGATTTTCACCTATTCAAGTATGTTTCAAATTATTTTGTTAAATTATATTATATTATTTTTATTATTATAATAAATTTCTCTTAACATAAATATCGTACAGTATCTTAATGAAGAGGAGATTAAGGGTCTTTATGTATTAATCTACGCCAGATCTAAAACTCAAGATTTAAAAAAAATGCTAGTTATTTACTTATACCTTTCCTAAACGTTAGCAAAAGTATGCTTAAGACGATGAAATTATTCATAAAATTAGTTTTCTAAAAGGTGATGAACAGTTACACATTTTACCCCATTGTAACAATGTTTAAAAAAAGCAGAAATTCATTAATTTTGTTTTTGTTAATCTACTTTCATTTCTGTAAAACGTACTAAAATATCATTTACAAAACACAATTGAAAAACAGACACGTCTGCTTGCGTTTGGAAATTTATTTCATGGACTTATGCACACTTGATTTTATCAAAGCTAAACTAAATTTCATATGGGCATTGACAAAATGAGTGCCACATTAAAATCTGTTAATCGAGAATGCTTGAAATAATATTTTAAAATGGGCATAGTTCCAGGGCGTACGCTGTTTCTGTGCGTTTTTGTATTTTGCCTTTTTAATTTAAATTTTTACCTAAGTATTCCTAAATATAATTCTTCTAAAAATTCTTACTTTTTATTTCACGTAAATTTTGTTTTGATTTTCACAGTTTTAGGTATTTTTATTTACATTATATTTTATCACATATTAAATAAGAGTGAGCCAAGGTTTGGCCCTTGAGGTACACCTAAAGTAGAACAGAAGAGTTGAGACCTGAACTGATTTTAATAAACAATTTATTCTGTTGGAGAGATAATAATAATAATAATAATTAGAGCAGACCAATTTCCGTGCGCGCCATGTGCGCCGGAATGCGAGTGTAATTCGTAATATATTATGCGAATATGCGATAGAATAGGGACGCAACATGAGCTTGTTACCGATATAAGTATAGAAGTAGAGACATTTATTCTATCAGAAATAATTAAATATACATTTGGTTTTCTGCTATTAAAGCAATATGCATAAACACACGAAAAATAAGAATAGTACATATTATAGCAGCGTTGTATGTACCTATAAATAAAATGGAAAATGTATGAAATCAGTGATTGTGTGCACGACAGAGGATTTAAAAAAACACTTACCGTTGTAAGCGTCTTCCAAGGATTGACAAACTGGAGAAACTCGATTGTATATTTTCAACATCAGGTGCGTTTTTAAGGTTATTTCTGAAAAACATGTCCGCGGTGAGGAAAAAATATGTTTATATTCGGAAAACGAGCGTTCTACATCTAGTGATGTTATATTCGCATAATCAAAATACTTTTTTAAGCAACTTAACGCATCTGTAGACGTGCCCTCATAAATACGTGTTAAGGTGTCAAAATCTGCATTTCTGTCTAAAACACTTTCAAATTTAATTAGAACACTTTCACTTTTTGCGTCTTCTACAGCACACAGTTGTGCGTGAACATCTTTAACGATTTGCAGTGATTCCTCTAACGACAGCGAAGAATTTTCTAATTTTGTTATTGCTTCTTCTAGTCCCAAGTAATTCTCACGAATACTTTGTAAATCCATTTTAATCTGGGCATTTTGAAATTTTTTCAGGCTTGTATTGATAGCTGCACTTTCTTTCGGATCGAATAATAAAACTACGTCCTTAATTTTTTCAAAATGTTCATGATGAATGATGAATTTAGCGCTATACATCTCGACGACAAGATAGAGATTGGATACTGTGACACTCCAAAAGACTATTGTAATCCGTTCCTCGTCGGGATAAGTGCCAGTCATTCTGAAGGAGAGGTATTTCAGAAACCTCTTCTGGATTCTCTCAGCGGGAATTTGTTGATAGATATAATAAGGAAACCACACTAAAGAGACATACTAATGTTGTTAAAGTTTCTTCACGACTTAATAAGAAATCCCAAAGATTTTGAAGCTGAGGCGCAGATCCACGAAACATGTTGATAAATGTGAGGTGCGGTTAAAAAAGTATGACCAAATCATGAACCTCCGACTTTCTAGTCACCAACTCCGATTTAGCAGAATAATCGAATATTTTAGGGTACTGGCCCTAAAATATTTGAGTATAAGAAACAACACAACACTTTGGGATATTCAATAAAATTCTTTTATGTTTACACCAGAGATAAGATTGAAATAATCTCACCAATGCCAAAGGAGCTTAACTTTTCCTATAAAATGTGGTGATCAATTGCAATTGCAATAAATCAAATGCACGGGAAAAGTCCATGTAAATAATGTCCAGCTGGCCACCAGCATAAACAATTTGAGCTATTTCCTGAGGTATCGGTGCTAAATTAGTTGTGCATTAGAAAGATGTGGTCTGATGCCATAGGATAAATGTTTATAACAGGTGTATAATTCCGAATGTCGGAATTGTCACCCTTTTTAAAAATTGATGAGATTTTGGCAATTTTCCAAGAGTTCCAGACGTTCGAATAGGCAAATTGTAAATCTTGCATTAGGAATCGGCAAAAATGTGGGCGCAATCCTTCGCCAAATAACAAGGAATACTATCATCACCAGTAGTCAACGTGTCTTTCAGCCCCTTAATAGTATGGATAACATCAGCCGGTCAAATAGCTAGTAAACATAGAGGTGGTAAGTTAGATGTTAAATCACGGAGGGCAGAGCCTGGCATTAAATTCTTGATTCTAGCAGTGAAATTAAACGTTACTTCAAAAACTTCTATTATATCATAAATACAAACTATTTTAACTCTTGTGACTATCTAGACTATGGAACTCCTGTTTGAATATAAATATTCTTTCATTTATTCATTTCTATGTCATGTATGATTTAAATAAAAAAGAAAACGCTTTCTAGCTGTGTCAAAATCTGACATAGTGCCCATAAGAAATAAGACGGTTGATGATGGCCAGATAGAACCGAAACGTCATATGGAAAATTTTGAGTTTACCATTAGATAGTAGATCGAAAAAGTGGCCTCGAGAATGTGTTTTTAGTTCTCCTCTACAACCTCAAATAAACATGCTAGAGGTAAAAGAAGAAAATGAGCTTACTTCGTTTTTTAAAAAAATCTCGAACATCATTTGACCCAGGTCCATTTTCTCTTCGGATTCATAACAAACACAAAATTTAGCAAATTTAAACCTACCCTCTATCTCCAATAATAAGCGAGAACTCCCATAGTGAGGGTCAAAAATGAATCAGCCTGCATATCCTTTTTTTTAATTCTTGGACTATAGCTCAAATAATATTAAAAATATTCATAGGACTGCTGAATATACATATAGGAGTGTATTATGTAATTACGTAATTATGTAAACATCATATCAAACAAGTTTTTCTCACACATACGTCTCAATTATATGGTGTATTGAATTCTTTTTATTTTCTAGCTTTCATACCTAATTTAAGTAAAATACATGTATGTAACTTTCTTAGTGTTATTATTAATTTGAAAATTTCCACTAAACAAGTAATTTTTTTTATAATTTTCTATTTTACGTTGTTGCTCGCTATATAAATGTAATTGAAGAAAACTTTTTAAATTATTGAATTCAATTCTCATAATTATGAATATAGTTAGGTTCGCAACCGTTTTGAAACCCAAGTGATATGAAGCTAATTTTCGTTGGAAAGTTACTGAAGAATCACAGGCTAGGTTTCGTTGGAAAGTTACTGAAGAATCTCGTCAAGTTAATTATTAAAGTGTGTCTTTTCCCGTCGAACACACAATATGACGACCTATCTAAAGATAACTTACAAGTTTCTCTCGTTACAGTACAGACACACAGATAAGATAAAAGAATTCGAAAATGCCATTCTCTATTTACAAGCCAATGAAAAATCAATTATTTTTGCGTCTGTATGTTTCTGAAGTGTTTGTTTGAAGAAAGCAAAGAGAATTTAAATACAATGATAGATAACAATATGACTAACACCAAAGGCGATTTAATGACATATTTTGCTTGCAAATGTGCCTTTTATTATTAATGTCCGACACGTTAGTGCGATTGAAATTTATTTGTAACTCGAGGATACACTTTGAGTATTAGAAATATGATTTTTTTATTTATAAAAATATGGATTTTAAAGAAGGTCTTTCTTTGTAGACTGTGATTAAGTAAAAACTCAAAAAAAGGTATAAAACCTCTTACCACAATTAATAATCGTATATTAAATACGAATTAATTCGACAACTTAGTTGTCATCATCAGTAGATAAAACCACTAATCAAAGTGTAGAACAAATTCGTTTGAGAAGCTGGAAATAAATTCCTATTTACAATAAATATGAATATAATAATATATATATTGGCGATTTAAGGTCTGGTTTTATTTCAAAATGTATATATTTAAATAAATCTTACATGTTTCGGCATATGATGCCTTTTTCAAAGAAATTTAAAATATAAATTATATTATAAATTTCTTTGAAAAAGGCATCATATGCCGAAATATGAAAGATTGTTTTAAATATATATAGGGTAAACATGTAGGGTTATTTTAAATATATATATTTTAAAGTAAAACCAGACCTTAAATCGCCAACAAATTGAATTTACTATAACATACAAAGGCCACGAAATAATTATCTTTATATAGATATATATACATATATATGTTGTAACTGGATACCGGATTTTCTTCCGCGTTTCCACTGTTTGGTCTTCGTAAACACCGGTGCTGGTTTCTGGACGACGTTTCGGAAAAATCACATTTGCCATCTTCAGGTCTGCGATAACTTTCTGCTTCAGAAACCTGAAAGAAAATATTTATATATATATATATGTAAATGTTGTTATCAACGATAAAGAGAAAATAGGTTTAGTAATTATGAAACCTCAACCTTCTAAATTATACTCATTGATTAAATTACATAAACAAAATTATCCCATCAGACCAGTTGTTTTACCGCACCTGTTAAAAGATCTAAAATACTTATTGATATCGTTATTAAATATACTAACTTTAAGCCACAACACAGTATAAAAAATTCATACGAATTAATTAATAAAAATTGAAAATAAGTATTTTAATAATGCAAAACTGGTATCATTTTATCTTAAAAAAAAATGTATTTCCGGGCGTCCCCCCAGTCGGAACCGTTAATTTAAATGAACATTTACTTATAGCTAAGAACACTAACCCGGTTATTAAAACCAAAACATTTGTTACATATTGAAACAAGAAACAAAATTACTTCCAGTTTAATAATTCAATATACACTTGTAGTGAAGGACTAATAATGAGTAAGCCCTTGAGTCCATTGCTATCAGAAATTTTCATGAATCAGAATAATTCATCATTTTTATAATCCCCTAAGAAAGCATATTTTGTTTTGGCATAATTATGGTGAAACAAATCGTAGTTTGTTTCGCCGGAACACAAAAACAATTAAACTTGCTACTGGAATTCGTCAATTCTATTCATAAAAATATTGAATTTACCATGGAACACGAAATAAATTTTCTGGATTTAACTGTTAATAAAATAATAAAAATGAATCAAATGACACACCAGGATCCTTAATTTCACTCATGCTGGTGAGTGGAACATTATAAATTGAATAGGAGTGAATAGTGAAAGTCATAGCATAACATTTGGTAACGTTCAAAACAAGCTTATTCCTTTCGGACCAATTGGCCAGTACATACACTCAAGTTATCCTGAAACATGTCTACATCGCGTTACTTATGTATGCAGTGAAAGAGCTTAACGTCATCTGCATATGCTAATACTTGACAAGACATTAATGAAATCAAATTAATCTGTATATTAAAAAGCAAAGGACCAAAACTCGATCCTTGTGGAACTCCAGATAATGCAATAAATTCCAATGACTAAAAATCATTATAGAAAATATATCCATATTTATTGGATAGGTAAGAGTTGATTAACTTACAAAAAGCAATATTCAGACTAAACAATTAAGTTTCTGTATAAGAAATTTATGATTAATTATATCAAAAGTCTTGGAGAAATCTGTATAAATAACGTCAACCTGTCCCTGGCAATCCAACTCCTCACATACGTATTGGGTTAAACTCACAAGATTAGTAGAAGTCGAGCGTCCTGTCATAAAGCCATGTTGAACAGGTGATATATGGGAACGAACAAAAGGATAAATTGAATTATATATAACTTGCTCAAAAATTTGGGCAAAATTTGAAA
Organism: Melolontha melolontha; assembly: GCA_935421215.2. Classification (NCBI taxonomy): domain Eukaryota; kingdom Metazoa; phylum Arthropoda; class Insecta; order Coleoptera; family Scarabaeidae; genus Melolontha; species Melolontha melolontha. The sequence continues at coordinate 139,391,479 of OW285240.1, read as the reverse complement.
CTATGGATAAAGGTCTGTAATTACATACATCTGTAGTCTTATCCTTTTTAAAGACGGGCACTATGCGCCCACGTTTCTATCTATCAGGAAAAGTTTACGTTCTTACAGCAAGGTTAATTATTTTGGTGAGCGGCTGTGAAAGAACGGAGCAAAAATCTCTAACCATAAAGCTTGGAATTTGATCATCACCAGTAGTAAATTTGTTTGGAAATGTAGACATAATACTTTCCTGTGTTAAAGGGTAGATGGTAAGCGACTCAAATAGTGTAAAAGTATCAGGTTCAGTATAAATATCCGCACCCGAAGGATGAAGGATTAGCAAGTAAAATAGGTACAGAAATTAGCTTAAAATAGAGTAATTTGCTCAAGGGCAGTGGCCTGGAATATATTCTGGTACGCCGTCAGAACTATTTATTTAAACTATGACAGAATTATGGTATTGAGATAAATCCATTTGAGTGATGACTCGCTAATTATTATTAGTATGAACTATTTCATTAGTTTCTACAAGCAATTTTATTATTTGAACTTATATTTTTGATCTAATATTAATTCACTTCGGGATAGTTTCGCAACAATGTAACTTATAAGAATGTATTTCTCGTAATGACTAAAAAGGGCTCGTAAAATGCTTGTGAAAGTTTCAAGATAGCCAACGGCCGTCCGGGCCATAACACGAATAGGAACGTATTACCTAATCTAGACAGAAAGGAAGCGACAACAATTTAAAGAAACGGTTATGTACGGCATCGCATAATCTACCGGAGTCGACTACGGATACTAAACTCGCCTTCCATTATGTCTAGACGAATTATCGTATTCGCCGGCAACTAGGAATACGACCACTGAATACTTACATGAGATACCTATTACATGCTGTATATTACATATGTTTTTAGGAAGTGTTTGATCGGTTAAAGCGGATGTGCTCCCACGAGAAACCAAATAAGAACGTAAATAAATATGCTACCGTGTCCTGATAAGATGTATAAACAAGGATATCGTCGAAATTGATAATGTTGAGGTATTAATCTGAGTTTGCAATGATTCGAGAAATGTAAAATTAACTTATTTTTATTGTAGACGTAAAAATACCTAGGCTATTTCGAAAAGAGTGCTTGAAGTCGACGCCTGTGCTATCATATTTCATGCATAGTAGACATATGGCACAATAAAGAGTTTAAATTCCTTTTTGTATTGATTCCATATACGTGTTTGTATATAAATACAAATATACATATACATTGATGCATATATAAAATGTTAGTGCTGTGACGCATCTCACATGACCCCGACGTTATCGCTTTGTCACCGCTTACCAAGGTCGGACGTCTCCGAACTCAGCTATATCAGGCTAATATGTATGCGTTCGGTTTTCTATTCGAATATTATCCAAATAAATTTCAACATTAAAAAATAGTTTAAATTTTTCTGTTTATCTAATTTGTAATACAATATTGACTTTTTATCTGTTAATTTTCGCCTTTTAGAAGTTTACAATAATTTTTTAATTTATTTTGGAGTACATGTATCTGGCTGGAAAATATTGTTGGAAGAAGCCCGTTAAAATATACAGTGCATTTGTAAAGTACCGTAAACCACAGGTTTTTGAAAGTTTTAGGATAAAATTCTTTACAGGAATATGATATTCACAAGGATTGTTGTCTATAGTTAAGACAATATAGGTCTTGTCAATACGTATGTATAATAAAATAAATAGTGGCTACAACATACATATATTTAAAAAAAAAACATGACAAAGTAGCCCCAGCAAATGGGGCTACTTTGTCAAGTAATCACTTTTTAATGAAAAGCTGATTTAGCCCACCACCCTCCGTAGGAGCTTCATTGTCAGTTTAAAGACGAAAAACCTAGTCTTAAAGTACCCACTATTAATGAAAACATACAGACTGTCCCGTAAAAAACGCCAACATTCATAATTCCGTTATTTATTGTCCGGTTCTATTTAAACAAAAAGTAAATTTAATAGCATCAAAAACACTATAAGATAGCAGTGTTTTATTTGTTTTCAATTGTTTTCATTAATGTCAAACGACAGTCAAGTTTTTTTATTTTAAATGGCAACATATATATTTTTGGCTATATTCGGATTGGATTTTTTTTTTCTGAATTCAACGATGTATAACATGTTTATTTTTGATAAACGTTTATTGCAAAAAAAAACTTTCTGAATTTCATCTTTGTCTTCCATTATTTATAAATATTCGAATGTGTCATGAAACATTTGAAATGTAAGTATTATAAATATTATTATAAGAAACAAAACACTTTACAATAAATGTTGAAATTGCCCGCCACCTTGTTTAACACATATCGCACATCTCCTAATAATAAAAAATTAAAAAAAAACTTTATAAATTTCATCTTTCATTATAGTAGACTTGGCCCAGTCCACTAGCATTATGTCAATGTGCTTTAAGTGTCAGTTTGACTTTATTAAGTTTTCTGTAGTATCCTGTTTGAACGTTTTGCCGCAACAAAAAGCGTATTTTCGTTAAAAATGAATAACAATGAATTAACGGACATGTTACAAGTGTTCTTTGAATGTAATAAAAATCGCCTTCAAGCAGTTCGAAAGGTACAGTGCTCGTTTTCCGGACAGAGAAGTTCCAGGTTCGAAAATATTTCAGAGAATTGAAAAGAATTTAAGAAATTATGGATCATTTACCAAACCAAAAACACAAAAACGGAAATTCTCCGAAGATAAGGAATTAGATGTTCGTTCTTCTTGCAGTACAGCAAAATTCACGAACTTCGATTCGCGAAATTGCACATAATATTGGGGTATCAAAAACTACAGTTCATGGTATTTTAAGAAAACACAAACTTAAACCGTACATAGCTCGAAAAGTTCATGCTTTAGATCAAAATGATCCTGGCCGAAGAATCCAGTTTTGTCGTTTTTATTTAAATGCATTAGAACAAGACCCGAATTTTTACAGAAGGATAATTTGGTCTGATGAATGCACTTTTAGCAACAACGGTATTTTTAATAGAAACATACATCGACAGTGGAGTGCAGACAATCCGAGATTTGTAATTGAAAATAATTTTCAAAGACGTTTCAACGTAAATGTTTGGTGTGGCATTTTAGGTGATCAATTAATTGGGCCATTTTTCATAGATGGTTGCTTAAATCAAGAAAAATACTACACTTTATTACACGAAAATCTCCAAAACTTTTTAGATGAATTACCTTTGGCAAATTTAAATAGAATATTTTTTCAACAAGATGGGCTCCCGCGCACAACGCCAGAGTAAATACTGATTTGGAAATAGGTGGATAGGAACATCCGGTCCTATCGAGTGGCCTGCGCGTTCACCGGATCTTACGCCCCTTGATTTTTGGTTGTGGGCTTATCTACAAGATCGAGTTTATTTAACAACTCCAGAAAATGTTGACATTTTAAGACAAAGAATTATTAACACTTGTCAAGAAGTACCTGCCGCTTGTCTTTTAAATGCGACCTTTGGAGTAATTAGGAGATGTGCGATATGTGTTGAACAAGGTGGCGGGCAATTTCAACATTTATTGTAAAGTGTTTTGTTTCTTATAATAATATTTATAATACTTACATTTCCAATGTTTCATGACACACTCGAATATTTATAAATAATGGAAGACAAAGATGAAATTTATAAAGTTTTTTTTTTGTAATAAACGTTTATCAAAAATAAACATGTTATACATAGTTGAATTCAGAAAAAAAAAAAAACCAATCCGAATATAGCCAAAAATATATATGTTGCCATTTAAAATAAAAAACTTGACTGTCGTTTGACATTAATGAAAACAATTGAAAACAAATAAAACACTGCTATCTTATAGTGTTTTTGATGCTATTAAATTTACTTTTTGTTTAAATAAAACCGGACAATAAATAACGGAATTATGAATGTTGGCGTTTTTTACGGGACAGCCAGTATACATACTTGAGATAATATTTTAAAGTTTTTTAACATAAATTATACAAATTTGTTAGGGAAAACTCTTGTAATTAGACAAAATATAATCAAACCCGATTTTAACTTCTTTATCTAATAATAAATTTATAAAAATCTCAAAAACAAAACTTCTAATTATTAAGTCATAAATCAAACACTTTGAAAATCTACAAAGTCTAATCATCGTCTTCACATTCTTCACACATATATTGTACCTTATTACACACACCACAGACCCATTTCTTGCACAAAATACATCTTATCCAATCTGCACCTTGATATCCTTCCCACTCTGCAGCACAAATGTTGCAAATACTGTATTCCTGATCATGTGACGAGATTTCACTAGATTTTAAGGGCTTTTTCTTTCTTTTTGGGGACTTAGCATTTCCCCTCACTGATTGTTTTTTCTTTAGAGATATAAAACTCTTAGAAGTAGAGCTTAGGCCTGTTTCTAAGCTGGGGAAGTCCCTCTGTTGTGGTTGAATATCAGTGGTAGAGCTTCTTGAAGAACATGCAGGTACATCGCTTGTGGATTGGGTATCGTCCATCATTCGCGTGCCAGGTGTAATCTTCCTTCCCCGATTTTTATTTGAGGTCTTTACACCACTTCCTCTGGCTTCTTGGAGATATTCCAATACACTGTCACTGAGAACACTTGCTGATGGAGCATTTGCTTCAGAAGTGTTAGCGGCTGACGTTGTGGAAAGTTTAGAGAGATCGAATTGGGGGTCGAAAGGATGTATTCCTGTCGTTCTGAATCCAGACTTCAGGTCTGTGTCAACTCTTAAGGCTGATTCCAGTCCATAGTCTGTTGAGCAGCAACCGAAATTGCTCCTTGGGTATTGTACCTTTAGTTCTGCTTGTCTTACGCCAGTCGTCTAAAATTAGACGCCATTTCCTCTTCATTGTTGAAAAGATTGAAACGTCAAGTGATTGTATGATATATATCGAATTGTAAGGAAGTGGTGTCATAACGATGTTATTTTCCTGAGGAGCTTTGATAACAGCAGGTGAAAAGTGGCTGGCTAGGTTGTCTCCAAGGACAATTTTTATTTTATCTGAATTCATGTTTTGGACATGAGGCAAGAGCATTTTGAAAAACCATTGTTCGAAGAGGTTCATGTCGAACCATCCACTAGAGCTGTGGTTATAAATGGCAGCAGCAGGCCCGCCTGTGGTCCAGTTTTCGTATAAGTTGAAGGCTTTATAGACAATCATGGTGGCAACAATATTCCGGCTGCTGACCCACACACCATTATACTCACTGCTGCTCGGGAATGTTCCTGTACCCTCTGGATTCTTTTAGTTCCACGAGGGACCAAGACCTTTTTAGCTCCAGGATCATCTGTGATGTTGGTCTTATCATAATTGAACACGTGATGTGGATCAGCGTCTTTTAATATATCCTGAATATTGTTAAAAAATTCTGAAATGTCATCGTGACCGACACTCGATCTCGACTTCTTTATGTTTGTAGCTAGCCTGCTGCAATGAAATGTTTGAACAAAAATGGAAATTATGTAGAAAAGTAGATGAATGTATGTATAATATGAAAATAAATATATTTTAATAATATTTGCAGTTTTATCTTCTTATTCAAAACCTTATTTCAAAAATATCCCTCATATTAGTCACGAACAATACGAAATATTTTGGGAAGATTGGACCTCAAAAGTTACAGATAATTTACATTTCCGTGTATCAAAAATCGCGAAAATGTCATCTACGTACCTGATCCAGACTCTTTTAAATTCTACTTCAAATTAACTCATAAATAAGATAGCTATAAAAGGAGATAGGCAATTACTCATTTCTGTTCATAAAATTTTTCTCCAAATTGGAAACAATTTTGCACCATGCGAAAAAATTGGCCTGTTCAAATATTTAGCCTTGAATGTTGTTTTCAAGAGGACTTAAGGCTTCAAACCTGATTTCCCTGGTTTTAAAATAAAATTTTAAACAAACTCTCTGTTCCTTATTGTGATCCATTTTCGAAATCGATAAATTGGTCAAGAACCGAAAACACTTATTCACTTACCCGACTGCCGCTCTCTACTAAACAAACATAATGCGGTGATATTTTTTGAACATTTAAAGAAAAAAACAAGCTGTCTTTTCACATGCGCAGGAAAACCCATCGCCTCGTATTGAGCAGTGACGGCTCCTGCCTTGAAACTTTCCAATCACGCCTTGTACATATCCATCTGATGTACATATATGCAAAATAATATCTTCATTATGCATGGTGTTGCTGGCAAACTGACTGATGATAATTATAGGGATGAATACGGAAAAAGAGCATTTTATTATTTAATTTTGAACACATTAGGATAATTACCTGGAAGGCCTCGAGCGGTAAAAGTAGAATGCGTACGTTTTACCCGGTGTGTAATGTGCGTGTGTGCGTTGTGAATTTCGCAGTGTAATTCAATTTACATTAAAAAATGTACGGAACAGAGAGAATGTTATAATGGAATTTGGAAATCCTCTGTACATATGTAAAGGCCGTAATATAATAAATTCAATAAAAATACCAAAGGAGAATCTGAATAAAGGAGGCTATTCATATTAAAAAAATCTTCCATTAAAAAATGATGAGCACATACACAGGTTGCTACCAGTGAAAAGAATTGTGCACTTTGTATTACCCACGAGGTGGGCGCCACATATTCTCGCCTTGACATAGAAAAGAAATTTTTGATTGAAGATTTTTCAATATAATTTCAATGCGGGCGGATTGATATACAGGTGTCCTTGAAAGAAAGAGACAACGTATGATAAATGGAAAGATGCAATTATATAGAACATAAATCCGAAATATTGTGAGTCAATTACGACGCGATCCCTGAAATTAAAAACACCCTACAAATTGTATTACGTGACGCTTATGAATTCAAAATATTCAGAATGTGTATAAATAATAAATGCCTCAAATACACACACTACAGCACATGTTTACATGGTAACTGGAACTGTGAATTGTATTTGTGCCAAAACTTTCTAAATGGTTGTTTATCTAATATGTGAAGCGGAATATTACAGGCTGTCAACATTAACAATAAATCACACTAAAATTGAGTTTCCCCTGTTCACGTCCTGTTTTCTACTTTAATGTTGCACATAATTCACGTGACGGGTACAATCGGATTTGCTTCAGCACATTAACAGTAAAGTTCGCGTACTTTACACATTAGCTTCGCTTCATTGTAGAATAAATCACCGAATTCATTAATAAACTTGATCACTTGGCGCGTATTTAAAGATTTTCGCACGTGCAACATACGGTATTATTAAATTAAAATGTTTCATCTAACACAGCAGAGAGTCTAACATACGTACACTTTGATAACTCAATATCAACTACAGCTGGGGAAGTACGTTGCTGATCGCCATATACTTCGATTCATCGACCGTCCTCCGAACTCATTTCAGCGTTATCGCATCGTTATGTGAAAACTGTTCAGATATTAAAGCATAGTTCTTTGACAGCCTTAGCTATAACGAAGTTTCAACAGGTATCTCCTTCGTCAATCAATGAAATAGCACTTTAAAATATTTATTCTAAATCGTGCTCTCACGTAGAACATCTGGGATGGTTTTATAAATTCATATGGCCTTTACACTAGAGTAATTCTAACAATAGTTAATTGTACCGTTTTGTACGTTCTAATATACAGAGGGAAGCCAACACAAAACTCTCCTAGAAAACGATCTGTAGGGCAACGGGCGAGAACAGCAATCATGTCTCCAAGGAAACCGAATGAGAAGTTCGCGTAAGGTTTCTTCTCTTGCTATCGGAAAGAGACGCTATACCGACTTGATCTTACTACCTGTATTTGTCAATTAATTACATACTGCGTATATTATTAAATTTAAATCTATATTCCTCTGAACATTTCGACATTTCAATAAAAATCGTAATAGCAGAATTATACGAAATTTATTACGATCTCGATTCGGTCTCGTGTCCTTAATGATCACATTGCGTAATGCATACTGTTAATGTTACTGGTGCCTAAATTTACGCGAATGTCTATTTTATGTTTCCTCTGCTTATGCTAAAGAACAACGATACGCTGGCAATAAATTAATCAGTGCGACAAGGTCATGTATTTGGACCATATGTTTTTTTGAGTGATGTATGAGATATGGAAACGCTGATTGTTTTTGGCAGGGTTCAAATGCGTTAGACATATTTCACTGGTGAATTTATTATACGCATATATTATACAAATGTGTATATAGTTTGTTTCTGGTTTTTTTCACGTACGTTGCATGGGCGTACTGGACTTCATAGTCGTATTTTTACATAGAAATTCTAATCGTTTTGGAAAGCTATCTGCATTAATAATTTTTTTTTCGAGGCCATAATACTAAACTTAAAAAAAATTAAATATTATAAAATGTTAGATTCATCATTAATATACTAAAAATATTATTTAAATTTTGTATACACTGGTACTCCTTGTTATGTGAACACCGAAAAGAGGAAATATGGGCAATGTTGCGGCTGTTATAATAATAATAATAATAATAATTATTATTATTATCATCAATTTATTAGCATACAAATAACAAAAGTCATACAAATATAGCGATTACATACAAGAAAAAAATATAATACCTCGTGCGGGGTAATTTCTCACGTGATCGATCAAACTTGATAAGCTTCAGATAAGCTCTTGATAAGCTCTTCCTAAGTCCTCTATTAAATTCAAGAAAGCAAACCTACATAATGAAGGAAACAATGCCTTTACACAAAGACATCGTGTACTAACGACTCACCTCATATAAGCAAAGTCGAATGAAACAAAAGCTGCAGGCCATGTGCTCGCTAATTAAATCCTTAATAATCCGTCGTCTCCAACGATAAAATAACCTTTTGGACCAATATCCACTATTGTTTAATATTAACCATAATAACTATAATCGGCTAAGCGAGTAAAACCATTTACTTAAATTAGTTATTACAATTTATATTTCTAGCGACACGCGGACCTGTTGATTTCTTACGTTCACCAAATTCACTTGCACAAGAGGAAGGAAAAACCACGTGTTCGCGCTTATATAGGACCAGTTGCGTCGTTCGTGCAATAAATCAAATATAGATGGAAACCCCCATCAAGAAGAAGATAAAAACGAATATCTTGATTAAACAAAGAAAGCATTTTGCTACTGTCATATTTAGATAGAAAGAAACAAGACAAAAACCTTTCTAAAACGACTGAAAGTCTAAATTAAACATCGTCCCTAAATTACTAATAAAAGAAACAATGCTATTGGGCCAGAGATGTCGCACTTATTCTACTCCAACAAAGTAATAATGTTAACTGAACAAAAGAATTTAGGACCTGGAAAAATTCTAGCAATTAAAATAAAAAATAATATATTGTGACGGTATCCAAAATATAGTATTTTAATAGAAATAAACTAATTACGATAAAAATATAATTTGGTTCGTATATTAGATTCACACACATATAGACATTAACGTGTAATCCCTAATGCTCATGCGCTACTGCTGTCAACTCAGCTAATTTAAACGGTATTGTAATCAAACCAAGACAACCTAGAAATGGTTTAATTTAACTATGAAAACCGTACAAAATTACAAAATGAATCGATTGTAATTTAGCAGACAATATTCAGCCTATTTTCTAATTAAAAATAGATTTCAGATAACCAACGCAAGATATCAAAATGAAGGAAAGAAAATATAAAAAACACAACCTCAGATTTATGCTGTGAAATAAAATCGTAATCAGAAGATATTTAAAAGGGAAATTGAGATAGTTAAAGGAAAATTTAGATATTTAAATAATATGCTCGAGATGATACAATATATTACTAAATTTCTAGATTAATTACGTATCAAAAATTAACTATTGAAGAAACCTTAATTGTAGCTCGAGATGATCTACGTATCAAAAATTAACTATTAAAGAAACCTTAATTGTAAATGACATTACATTATTACAGACAGCAAAAATTAAAAATATATATAGAACAGGTCCTTAATAAATGTGTAGAATATTAATACTAACAGAAACAACACTGGGTGTAGAAAAATAATGATGGGACATTCCATGTAGATACATAGACATTCGAAAGTAAGTTACAACCAAAATGATATTTAAAGATAGGTGTTGTTTTAAGAAATTAAGTAGGACAATCGGTTTACAATAATTATAATTATACGCTCGTATTGTGATAATGTCGAGACTTACAGTATCGAAGACTCATTAAAATCGAGTAGAACGAGCATTAAAATATACCGTCCGTAATATTTAATAGAACTCCTAAATCATAGCCTAAAGACTCAAGGTCATCTGCTTACCCTACTAAAACGTTTCTCAAAAGAAATTGAAAATAATGGAAATTATATTGTATTCAACTTTGTTAATTTCTTAACTAAATAATTTTAATAGTATATCACAAATATTACATAAATTATATAAAGAAACAATAAATTTAAATTGTCCTTTTAAGCACCTTATTTATATATGTGTAATTTCAAGTTTTTTTTCTTAATGTTGAATGTAATAGTAAGAGATGAAAAATCCGCGTGTTTTCAACATTGCAGAGCAAAATTATTAATCACTTAGTGTTGTACAATCATTCACTCTTTTAGAGGTCAATGTAAACACCCAGCAAAACAAAAATAATTCCAGTTATTGACTCCGCCAACCATCTTTATGCAATTCCTAGTATGAGTGCGTGTGCCTTGTTTGTAATATGTTTACATGAATGTAATGTTTACGCCTGAGGACATGTTTGCAGAAATGTAGACGCTGAAGAAAGTGTGTTAAAAGAAGATACCATTATAGTAAGATCCTTCAGTGTTTTGCTACATTTTTTTTGCAATTATGACGTCAATCTAATCGTGTTTTTAAAATAGTTCATAAGATTTATTCATGGCCATCCTCTATTTTACTACTTTCTATGTTCTTCGCTCAAATATGATTTGCGATATGTCGAAACCGTACAGGACGCGAAGAAAAAAAAATCCACATGCCCCTATATATATATATATATAACATCTCCCGCTCGCGCATGCAACACCGGGTCAAGGATGTTTTTATTTGTGTATCTGATTGGGTGGTCACATGTACTATATATGTACGTTGTATGTTGATGATATAAGCGGGTTTTGGAAGGAAACATAATTCCAAATATGCGTCTGTTATTCGATTATCTGAGTTTCGAATTTATATTGGCTTCTGTTTTAGTCTATGTGTATTCGACACATTCATATGTATATTATATATACAAGTAGGTCACTGCATTATGTATGGACATGTATTCCTGTATTTAAAGATACGTTTTGTTTTTACGGGAATATACAGCGTGGAAGGATAGAAATTCAAGTGATATAAATACAAGAGAGAAGTAAGAAATATATCCAAGGTAACTTCAAAATAGGATACAGACCATAAGGCAGAACAAATTAGATAAAAAATCACACATTAAACCGGAGCTGATTTATTAAATTTAACGAAACTGGCGTGATCAAAATAATTCAAAGTCGGAACATAACCAACACTTACCTGTGTAGGAGGGTTGGTAGTGAATATGCATTTTAATTTAGCCAGGCCCGGTCTCAGCGTCAGATGGAGACGGTGTGAGGTTCAAACCAAGATTCTTAAGAGTGCCCGACTAATAACACACCTGCATTTTTCAACTCTTTGAATGTTGATTTAAAAATTTTAACTGTTTTCTAGTAATTGGGTAGCGCTGATATCAAATCTGATTTTATTTTTTTTGTATCACGTAAGGTTATTTTTCAAACCAATAAAATCAAAAAATATAGAAAAAACACGATTTATTTCATTTATAAGCTAGTTTTATATTATATTAAAAAAAATACAAAAATATACACATAGAAACTATTAGAAATAGTTATTTATTCTTTATGCTTCTTAAAAAAACGTTTTCGTTTTTCAGAAAAGCTTCGTTTGGTTCTTTTTCTGTCATATTCAGCTAAAGGAAGATCTGAAGGTAGTTTCTGGGGCAAGCAAATTTTTTTGTTTCAACCTAGACCCCAGTACTTCAGAAAGATCTTTTGAAAGTCCAAAATCTCTTACTAAATCATTCAGTTCGGCTTGTAAAAATAGCTGAGGTTGGTTTTGACCTGAGGTTGATGGTTCAAAATCACTATCCATCTGTACGGAGCCGGAAGTTTAAGAGGTTTCAAAATCTTCTTGTAGTACTTTAGGGGGTATAGGTATAGGTACATGATCACTGTGAGGAACTGGTCTGATAGCTGATTTAATATTGTTTGGGTACAAAATATGTTTCAAAGTTTTTCTATTATGCCCCTTAATATCACAAAGACAAAAGTAGCAATCTTCATGATGATTTTGCGGTTCTCTCTAAACCATCGGTATTCCAAAAGGAAGGCTTTTTCTATTCCCTTTGGTCCAATGTCTTAAACCTTCTTCACATACCTTACAAACAACGTGCGGTGCCCAATCTTTATCTTGATCTCCTAATTTGATTTTGAAATAAGCATAATATGCATTTTTCACAAATTCACCAATTGGTCTCTTAAACTTTTTCAAGACGAAATATCCACAAATATAACAGAAATCATCTGGTTTGTTTTTGCAACACCGGCTAGACATATTTTTAAGCAATGTTTATTTATCAAATACCACGCACAACACTAAAGACAAATTAATTTTACTTGTTTACTGATCGACACTCAGAGCTATAATGAAGTAAATGACATTAAAATATACATTTTGTTTGGAGTGATAAACTTGAAATCCTTCTTCGCAGTACTAATAAAGTGAAAGCATAATAAATAGGATTTAGCAGGTAAGAATTCCCGGAAATCTTGTCCAAAATTAATACATGTAATAAAAGATTTACATCAGGTAATGAGAGCCTATTTAACAAATTTCTTTAAAACCACAACAGAAAATCATTTTTGGGTTAATACCTAGAATTTGAAGTAGTACATTCATTTTAAAATGTATTAAAACGCTTATTATAAGTTTTTTTTTATAATTTTTTCTTTTTCTTTTGTGCAAAAAAAAATCTGTGGGTAGTAGAGACCAACTGTATTTTAATTAGTTATTGCTATATAAAAACTGAGCTTAACAAACAAAAATCACGTCATCACAAATTTTATGCAGGCCTGTGTAATTAGTGATAAGGGCGCCGCCGTGGATAAATCTTAAATTACAAAAAAAGCGCAGATATCACACGGAGGACATATGTTCTAATTCAAACTTAGCTGCAATTATATCTATTATAGAGGCGAAAGTAAAACACTAATAGCGATACGACGATGTAACTATATAACAATATTTATTAAAGTTGCTTTCAATAGTTTCAAATGATTATAAAAGTAAAATGATATTGCAAAGATTTTACACTTCTGATGGGATAACTAATACTGCCGAAGATCTCTCTATAATATATACAAGCTTAAATTGTTTAATTTAAATAAAGGGCAATATTAAATGAATATTGAATAAATAGAAAATTTATAGGCAAATCTATAAGTTCATATATAGAAATATTAGATAAATCTAATACAGGGTGTAAATGAAATATCCCGACGAACGCTAATATATAATAGATACGTAAGACAGCAATTTAAACCTACAAAAAATTTTATTCTATTGAAACATTAATTTTTGTGTAAATTTAGGAACACAAACTTCTCAAATACGATCCTGTATTCAGATTGACTCTAAATAAATAGAAATTATATGTTTATATGCTGTCAATTCAACAAACAAATAGGCATTTATTTGTTCAAGTTCACCAAAAAATCTCCTTCATATTTCGGAAATGTAATAATATGTCTTTATGTGAAAAGTTTTATAGTCATACATTCATTCAAAAATTTTCTTATGCATCAGCTGTTCTGTCGTTATTTATAAATAGGTCAATGGCCTGGCCCTTGTAATATCCCGAAACAAATACAATATCGAGTCTACTAGACTTCAATGGGGTTCTGGGCACGCTCTCCAAATCATCTTGTAGAGAAAGATAAGTATTGTTGATAATATGATCCTATTGATTCTGTGCTGTAGCGAGTCGTCTGATATCCAGCGAGGCAATGTTGCAAAGGATCGGTAGTCACAGTTATCTCAAGGAATTATGGTAGAAACATTAAATAATGTCAGAACGTCACTTTCTGTTCTGGGGTTTTGCTTAACACGACAATGTTATTATAGGTTATTATTATAGGGACAATGTTATTATAAGCTGTCCTGTTCACATGTGGAATAGAAACGATTTTACATTAGTCTTATTATCGCGAAATTGCTTTCAGAAAATCATCGTTTCTATTTTTTTTTAGTGCTGTACTGAAGTTTTTATAGCGCATTTCGTAATCGCATATAGATATCGCACTTAGATATTATAGTCTTAGCAGCTGATCTATTTAGACAAACCGAGTCAATTCAATATGTAGCGCTATGTTTAAAAAATAATGGTGGTCGATATTGCCCGCTGGTCGATATTAGAACACCTTCCCCTATTTAATTAAAACTGATATTTTAAAATTATGTAAGCCTTGGAATTAAAATTCAGTACTTGACTTAAACTCCCAGAATTAACTTCATATACGTCCAAATATTAATTTGGACGTCAATTGCGGGCAATTAAGGGTATTTGCTCGTTGTTGTATACCTATTGGAAGAAGTCAATACTGTAAATTTTTGAGCATATGTTCTATATTTGTGCTTGGCTCTTAAAGTTGTGTTTATTTTTAAAATAGAAAACAACACATTCGCTTGTATAAATAGCATATACAGTTAGTATATTATTGTTGTTAAAAGCTGTCTTACAATAGTAAATAAGTTTTGTCGTTAATGTCTCGTCTATCTAAGTTCAGAACAAGCATAGCAATTTTCTAAAAAAAGGTCTGTCAAAGTTTTTACTGAATTTAAACTGTTACAGGATGCATATCGTCATCTTATCTTCATAAAGCAATTCCTTCCTCAGGACATGATAATTTTAAAGCAATTCTTTTCCTGAAGCCCGTTAGCATTTAAAGCGAACCGTTCGACCCACAACCAGACCACCGTGAAATGAATTTCGTGCTTCGCGGCACTGAACTTTTATCAAATCGTTAAATCACTTATGTACGATTGAACCTTGAACATTCACCGACTGCGCATTATAAAACGCTGTTGATAAGCTTGATTCACAACTTAATAAATAAGCTAGTTGGCTATGTACATACATACCTACTTATACAGGCTGATTCATTTTCGGCCCTCACCATGGGGATCTCGCTTATTATTGGAGATAGAGTATAGGTTTAAATTTGGCAAAGTTGTTAAATTTTGTGTTTGCTATAAATCCGTAAAGAAAATGGACCTGTGACAAATGACCTTCCTTATTTAAAAAGAAACGCGAAAACCCCATTTTCTTCATTTACCTGTAGCACCGACATTTGGCCTTGTAGAGAAAATATAAAAACACATCCTTGTGGCCATTTCTAAACCTCTATCCAGTGGTGTACTCTAAATTTTTATACGACGTTTCGTTTCTTTCTGGCCATCATCAACTATCTAATTTCTTATAGGCGCCATATTGGATTTAGACATCTTCAGAAAGAGTTTTCTTTTCTGATTTCAACCATGTACCACATGCTGACTATAGTTTTTGACATTAAGTTTTATTTGAAAGAATAAATTATAATATTAAATAAGGTAGCCATGGAATTTCAATCTGTCAAACATTTCATTTATTGTTCATTAATAATACAAAAATGTCATACACTAACGAAGAGAAACGAGATATGATAAGTATTTTTTATTCTTCGAACCGAAATTCAACAGTAGCGAGTACAAGATATCTACAATTATATCCAGAACGACAACAGCCTCATCGTACCATTTTTCTAGATCTCGACAGAAATTTGGTCGAGAATGGATCGTTTACTAAGCCGCGTAATGGTCAAGACAACAGGAATTTAAATGAAAATCGACAAGATATTTTACAAATGGTAAATTAAAAGCGTGTTTTCAAATTTCATGTTAATCTTGTATACTTTTATAGATAAATAATAATCCATCAATTTCTACACGCGAAGTAGCGTCAGAATTAAATTCCTCTTAATACCATACAATCCAGGGTGAAATATTGAGAAAGACACAAACACTACCATCCACTATTAAGATAAAATAAAACAAATTTTATGAATTTCACTTTTTAATTATCACTGTAACGAGTCGTTTCGCACCAACCTGGGCTTCGTCAGACATATAACTAACTTATTTACAAAATATTTTTTATATTAAACACAAGTAAACAGTAACAAGCAAAAACACATGTTTTATTTTAAAAAATAGTCAGAGGGATGGGTGCTTTTTATTACGGGATGTCTATACAAAACTTTCGCTACGGTTTATAAAAAAATGTACTGTTCTTAAGTAATAAAACTAAAGGTTTACATTATATTACAGGGATAAAGAATTCTATGGAAAAATACAAAAATACTATACACTATGTAACTGTCTGCAAATCAAATAAATAGATTAAGTAGGGGTGAATTATTTGTTTCTAATTGATCATTTAAGATCTTGTCAGTTTTCTTTATTTTATTAATTTCCAGTGACTCTAATAAATTAAGTTTTTTGCCCTTATTTTCTATATGTAATATTTTAAATTCTTTGTTAAAAATGTGGTTCGTTGAATTGATATGAGACGCATATGAAGAGTCACTTTTATTATTTCTAAATGAAGAAAAATGTAAGAAAATAATAAAAGTGACTCTTCATATGCGTCTCATATCAATTCAACGAACCACATTTTTAACAAAGAATTTAAAATATTACATATAGAAAATAAGGGCAAAAAACTTAATTTATTAGAGTCATTGGAAATTAATAAAATAAAGAAAACTGACAAGATCTTAAATGATCAATTAGAAACAAATAATTCACCCCTACTTAATCTATTTATTTGATTTGCAGACAGTTACATAGTGTATAGTATTTTTGTATTTTTCCATAGAATTCTTTATCCCTGTAATATAATGTAAACCTTTAGTTTTATTACTTAAGAACAGTACATTTTTTTATAAACCGTAGCGAAAGTTTTGTATAGACATCCCGTAATAAAAAGCACCCATCCCTCTGACTATTTTTTAAAATAAAACATGTGTTTTTGTTTGTTACTGTTTACTTGTGTTTAATATAAAAAATATTTTGTAAATTAGTTAGTTATATGTCTGACGAAGCCCAGGTTGGTGCGAAACGACTCGTTACAGTGATAATTAAAAAGTGAAATTCATAAAATTTGTTTTATTTTATCTTAATAGTTATAATGGAATTTCATCAAGTAAAGGCCGAAACAATCATATACACTACCATCCAAACAGGTGAAAAATACATATGGAAGCCAAATCTTAGATGTATGAAATCGATTTAATTCCAAAATTCTGTAACTTAAAAATTTCATATTTACAATTCAATAATAAAAAATTTCTAAATTAAACTAAACAGTTTAAATGCAAAAGTTTAGTTTTAGTTAGAAATGCGTAACAAATACGTTACAATATATTAACACCACAAAAATTTAATGTAAGTAGATTTATTATAACATTGTTCTGTTACTATTTTTAACGTTTAAATTACAGTTTTGAAATAGTTACTATACATAGTACCGAAATGTTAAATTAAATTTTGTTTTAATTACTCGGCCGCTATTAAAAAAAATATTACTTTTATCTCCTGTATGTATATTAATAGATAGATAGATGGATAGGTAGATAGGTAGATAGAAGTATTAGACATATACCGCATACCACCACTCACTAATCCCGCCTAATTATATTCAAGCTACCTTGCAAGGTAAAATAATACAGATTATAATTATAATGTATGTATATGTAGATATATATTATATATCTACACGTATATATATATATATACATAACTGCTAACCAGCGTATATGTATATATAAGTAGGTATATGATGTCGCAATAAGTTGAGTAATTTATTTCCTCTGAATAGTATTTATATGCAAATCCAGTTGTTCGCATAGATAATTTTCATTTTTATTGCTCTTGCGTCTTAGAAATTCAAAGATATATACGCACGCTATAAGTTTAAAAGATAAAATGCTAGTAAACCGTCGGTTAATGCTGTAATTATTAGAAATGTTCAAAATTGTTTAAAGTTTGAGTTTACTTATACAGAAAGGTTTAGTATATCAATACGTTATGCACGTATTAAGCATTTGTTACAAATGAAACAGACATGCAATATACATATCTGTAACTGTACACGTGGACAATACACCTCGTATTTTCAGCATTCTGCTTAAGACACGTGTTTCTGCCATCTATAGGCGTCGTCAGTCAAGCTAGTGAAGCAATGTAATACAAATGATACAAATCTTTTTAAGAACAGATTTGTATCTGTATATACATTTACGCTGAAATCGCCTACAAGATATAGCAAATTTCGTCCTATAAGGTGGCACTATTTAATAAGTGACATCTGACGGACGAAAGAGACTATGCCGAAAAAGGCGACCTTTCGCTTGACCTGCTATGCTGGTACATAAGCGAAAAAATACGTATAGGTGTAGTCCATTAACACGAGCCAGATGGCGGTAAATATACAAAAAGGTTTAGTATATCAATACGTTATGCACGCATTAAGCATTTGTTACAAATGAAACAGACATGCAACATACATATCTGCAACTGTACACATGGACAAGTCGGCATAGTCTCTTTCGTCCGTCAGATGTCACTTATTAAATAGTGCCACCTTATAGGACGAAATTTGCCGACTTGTCCATGTGTACAGTTGCAGATATGTATGTTGCTTGTCTGTTTCATTTGTAACAAATGCTTAATGCGTGCATAACGTATTGATATACTAAACCTTTTTGTATATTTACCGCTATCTGGCTCGTGTTAATGGACTACACCTATACGTATTTTATATACAGATTCTATATACAGATGTCATTTATTAAATAGTGCCACCTTATAGGACGAAATTTGCCGACTTGTCCATGTGTACAGTTGCAGATATGTATGTTGCATGTCTGTTTCATTTGTAACAAATGCTTAATGCGTGCATAACGTATTGATATACTAAACCTTTTTGTATATTTACCGCTATCTGGCTCGTGTTAATGGACTACACCTATACGTATTTTTTCGCTTATGTACCAGCATAGCAGGTCAAGCGAAAGGTCGCCTTTTTCGGCATAGTCTCTTTCGTCCGTCAGATGTCACTTATTAAATAGTGCCACCTTATAGGACGAAATTTGCTATATCTTGTAGGCGATATAAAATGTATATACAGATACAAATCTGTTCTTAAAAAGATTTGTATCATTTGTATTACATTGCTTCACTAGCTTGACTGACGACGCCTATAGATGGCAGAAACACGTGTCTTAAGCAGAAGTAAATGCTGAAAATACGAGGTGTATTGTCCTTGTGTACAGTTACAGATATGTATATTGCATGTCTGTTTCTTTGTTTGAGTTTACTGTTAAAGAAAATATTTTAATTTAATTAATAAATAAAATAAAAATATTAATTAAATTGATAATCTAGAAATTGATGAATTGTCTGTGGCCTACATTGGAGAGGAGCCTTCCTGTGGGTTTGTAAAAACAAATTTAATATCAAAACACCTATGAAAAAGTGGGCTGAAATTAGATCTAGGGATACGGGTCGAAGACATGCAAAACAGATCTTTAGGAAACATTCGTTCAACAGACCTATTCAATTTGAACAAAATACTTATTAAAATGATAGTGGGGCTACTAACAGGGCATTCTAAGCTCAACAAATATATGAATAATACTTGACAAAAGTATGTAGATTTTGCCACGTAAGAAGCGCGATTGATCTACTATTCCAATGTGAATGTCCAACCAGAACGCGGTTCCTGCAAGTGGGATGTCAAAATTCGGAATTGCGGATAAAAAAAACTTAACATGAAAAAATTGATAACATTTCACTACATTTTTCATCAGCAAAATCTTTGCTCAAAATTCACCATTTTGCAAGACGCTCTAGATAGAGCTATTGCAATTGTCAATTATATTCGCGTAAACGCAATGCGCCATTGTGAATTTCGGCACATGCTCACTTTAGATGAGAAAACGTACAATTACGGCATTAAAAAACGCATACACTTGAAATTTTTTTGTGTAATTGTGATTTTTTTTCAAAAGCCAACCTTATTTTATATTGCAATTTAATCGCACACGCAAAAAATATAATGATTAGAAGAAGTGTGTTATCGAGAGTATGATTGTTTACAGTAAACATAACCGGTCACCCACTTGAATTCTTTCTTACGATAGGTCAACGTGTTTTTTAAATTACACGTTAGTATGATCTTAATCTATTGATTAATGGCCAGTGTCTCTAGTAATATCGAATAATTTCGTGCACACGTGCACACAATTACAACGCGGGACTGATTGCTAGCAAGTTTGTGTAATATATTATTGTGAATCTTCACTTTTTGAGTAATTTTATAGAGATACTGCCTGAATGTCCGCTCTAACCTTACGCCACGTTTAATCCTACCACCAGATATTTAGGGTGAGAGTTGTATCTTCCGACCACCACCAAATTCAACATTCAGTTCTCTGTTGGCTTCATTGTTACACAGATGTCAAGCACATGATTCGGATTTTGAAGGGTTTCGTTGTAAGCGCCATTTACTATAATATTCGTTTAAAACCTGCAGATCTTCAGCAAGTTGTAATTCTCTATCCTCCAAATTATTGGTTTGACTAGTTAAAACCCTTGGCTTGGAGTCATCTGCATATAGAAATTGTCGTGATTTTGTAGGTGGGAGATCATTGGTTTAAATGTAGAACGCTAGAGGAGGTAGAACCGAGCCTCGAGGAAGGCCTATTTTTAGACTGCGATTCAGCGATTGCTCAGCATATTCTGGATAAGTTTGCTAAGTTCAGCGCACGGGGGATGGTTTTTTGAAATTTTAAAATCATTTCATTCTTCCAGTCTGTGTTATGGATACTGGAAAGATCGACAAAAGCAGTGGATGTTATCCCTTTTGGAAAGCTGTTTTAATGTGCACTGCCAACGTCAAGACTTGGTCACAGCAGTTCCTTCCCGTTCTGAAATCAGCTTGCTCCTTACTAATGATCTCATCCAGGGTGAGCGCTATTTTATTGTAGATAAACCATTCTAGGAGTTTCTAGCAAACATACAAGACAGCTATAGGTCTGTAGTTTCCAGAATCTTCCGTGGACTTACCAGGTATTAATATTGCTCTAGGATTGTTAACTTGAGTAGAACATATTGTAACTAAAATGATCAAAAACGGCTTCAATAGTAATGAATAATATGGTGTTAGTTCTATTATTCGGTACGATTGAAGGCATTTCGAAACAAAAAATATGTTGAAATAAAAAAGAAGTACAATGTTGTATTAAATAGCCCCCTTTGGCCTTTTACCAATGATACCGAACATAAACAAAACGACTGATTAAACTATATAAACTTGAACTAATTTTCGGTTTGTAATCTTATGTCTCGACGTATCCCGACCTAATATTCCAAGATGAATCAGGGAGCTTAAGTATAGTACAATACAAAAGAACCAGGCTAATCTTTTAGTACTTTTTATAACTGTTTAAACGATTGAACTAAACGTGCTGCTCCCAAGTTTACGACACGTACATGAACGCTTAAGTATC